>JAHLJT010004567.1:220028543-220101043 GCA_031308135.1 Acheta domesticus
AGACTCGTTCCGTCACCAGGAATTTTTAGTCATTCCACCATAATCTTCAATGACACAACATGTCTCCTGCCTTGATGTTTCTTTTTAAAACTTTGTAGCAAGATCCTGTTAATAAATATCCATTCTCAATAGATTGTCGTATCATTGTGATACACATGATATGAACCCAATGTTTGCTGTAAACTGTTAATTTTCAGTTCTGATCTTAGGAGTGCCCAGAAGAGTACATAATAAAACATTTTATTTCCATAAATAGATTGATTCTTGATTTTTCCCCTTTTCAAGCTGACAATCGGTGGATTTGATGCATGATATTTGGTGAAGAGACTCTCCAAATCATCTCCAATCATCTTTTTTTTTTTCCTCATTACAGAAGGTAATTATGCCTCAACCTGTAAAAATTTAAAATACTTCAAGGGCTACACATCATCATGCTCTTTGCATTTGAATTTGATAATGTTCTTCCTCTTCTATCAACCTTTCTATCGAAATTGCTAGGGTTCGCAGGGCTCTACAACGCAGCTATCCTGTAACAGTTCAAGATCATAGATTTTTTCTTAAATAATATACATATTTATTATATTGTGTATTATTTTTACAATATTATTATTTAAATAATTACATCAATTCAACATAAATAAATAATTTAATTAATTTTGCCAAATAAAGGAAGGTAACAAATGAAAACTCTAGGTTTTTTTGGGGCCATAGCCCCATGCCCCCCCCCCCCCAGATTCACCGCTGCCCAGCAGTAGCGATTAAGCAAAGCATAACATAATCTTCTCTCAGAATGCCATTGCTCAGCAATGTGTTGATGGAAAGGGATATGACGGAGAATTAAAAATTAGGTATTGAAATTAATAGCATTGCTGGAGATGTTGATACCTTCTAATAATAAAAAAATAAAAGGTATTGAAATATATTAATATTTAAATTTGTATGAATTCAGTTGATTGTCTCCAAAATTAATATTCCTGGCTGTAAATATTTGGATTAATTTTTTTCTCAGATAGAACAAAACACGGTTAAAAATGGGGCAGGTACCATTTTCAGCAAACTTTCTGTATTTTAAAAAATTGCAACAATTTCACATTGGAAAACTAAAATATTGTTGATAGCTTTTTCTTTATGATATCTTTTCTAAAACCTTTGATCTTCTCGGACTTTCCTAGGGGGGGTGTAATAAAAAATTGGGGTGAGCTACCGTACCCCAAGAGGACAGCTGGGTAAAACACTGCTGCCAATGCACACTCTGTTTGTGAAGATATTTTTTTTTTAATGGAATTGATTAATTCATTTATTTATTATCAGAATACACATTGGTCAGCTTTTCGACTTTACAGATGAACAGTCTCTAATTCTAAGCATAACTAGTGGTGCTACAGAATGGCACAGGCTTTCCCGTGTTAGTTTTCTATTTTCTTAGATCTTGGGTAGCTATTCGGACTTGCCACATACTATTGCCAGCTGCCACCTATCGCCACCCACACTACATTTTTTTTTGACATTTCCTTAATTTTTCGGTTTCCTAATAGTATAACGGAAATAGTATTTAAAAATATTAAAGAACAAAATTAAACCTTGTAACACCTTGTAAGTAAAACCTTGTTCTAAATGGCAATTTTCTTTGAAAAATTTCGAGCCGTTTAAAAAAAAGGCATTTAAGCGCTAATATAAATTCGAAATATGAAGCTCTATTTTATTGAAAATGTTTCAGTTTTCGGAAAACTACATTTGAAGCACATACACTCACAAATACAATAGTGTTTACAAATCGCTGGAAATGTGCATTTTAACGGAGTGAGAGATCTTTCAAAAAAATTTCATTTGAGTAATTTTTGAAAAAACAAAACAATACCCTAAAATAAACTTTACATCATACTGAAGAGTGCAATTAGCACTATCCATTCAAAAATTTTGAAGAAAAAATTTCGAGCCATTTATAAGAAAATGGCATCTGAGCGCTTCTGAAAATGCGGAATTTTGAGTTAGTTTTCAGAGAAAACGGCTGAGTTTTCGAGAAAATTTATAGGACATTATTTAAAGCATGTGTATTCCAGTGGTGTCTCCTGGCTGGTAGATGTGGGGATGCGATCATGATATTACAGATTGAACGCATAATTCCAAATATTTAAAGTCTGCGTCATTCTACTTTACTCTGAAGTATTTTAGAAGTGTATGTTGCAAGTTAGACACATTCTGAATCTTCCTTAAAAATCATCATTTTCTCATTGCATGCACTAACTTACAGCTAAATTTTTCTAGGGTGGCCGCTGAGATTCGCGAGTAGAGGGGGAAGCTGAAAGTGATGGGGAGAGAGCCAGAAGGCGGCGCTCACTCGCGCCTGGTTCGTCTGTCAAAACCAAAAACATTAGCCTACCTTTGCTAAAGCACAAGCTAGCGAACAGCCTTCGAAATCAATTTGCTGTAGTGTCTTTGCTCGGTTAATGGAGAAACACCAAATTCACGAGATGGCCTGGCTCTGTTATCATCCATACGTTTTCCACTGTCACAGAAACCCGTTTCCTCACAAACATACGTAGTATCATTTTCACCATCTTTAATATCGCGTCGTTTCCTGTAAAACTAATGATTTCTTGATATGCTGCATTAAATCATAGTGCGGCGAAACACACTCTCATTGAAACTGTCGAAAGCAGATTCCACGTCCTTTCTCTTTTCTTCATTAGGAGTAGAAAATGAACACGATTCTCCTGATTAAATACGATTAATTTCCTTATTAATTCTGCAAATAGATCTTTTCTAAACACCCGAACCAGGAATTACTGTCTTAAGAACTGTTTTGATATTTTCAATGCCTTCTTTTGCTTCTCTTCATAAACTGATATACTTTTGCAACGACTTCACGCGTCTGACTGTGAAGGATGTCTATATGAAAGTTGCTTTGAACAGGACGCATTGCAATGATCACAACAAAATAATAATCACTTGTACAGAACTTCATACAAATAGCTGTACTCTATTAGAGAAATGCAACTGAAAACTGTCACCTTGCGGAGACGAATAGTCAGGGTCAATGTTTACTGAACTGGAGTAGGGCTGTCAACACGTCCTGGGAAGGGACGCGCTCCCCCCTAAAGCGATACTTTTAAGGAATGGAATCTTCCGGCAGCTCTGAGGTCTGATCTTGAGCGGCCATGCTAAAATAATTTCACTGTACATAAACAAAACAATAAACTAAAAAAATAACCACAAAAAAGTACATACCTAATTTTTGAACTCGACATCTATTCGCGTTGTCTTGGTTGTCCATCACTATCTACCTTAAGTTTTTCGTAATAGGAGAAAGAACTGCACGGAATTTCACGAATCCTGTCTATGACACAATGAAACGTTTCACTATTGTTCCCTGCCACAAATAACTCACCCACTTCCACAAATGATGAGCTCGCCATGTCGCACACGCACACACACACGCAAGTTTCATTCTTTCGCGTTATAATTTCGAATTCACGATTCTCTTTAACATATCACCAACTAGGCAAAGTAGTCTATTTAACGCACATTCAGTAGTAAACAGCATTTACGGTAGAATACAGGACTCACATGACGAACGAAATAACATCGCGCGCACCGTTTCGAGTTCACGGATTGTCTGTCATTCCATTTCCTTATACTGCGATTTTTCTAGGAAGGACTCTCAAGATAACTCAAATCCCATCTTCGCGATGGAATATGTCACGGCATTTCGCGTCTTTTCTCGGTCTTGCCGGTAGAAGTCGCATGATCGCAAGCACTGCTCCATACGGTCGCCATCGTGCGAAATCTAGCGGAACGACTAGAAAGATGCGTAATGCCGTGACATATTCCATTGCGAAGATGGGATTTGAGTTATCTTGAGAGACCTTCCTAGGAAAATCGCAGTATACATGATGATATTGTTTTGTCAGGCCTGCTAACACACATCGAGTTACCCAGTTGTACTGAATCAGGTTGAAATATGCTTAAGCATAGTTGGCAGACTTGCTTGACTTGTTAAAAAAGACAGTCGTGCCGTCAGCCCCCGCTCCCCGCTTCCGGTCACCAATAGTGGCACGTGACTTCTGGGATTCCCAGGCGTGCTGCCGAATTATTAGAGAGAGAAGGGCATCAGAGGAGGGGGTATGGAAGGTTATTGGGAGGGGATACACGAACGCCAATGAGAAGCCTTTGATGTGAGAAGCTATGTCACATCACCGGCAGCCGAAACCACACAGCTTGCACACAGCGCATGGCCGTGAGTTCAATGACCTCGCCAACGAAGTGAGGTCGTTCGAGGGATGTTTCTCGGCCCAACACATCCAGCGAGGGGACTAACGCCTATTGGACCGCGCACATAAATGTCGGGAGGTAATAGAGAAACAGACGGAGATACTTACAGAAGAAAATAAAATACTTTACTGAAGATATTTTTATGTGATGGAAAACTAGGGGATGTAACACAACACTCGCATACATTGAGCCTACGCCACTGGTGTATTCATAAATATATTAATCTCAACAAATTTCCGCTAATGTAAATATTAACGACGTGAGAGACGGATCAAAAATATTTCATTTTTGTAATATTTGAAAAGCCAAAAAATAGAGCAATATGACGTTTATGTCACCTCATAGAGTACATTAGGCACTATCCTTAGCAAAAATTTAAAGAAAAAATTTGGAGCCGTTTTTGAGAAGATCTTGTCTTTGTAATTTTTGTAAATTTCCACATATTGCATGCAATATTGGGCGAACACTACTAACATTTTCAAGAAAATGTACATGACCTTAATGAATGAACTAATCAAGGAAAACAAATTTTATCTCAAGGAAGAATCTCTATCTTTAATTTTGTAGTTGAAGAAAGTGGCCGAAAAAAATCAAAATCATGCAATTTTCGAAAATTCAGGGTTAATCGTGAAATTAGGATCTATGCCACCTTGATAAACATATTTTACTCTATTGTCACAGAAAATTTAAAGAAAAAATGTGGTGCCGTTTTTGAGAATATTTTGAAAATGTCCGGTGGGCTTCATGTGAAGTAACCCCAAATTTTATAGAATCTTTTTCAAAATGTCAAAACTTTGACTCGATCTAGAATGACAGGAGTTTCTTCAATTTGAAAAAAATCCTATGCACGGTTTAGGCGCTAGCAGTGTTCACAGACAGACGGACAGACGGACTTGCTTTCAATTGGTTTTTCGGTATCAAGGTTCCACAAAACAGGGATTCTGGCGACATCACGTGTTAGAGGATTTTTTTTCTTCATGTAGCAACTGGTTTTATCCACTTTTTCGTTATCAGGGCCTGGCAATAATTTTTTTTCTGCCGAAAATTCGTCGTTTTTTTCGCACAGCATTACATAACTTACGTATATTACTCCGTGTATTCTACGTATATTACTCCGTGTATACGTACGTATACGGGAAAGTAAAAAGTAAAGTGAGTGGGAGAACCCGTCGAGCATCGCCAGAGAATCACTGGGAGACGGTATGATTTGCTGAGGTTGTGTTTTATTAACCGAAGGTAGGGAAGCATTTTAGGAATGAATGAAGAGGGTATCTGTTTTTATTCTCAAGAAGGGAAGGTTATTTACAGCGAGGTTGTAGAAGAGTGACAGGGTTATATTAGGAAGAAGAAATTGCGGCAGGTGTGAATGATGATGAGTTGAATTGAATGAATGAAATGGATGAATTCTGATAACTCGAATCTGTTCTTATTTGACCGTGGTCAAATAACGTGGATGTTGCCTGAGTAAGCAATATCTTCACTGAAATCAATAATTTAAATTTTTAAAATACATTGTATTAATTTAACATTTGTTCATGTTTTATGTAATAAAGTTGCTTTGTTTTGTACCACTGAAGATGGGGAAGTTCCCCGGAACTAGTTTGGTAATATGTGTATTGGTGTATTGTGTGTTAAAAGCGCTATTTGTACTTGATTCATTGTGGTCTATCATACCCGAATGAGACGATGAGTGGCTGGTCGCGTGTGCGCAGGCGAGCACACGGTGCCGGAGGGCGCGTTCCTCACGTTCTCGCCGCTGCTGCTGCACCGCGACGCGCGCCTGTGGCCGGAGCCCACGCGCTTCCGGCCCGAGCGCTTCGACCCCGACGAGGCGCAGCGCCGCCACCCGTTCGCCTACATCCCCTTCAGCGCCGGACCCCGCGGCTGCATCGGTAAGTCTCGCTCGCCCACGCGGGGCAGATCAGTCGGGCTGGTTGACAGTGGGGCGTCATACGGGTGTAATCAGATCACGGTGGGTTGTAAGAACAGGAAGTTTATTCATAAACTGCGCCGTTGTCACAAATAACAAATTGCATTGCTTACAATTAACTAAATAAATAGAAGAACCCACTGCTAGGAGAGATATTTTACCGAACGGCTTCCACACCGCAACATACAACCAATATTCCCCTGTGCGGAGCACCTCTCTACCCTGAGACCTAATGCATGTCTCGCCAGATACGACAATGAATTGCCGGCCCCTTGCCCTCGTGCACCACTAGCACAAACTCACGCGCAACCTGCCGCCGACGCTGCTGAGAATCAAGAAGAAGGAGGCGTTGTTCTCGTGGCCTCATACAGGCCCTTCGGCGCTACCCACCGCCCCCATTGCCTCACCAAGTCCACGCTTGGACGGAAAGTCCCGCTGCGTCATCGTTCCGCGCCCTTTGTTAAACATCCGGCCATCTGCCGCGTGTTTGTCTTCGTGTTTTAGCGCGCCACGACGCTACAATTGATTAGCGATCCCGAGCACGTTAACTGCTAAGGTCATTAGTCCCGTGGGTGGGTGTCGTGCATGTATTTCCCGGGAGGGGGCAGTGATCTTCCCCCGCTGACTGACGAGATCCGGCGCCGACCTACCTGTCGGCTAGCGAGGTTTTCCCACATCAGGAATCTCCCACCAGCGGGGCACCGCCTCAGTCGGGACAAGCTCTAGGCTTCCGACTGGTCTCGTAGCATGTTTGGTAGTGTAGTTCATGTAAGTGTAAGTGTGTGTATGTAAGGGACGAGAATAGGATAAGAGGAAGGCAAAATCGCGCGCGGTCCGTGGCCCGTTTGTTAGGGTACTGCTCCGGCATTCACGTGGTGTTCATCGGAGTCACCATGGAAAACTACCGATCAGAGCAGCCGGCCGCTGGAATTCTTCTCTACATAGCGGCTGAATTCTATCTATGTTTGAATCTAAGTAGCTAATGTCGAAAATCCTGCCACTGTCGGGACTCGAACCCCAGGACCTCCCAGTCAGAGGCACTAACGTGACTCTACAGTGATTCATGGATATCGGTTGGGCTTCCCTCCCCCCAACGTAGTATTACAGCGACAGTTAAAAAATCCTAGTGGTACAACAAAATGACACAGTAACGGTTCGTAATGGTTATGTAAAATGATAATGAATATATGTAAAATTATCTACCACGAATATTTCAACTAAAGTGTGTACATCTCCTTTCATTATGCTGTTTGAACCGCAACACACCATGAACCGCAATACGCCATGCTACATAGCTACAGTAGGTCGAAATCAGTCGATCTCTGGAGATTAGTCCTGCTGCTCAGATCGGTAGTTTTCCGATCATTAGAGGAGGGAACATGGCCATCAACTCGTTTAAACATGCACTACACTTACGGGAATAATGACGCTATCAGTTGACGCACCCCGCGATCTTCCAATACACTGACACCGTTTTCTTCACGCTATCGGTTACGTGCCCCAATGTGGAATATATTTTACATTTTTGTCTACAACACCACAATCAAGCGCAAATTTGAAGAGTAGTGTATTACTTAAACTAGTCATTTATAAACACGTATGGTCAATATTATTCACTTAAATCTATTGGATATTCACGATTTTTCGTAATTAAAAATGGTAATTATTAATATATATATATATATATATATATATATATATATATATATATATATCACATTCGGCGTACCCTGTTTTTAAAGTGGATTGGTGGATGCTTTGTCTTTTTAGCAAACGGAAAGCACAAGCTTCAAGCACAGCAATAAAAACAAGTGTTGCGAACACCTTTCTCGTGTCAATGTTTTGTTCACGCACGCTGTATGAATCACCACAAATTTCCTGTTGCGTTATTCTGTCAAGATGTTGACTCGCGCGTCAGTGTTTCCTTTCAGTTGCTGGTTTGAACGCATCTTGCGTTCGGGCCCGCGAGGGGCCCGCGCTCCCTTGGTATTTTTTGTTGTAGTTATTTCGTTCAATTTATTAAAAAATAGTAGGGTAAAGTTCCCTAATATAGAATACGTTACTACTGTAAAACACTGCAGTATCGGACCAGTCTTGAGCTGAAGTCTCAAAATTAAATTTGGGAATTACTTTGAAGAGATCCCTGGTCGAGCTTATAAAATGTATTTTGAGTTGAAAGCTCTTGATGAAGTGTCAGAGTGTGTTTTCTTCAGAGCGTCAACAAAAATTTTGGAGCTGTAAACAAAATAATTGTTGTCACTGGTATGCCGTATCTTTATGGTATGTTTCAGTTGTATATGTAAGGAAATACCACAGATTATATAAAGAAGGTTGATGCAGATTTTCACCGCGAAACACCTTGAAAGCAATATGGCCGCTATGTCCCTACTGTGGAATACGAACATTGTCCATTAGGACAATGTTGTTGAATTAAAATTGTGTTCAATGTTGTTCAATTAGGAAATAATGCCCAAATTTCAATCGAAATTTTCGAGAAAACTACTCGTTTTTTCAAAAACTTGTACATGACCTATTTTAAAAAGGTAATTTTGTACAATTTTGAACGATTTTGGGGCAAGAATCTCTATCTTCAATTTTGTAGTTTCAAAGTTTTTTTTTTTTTACATTTTCGAACAACCGATCGATACCCGAAAATGGGACTAGCACCATATTTTTACCGTCGTTTATTACATGAGTGAAGAAAATTTAAATGAAACTAGGGGTGCTACAGAATGGCACAGACTTTCGCGTAGTACAGTTTTCTAATTTCCTTGGTGTGGACTGTCTTTACGGTCTTGCCCCATCCTCTTGCTAGCCGTCTTTTGCCGCCCAAAGTATATTTCTTTTAAATTTTCTCAATCTTTCGGTTTACTAATAGTAGAATCGAAACAGTACTTCAAGAATATTAAAGAAGAGTAAAACCTCGTCCCAACTGGCAATATTCTTTGAAAAATTTGAAGCCGTTTTTAAGAAAATGCCGTTTAAGTGCTACTGTAAATGCGAAATTTGAAGTTCTTTTTTACAGATATTTTTTGAGTTTTTGAAAAACTTCATTTAAAGTCATTTGAAGCACTTCCACTCACAAATACAATCGTGTTTACAAATTGCTGGAAATGTGCATATTCACGGTGTGAGCGATCTTTCAAAAAAATTATATTTGGATAATTTTTGAAAAAAACAAAAGAATATAGCAAAATTAATTTTCTTTCATCTTAAACAGTGCAATTAGCACTAGCCGTAAGAAAAGTTTGAACAAACATTTGCGCGGTTTTTGAGAAAATTGCGTTTGAGCATTTCTGAAAATCGGAATTTTGAGATAGTTTTCACAGAAAACGGTTGAGGTTTCCAGAAACTTTATATGACATTATTTAAAGCACTTATACTAATGAATATAATGTTGAAAAACCGCCACTAATGTAAATATTAATGTCGTGAAAAACATCACACTTTCATTTCGAAGTTCTGCAACGTCCGCCACCAATCACGGCTGCATCTTTTTCCACAGGTTCTGTAGATCTGTAACTCCGTCATTCCATTCGACACCAAAGTTCAGCATCTCATCTCCTCCAATACGTTCGAGTCCCGACACCTTCTCTGTCAAAATTGCGCACCACCTAACATTGCGGAGACCCGACATGCTCTCTGCCGAAACTGTCTACCGTCTGATTGTATGATCCCCTGCACTCGCCGGGAAAACTTTGGAAACAAAGTATTTTCTTTCTCGTCTTTTGTCCACAGTATTGTTCTACGACGAAAATTGTGTTGTTGACCGTATTCAGTTATGTATTCACGCGCGGCGTTTAAATGAATTATCGGCGAAATTCATTTGTGTCCCGCCTCTTTAAAATCTTCGAAACTGTCTTTATTTGTTTCACCGTGGTTTGGCCTCTTACTTACACGGCGTATACCATTCACTTGTCTATTGACGCCACTGCATGTTATTACAATTTTTCTAATTTGGCGCTATCCTAATATCTACTGTTTATGGCACATCACACAAACAACATGTCTTTATTTAATTTTGCTTGCTCGGAATTCACGAAATTATGCGATATTCGCGTAATAATACAGAAAGTTCTACGCCTCTTCTCCGTCTCTTGTCACTACAACAATGCCAATATTTCCATTTATGTAAAACATATGCATAAATGTAAATGTTTTTATTTGATGTATATGTGAACCGTCAAAGTACTTCCGTTGAAATCTCGAAATCGATTTTCCGCAACATTACATAACTTTCCCTATACTACATATATTACTCCGTATATACATATGTATACAGTACACGGAAAAGTAAAAATTGGAGCGGTTTATAAGATTAAAATGTACTTTTCAAGCGCAAATTACGCAAAAACTGCTAGTTTTTTCAAAAAATTGTACATGACCTTTCTTAAACAGACTTTGTCCGAGACAAAAATCTCAATTTTCAATTTTGTAGTTTTAAGTTTTTTTGTTTTTTTTTCTTTCGCAAATTCAACGAAAATGGGACCTGCACCATTCTCTTAAACGTCCTTTGAACTATCAACAACAAAATTTAATCAAAACATTTGTTGTCATTTTTTTGAAAATTTTGAAAATGTCCGAGGGGCTTCATGTAAAGTAACCCCCAAAATAAAATATCGGTTTCAAATCCCATCTTCTTCCAATTCCCATCAATCTTATTAAGAAGTGGAATTAGCACTATCCGTTCGAAAAGTTTGAAGACAAAATTTGGAGCCATTTATGAGAAAATGCCGTTTGAGGTTTCTGAAAATGCGAAATTTTGAGCTAGTTTTCTCCGAAAACGGTTGAGATTTCGAGAAACTTGATCCGATATTACTTAAGCACATGTACGCATAAATATAATAATGTGAACAAATTTACATTAAGCTAGTTTGTATGTTAACAACGTGAGAGACAAGTTAAAAAATACGTTTTTGTAATTTTTGAAAAAAACAAAACAAAAGAATGGAGCAATAAGGCGATCATGTCATCTCGTAGAGTACATTTAGCACTATCCATATCAAAAATTTTAAGAAAAAATTTGGAGTCGTTTTTGAGAAAATTTTGTTTTTTGTCATTTTTTAAAATTATTATATTGAACGCAGTATTGCGCGGGAACTACCAAACGTTTCAAAAAGTGTACAAGTTTCTAAAGAAAGAACTAATTTTGGAGAACTAATTTTGAAGGAAAAAACTCTATCTTTAATTTTGTAGTTGGAGGAAGATTCCGAATTACATCCCAACTGTTCAATCTACGAAAATTCAAAGTTAACCGTTAAATTCGGACCTATGTCACCTTAACAAATGCATTTTACTCTATTCTTACAAGAAATTTAAAGAAAAAAATTTGGAGCCTTTTTGAGAAAATTTTGAAAATGTCCTCAACGACATTTTAACGACTGTTTTTCAAAATTTCAAAGCTTCGACTCGAGTCAGATGGACAGGGGTTTCTTTAATTGGGAAAAATCCTAAGCTTTGCGCTAGTGGTGTTCAGAGACACAGAGGGGCAGATAGAGGGGCAGACAGACGGGCAGACTGACAGAAAGACGGACGTTTTGAAAAGAACCACTTTTTCGGAATGAGGAGACCCCAAATGTGTATTTCCGTTGGAATCTCGAAATCGATTTTCCGCAGTATTACATGACTTTCCCTAAACTACTCCGTATATACGTATGTATATGGGAAAATAAAAGGTATTGCAAATCCTTGGTATTATTTCTAGAATCATTACTGGAAACTTACAATCAAACTGGAAACCTGAATGTCATAGATTCAAAAGAGTGATATAGCTCAAATTCTCACAAGCACATCGTAGCGTAACGAAAGCAAGCTTTGCGTAATGAAAGTAAGTTCAGTTGATGCCATGAACTCGTAAGGTGGAGTATCTCTCACATCTTGGAAAACAACAATCTGTGAGTTACAAAAGCGTGAAGGCGACTGCAACAACTCGTTCTGCGAGTGTTCTATTGACGTTGCAGAGAGATCAGGGACTGTACAAAAAATCGTAATTCAACATACTGGGAACGTGTGAAGGACAATGGAGTGCTTTAATTGCGCTTCTGACCCTCACGCCATCCTTCTCAGTCTTCCCTCTTGGTCTTGGCACCCGGAAAGTCTACCTTCTGCAAAGGCGACAGTTGCAAAACCTAATAAAGGGAATATTGTCCGTTTAAGTCATGTCAACATGTCAAAAAGTATAATTTATAGTGTATTACAATTGAAACATTTACAAATGTTACGTATATCCTTGTTTTCCTCTTATGATCTATCCATTGATAGTGAGAACTAGTATTGGTACAAAAGGACATACTTTCCCGCGGTATTGGAAACAGCAACGTAGTATCGAAATATTGCACTTTCTGGGCTTTAACATCTTAGCTATTATTTGAAAACGTCCAATTCAACCAAGAAGCGAACAACTCACTTTTTCCAAAGTAATGTTGTCAGTGCGTGCATTCTACAACTGCATAAAAGGTGAGAAAGTAAAAATATAATACAAAAGTTTTATAAACTTGTATTGGAAAAAGAAGCCTGATACCCGGACAATATAGAAATGCATTTCATAGGGCCATGATTAGAGAAGAGTATTCTTTAAAACCAGGCAAAAATACTGTACTCACTACAAATGGTACTGCGGTTGGTGCAAAAAACTAAATATTTTATGAAAATAGCAACATAAATTTGACAATTATAACTCCCTATCATACAACTACTTAAGTCACAACAATGATATCTAATTCACAGAAATTCGCGAGAGCGAAACGGAATTCCATTGTTGCATTCCTTGCATTGTCGCTATTTTCTGAGATTAATTTTTATTTCAAATATTTCAAAATAAATAATTTCTAAAAGATTAATGTGAAAATGTATAACAAAAGGTCGAATGTAAGAAACGAACAAAGAAATAATATATAAAATTGGAAATCGTAATTTACAACGCATCCAGCAGTCCGAAACGCAGTAACTTTGCAGCGGGTTATTGGGTTTGTCACGAAATTACAGAAAAACTAATCGTATTTTCATCAAAATTAAGCGTGACCTTATTTGAAGACGTAGTTTTGAAAAATACATTTCATTGAGAAAACCAGCCGCCATCTATCGCCACCCAAAGTAATTTTTTTTACATTTTCTCAAGTTTTCGATTTTCTAATTGTAGAACGGAAATATTAATTTTGAAATATTAAAGAACACTAAAACCTCGTCCTAAATGGCAATTTTCTTTTAAAAATTTGTAGCAGTTTTTAAGAAAATGGCGTTTAAGCGCTTCTAAAAATGCGAAATTTGAAGCTCTTTTTGCACAAAATTTTGGAGTTTTTAAAAAACTTCATTTTATGTCACTTGAAACACTCACACTCACAAATATAATGTTTACAAATTGCTGGTAATGTCCATGTTAAAGATGTGAGAGATCTTTCAAAAAAATTACATTTGTGTAATTTTTGCAAAAACAAAATAATACCTCAAAATAAACTTTACGTCATATTATAGAGTGTAATTAGCACTCTCTGTTCCAAACGTTTGAAGACAAAAATTTGGAGCCATTCATGAAAAAATTGCGTTTGAGCGTTTCTGAAAATGCGGAATTTTGAGCTAGTTTTCACAGAAAACGGTTGAGTTTTCGAGAAACTTTTCCTGACATTATTTAAAGCACATGTACTCTGTAATATAATAATGTCAACAAATCACCGCTAAGGTAAATATTACCGACGGGAGAGAGAAGTCAAAAAATTACATTTTTGTAATTTTTAAAAAAAAACAAAAATATAGAGCAATATGGCGTTTATGCCACCTAATAGAGTACATTTGGCACTATCCCTACCAAAAATTTAATGAAAAAATTTGGAGTCGTTTTTGAGAAAATCTTGTTTTTGTATTTTTTTAAATTGCAAATTTTGAACGCAGTATTGAGTGAAAAATACTAAAATTTTCAAAAGAATGTACAGGACCTTAAAGAAAGAACCCACTATCAAGAATATATTTTATTTGAATGAAAAATTACTCTGCAATTTCGTAGTTGGAGGATAACGCCGTATAAAATTCCAACTTTCGCAATTTTCGAAAATTCAGTTAACCTTGAAAATCGGACTTATGCCACCTTAATAAGTGGATTTTACTCTATTCTTACAAGAAATTTTATTTATTTATTTACGTCAAAAACAGTTAAAAACTGTGTGTGACAAGCTATGGGGAGAAGTGAATTTTGTGCACGTTTTCATAATTCTGTGATCTCTATCCTAAACCATATTTTAGTCGAATTTTGAATACAGAAAAGAGCGTTTTTTTTAAGTTTTGTTGACAAAATATTCGCTCCTATATAATAAAATATATTTTCAAAGGTAAATTAGCTATAAACTCCTGCCCTGAACCCTCATGTTCTTCATGAAAGAATAATACTTTTTGCCGCGATAATATGGAAAACGATAATTTGAATAACTATATTTCCCACTGAAGGAAGACAGAAGACGTGCACAAATAATGAAGTTACCATTGATAATGAAGTTACCATTGATACCACAAATAATGAAGTTACCAGACGTGCCCAACTCTGACCATCGATTCTTGGTTATTGGGAGTTGGAGTGAGTTCTGGGGACGAATTGTCGATCTTCACGAATAAAGAATTCCAATAAAGTACTGCAATTATCATAAAGAGATTACTGTAAAGACAGATAAACATTTTTGTGCTTTGTTAAATGTTGGTGGGGCCGCCCCTGGTGTGTGCGATCTGTAATAAGAGAAAAACAAATGTAAAGTATTTTTTTGTATACCATCATTATAAACGACCCTTTTCGATACCCCGAATCGTACATAATCCAGTATTTTATCGCACGCTACATGACGTCATCGCCATTATTAAACGCGGCATGACGTCATGACGAACTTCTACTGTTCACAGAAAGGCAGATCTGTAGAACTGGTTTCATATATAACTGAACTTTGTTATAAGCAGAGATGTCAATTCCATCTTTAATTTTCAGCATAGTCTTCAATTTTGAATGACTGCACCACAAAGATGATGCCTTACATACTGCAGACTTCAAAATAACATAAATTAGAAAATGAGAACTCGACACTAGTATTAATCATAAAAAGTATGACAAACTTACCAACTCAGATATATATGCCAGAACCACTGTCTTGCATATAATATTTACATTATTTGTTTCCATCCACTTTCTAAATATTATATATTCCTTCTCATACAATGCACTCGACTTTTTAGGTATTAAACTTTCTTCTGCCTTCGAGGCTTTTTCTAAAACTACCATTGGTAAGGACGCCATCTTTCATTCGAATGCGCGCGTGAATCGGCTCTCCGCTGTCACAGTTGTGACGTCATAATACCAACGTCCATGTTGCCAATATAAAACTTTACTTACACTTACTTCGTTTCATTTATAATTTTATAATGATGTTATACAAAAAAATAGCGTATGCAACTCGTTTATAATGTTCCTTTTTTGCACTCATAAGAAAATAGTCTATTACTAAACTCACTCCTTCGTCGTTCGTTTAGTAATAGACTATTTTCTTATTCGTGCAAAAAAGGTCAACATTATAAACTAATTGCATAAACTACTATTGAAAGGTTTTGTTAAATTAAACAATGATATTAGAGCGTTCTGTTTCATTATCTAAGGCAGGGGTCCTCAAACAACGGCCCGCGGGCCACAAGCGGCCCGCCGAGGACATTTACACGGCCCGCCGGGTTTTTATGGTTTAAAGAGTTTTTTCTTAAAATCCGCGCATTTTTTATTATATGTTAGGGTATCTAGAGATGGCAAAACAATCGATGGTTTTAAAACAACGATGTTTTCCACCAGAAACATCGATATTTTGCTTTCGATGTTTTCTTCACATCGATATTTTGTTGCCAAATCATCGGTGTTTTTTTAAAAATTGTTTTTAATAAAGGAATATTGATGATTTGCGTTATCCTCTTTACCACGCTTTATTTCGCCAGCGCAATCTGAAGAAGTTTGGGATCTGCTCGCGTTATGACTGTATGTTATCGGTAGGTCTGTCATTGCCTGAACTCTGCGTCACAAGGCCTGTCTTCCCAATGGAATATGTCACGGTACCTCTATTCTTTCTAAGTCATGCCGCTAGATATCGCATGATCACGACCGTATCAAGCAGTGCTTGCGACCATGCGACATCTAGCGGCAGGACCGAGAAAGGCGCGAAATGCCGTGTGATCGGCCAAAGGGGCTTGAGAGGCAGAGTTAGAAAAATCGCACTATATAATCCGGCCCTCCGACGGCCTGAGGGACAGTGAACTGGCCCCCCGTTTAAAAAGTTTGAGGACCCCTAATCTAAGGCCACAAAATGTACACCTGTAAGTATAATTCCGTCGCAGACACTCCTGGGTCGGCTGGACACTGCTTGCCCGGTTGCGTCATTGAAATTGGTTGCTCGGAAAAGGGTTAAAGAAAAAATGCCTACCTTCAATATTATTCCACGCCTCACGCTGCTTCAGCCTTGCAGTACATCCCTTTCTGGATTTGGAGGAGAAATTCGAGCGGAATGAGGGAAAGTGACCTGCACTCTCAGGAGCGGCGGGTTTCCCAGGCGGGCTAGTAGCACCTGCGGGCGCGGTTTGACACGTCCCACCAATACCTACCTACCACCAATACCAACCACCTTCCCTCATAACTTTTAAATTAGAAGTTATGAGGGGGGCCCATAGCAAGACTAGAACCGAGTCCTCTTGGCCCGTATACTTTTTTTTTAACGCCATCACGGTGACGTCACTGTGGTGACGTGTAAGTCCCGATTGGATGACACCGTCGACAGTTGATTTACGTCAAGCGCCACGTTAAGGAAATCGAACTATAGTTAGTGGGGCACCCAATGTGGTGTATTAGATCGCCAATATGATTATGATTGAAATTTGTACCATAGATTGTTAGTCTCTTCCTCTCCTTCGCTCACTTTCGCTGTCTTTAGCTCTCTCTGCCTCTCATTGTGTTCTTTGCAAGTGTTGGAAATTGTTCTAATGAGGAAGAGTGCACCATTAAACGCTAATTGATTTGCTCGTTCGCTTGTGTCAATACGTGGCTTCCTTGCTTGTGTGTGATTGGCGTGCGTGCGTGCGGGCGTTGCAGGGCAGCGCTTCGCGCTGCTGGAGGAGAAGGCCGTGCTGTCGGCCGTGCTGCGCCACTTCCGCCTGGAGGCCGCGCAGCGCGAGGCGGACGTGGCGCCGCTCATGGAGCTGGTGCTGCGCCCCGAGCGGTCGGTGCGCGTGCGCTTCGTGGAGCGGGCCCCCAGCGCCTGACGAGGCCACGCCGACAGCTGGACGTCGCGCGCCGCATGTCTGGCTGCAGACGAAAAACATTTCGGGACCGACTGGACTTCGATTCAAACGTAAGGTCTGTTCACGTCAATCAGATATTACGGTGTCATCCAATCGGGAGCGTGTATGACAACTACACGAGTGACGTTTAAGCTCCCGACTGGATGACACCGTAACAGCTGATGATCTGTCGAAGGATACTTTGAATAAATAGAAGTATATAATTCTGTTATGAAGCATTTGTATACTCCTGATTAAACTTAGTGGCACTTCGTCACGAGCTGTAAGGAGAGGAGGGGATATTGTCATCCAATCGGGAACTGCAGTACCAAAAATTTAAATCGTAACGGAGCTCCCCATTGGACGACAGTGTCCCCCTCGCCGTCCAGCTCTTGACCTTGAAGTGCGACGAAGTTTAAATTGGGGTATACTTTCATTAATCACGTCCTCTGCATTCCTTTCCCTAATAGATGAGAGTGGTCTGCTGATTTAGAATTCTAGCATTTTTTCTCAATGGCATTTTCATTCACGAAAAAATCAACTTGTACCGGATTCGAAAAATTCCTAGCAATTATGTGTGAATTTAGGTGCAAATAGGGTGGTTTTGACACCTACTTTGACACTTGAACGTCACTGGCTATCAATAGAGAACATAATTTATAAGGAGAATTGTCGGCCTGTTGGAGGAGGAGAATTGTTACGCTGTTCAGCATGGAAACTGTATTTAGAATATCACAAAAGATTTAGGGACATATTATTATATGCTGCATTAATGTTCTTGGAATGTATCCTCAGTATTCATTTGTGATGTTATTACTAGATAGTCCCTGGGTCTTTTTTTAAATCTTTTTAAGGAGAGTTCTTGAAAATGATTTTCAAGGACCAAATTTTAAAAAATAGTCATAAAAATTTGTATTTTTTTGGGATAGGAATAGAACAAATTTGCATTTGTACATTGGTTATGACTGGAACAATTCAATAATTTTGGTCTTTTAAATATATCCGACAGTACATTGTTGTTAGCAGTGATCTTTTGCACTGAGTGCGAATTTCTGTACATACTTTGAAAGTATGAACAACTAATTACCTTAAAAATCAATATTTTAAAGTACTTTCTGTGACTACGACGTGTCAACATTCAAGGAGAAATCCCGACGGAGCCTCTAGATACAGTTAGTAACAACCTTGCTTGTACAGTCCATAATTTGCTCTAAAATCATTAACTTTAAGCGGAAAATTGAGACTAATGTAAATTATATTACAAGATAATTGAATAATCCTAGTTAAATATAACGTAACTTTGTACACCTAGACGAAATGGTCTTGAATTTGAAATTCACCAGCACATTAGTCGCTTGGGAACTAGCCTCTAGGAAGGCTCCCAAGCAACTAAATATAATGGTGAATTTCAAATTCAAGGCCATTTCGACTACAAAGTTACATTTTATTCAACTGGAATTATTCATTTATCTTGTAATATATTTTGCATTAGTCTCAATTTTCCACTTAAAACTCATGATTTTCGAGCAAATTATGGACTGTACAAACAAGACTCTTACCAACTGTATATGGGTCCTCTGCATGCGAAGAACTTTATAGAAGTTTTGAAGTGGGACTGTCAATGTAAAGTGTAGAATTTTTATAAGAACATGTGAAGCTATTTGACTGACTTTTTAAAACTTTCGACAGGCCACACGCAATAGGTATTTCATACAAGTGCAGCAACTTTCTAGCAGCGAAAGATATAGTAGAAATATAGTATTGATCATAACCATTTGAACAATAATTATAACTTGAAATCGCATTTCTCAAAGTAGGAGGTGAAAACACATTATTAATTTACATGGCCTTCTGTACATTATCTTGCCCTAAAGGTTTAACAATAATGAAAACTGTAACGTACTACGTAAGAAATATTATCACATGTAGTTTGAATAAAATAAAAATATTTTAAAAATGTACAGTTTGATGTCCTCTCGGGCTCCACTAAATTTATTGTAAATAATTGTTTTTTTAGTTCCCCTAAAGGGCAATATTGCGCACGGTGGTGCACTAAAGAAGAAAGAGAGACCATCAAATCGGTTTCGCGTATGCGGCGTATTCCGTTCTCATAGAGGGGAGAAAGGGTTAGCAAACTTCATAAGAAAATTACGGTGTAGGCGAAGTGAATGCATTTTCATTTCATCGAGACATTTCTTAAAATCATCTGTTTTTTCTTTAAACACAAAAGAAACCCTTACCAAAAGGGCGACTGTAGATGTCACTGTTCTAAGTAATCTGATTACACGTCTTGTCGCAGGAGGATATTGAATAAATGGTATATCCACCGTTCTTCTTGTTCTTATTGCATTACAGTTCAGAACCGGAGATAACCGGTCAACAGAGGTCAATCTACGTAATGCGCCTGTCTACGGGACCAAGTGATCGCTCGAAACGAGTCTTATGTAAAAATTAATAGGCCCCGTGAAAAATGGAGGTTGCAGTTCGAGCAACTTTTAATGTACTGTATATGTAACAACGATAATATAAGTACTAGATGAGTAAAATGTTTTCAAACAATATTATTCCCAAACATAAAATTCGGAGAAAATGTCAAAATGTTTACTATATTACCAATTAATAGAATTCACAAAAATTGTTAGCGTATCAGCACAAAGATTGAAATATTTTTTTGTGAGAAATAAGATAAAAAATGATATAGCATTTCTTCGATGATGTAGCGTTTTTATTGAAATGCGTACAATGGTGGACTTTGCTTTACGTTTATCGAATCATTATGAGACACATAGTTGCTATAGAGATTTGACTTCATGAGAGTGTAAGGATGTGAACTGAATATTGATGAAAAAATGGCAGATGCACGAAAATATCTTGAAAATGCTAAATCACATCGTGTAATAAGAAATATCCACACAGTTGAGGGACAAGGTAAATTTCCTCCTCTGCAAATGAAGTGCAACTTCAATGTAAAACGGAAACTTATGCAGTCTTGTATGTCTGTATTGTAAATATTTTTCTGTAATATGAAATAGATGAAGTAAAATATTATTGGACGGAACATTTGAAATTGTTTTTATTTCTTTCCTTTCCAAGAAACCTACCTGCTAAGATGGCTCAGGGCAACAATTGTTGCCACTGCAGTGGTTTTGAGGTTCTGGGTTTCGAGTCTCAACGATGGCGAACTCTAGAGACCTAGGTCGAATTTCAGCTGCCGACTGAAGATTTCTAGTGCTCTGATCGGTAATTTTCCGTGATTTCTCCAATCAATGCCAGGCAGATGTCAGACCTTACAAAACGACCACGCGCGATCTTTTCTTCCTCATCATTTTCCCATCGTCTCTCGTTAGAAGCACAAACTTAGATGCACTGACTACTCTATCCCATTAGTTGGAATCTTAGAGCCTGATGGCGGGAGCCTCTTCTGTGACGATGCCTTGCTGGCGGAGATACCTGGTGGGAGGAAACCCAACTCGATGTGTAGGACCGGTTTAATTGGCTCAGGGCATCATTTGATCTCAATGTAGAGCTTCTGACTGGGAGGTCCTTGGGTTAGAGTCCCGACGGTAGCAGGATTTTCGACACTAGCTGTTTAGCTAGGTCGAATTCACCCGCTGTCTGGAGGGGAATTCTAGAGGTCGGTTGCTCTGATCGGAAGTTTTCCGTTGATTTCTCCGATCAACATCAGGGGAGTGCCGGAGCAGTACCCTAACAAACGGGCCACGGAACGCGCGCGTTCTTTCTTTCCTCTTCCTTATCCTATTTTCACCTCTTTCTTTCAGACACTGACACACCTACCGGGAGACCAGTCGGGAGCATAGTTTATCCTGGCTGGGATGCTGCCCTGCTGGTGGGAGATACGTGGTGGGGAAAATCTCGCAAGCCGACGGGTAGGTCGGTACCGAATCTCGCTGATGACTTTACTTTACAGAAATATTTTTCTCGCACTGACTAGGAAATATTTCACTTCTTTAAATTTATACGGAAAGTTTACTATGCAAAAATGGCAATGAGGAATACGTTTCAAATGAGATATTCGTAAAGTAGCTTTTAAGTGTCATGGACGAAAAAATATTTATCTTCGGCCCGAGGTGCATTTCTTACATACTCACGTCCCAATTTTAAGTTCCAATTTTTAGAAAGAACTCTTTTAAAACATCCGTTTTCGTTGCCTGAATGCAGATTTCCTATTGCTTTATCATCTCAGACGTCAGTACATTTGTTGAATTACTGAAGTTATCAACTGTCCAACTCATATCTGTAACAGTTCCAGAAAGAATATTGAAAAACGTGAATTGAATATTGAAATATCTAATTGTGTCTTTAGTATAACGTTAATCAGCAGTGAATTGAATATAATCTGTATTCTAAAAATAAAAATATTATTAGTAAATGTTTCAACATTGATTTGTTTACATTGACTTGAATTACGTCACCGCGGCACTCATCTGCTTTCTCGACCTTGGCAGCGAAAAAACTGAACTTGGCAGCCGATAATTCATGGAGCTACGAGTTCATAGCTCCATGCGATAACTGATCCGTAAAGTTTGGCTTCAGATGTTAGTGTACGAAAAATAACTAAATTTAAATTTAAAATTTGTAAATCTTTTCATTGCTTTCTTTAATCTTTTATTCATCTTTCAACTATCGTATTTATAGTTAAAATGTTGGGAAGGGATTCTTTAACCCAAGGGAACGTGCGTAAATAATATTCTCCCCCATACGTCATATACAGTTTCACTGTTTTTTGTTGTTTTTCACCAAATAAATCAAACTATTAAAGGGCTTATCAAAGCATGGTTGCTCTTGGAGGAAAAAAATAGTAAAACTGTGTAAGAAGTATTGGGGGAGAGCGAGTAAATCTGCGGAAACTAAATGGGGAAGGGGAGTTGATAAAGAAAGAACATTGTTAAAATATTATTAATGACAAATTAAAAATGAATGTTCAAATTCTTTCTCATGTTTGTTTCAATATTATTTGAATTGTTTATATGAAAAATTGTTTCAAGTTATAATTTTTTTCCCAAATATTTTAATGTTGTTACTTTAATTCAAGAAGAGGGATGAAATGGAAGTATGAGTAGGATGCTTTTGAGAGTTGCGAGCTTTTTGGGGAGAGTAAAAGGAAAATTTTACGAATACATTTTCAGAATGGTCTTTGAGGTGGCAAACTACGGTTAGATAAACAATATAAGTTTAAAAAAAATCAGGCTTCCAAAACATTTATCCTTTGCTGACGACAACGCATGCTCCTCGTGTCTACACACTTGTCTGCAAATGCGATTTGCAAGCGGGACACGGTGAACGTCGAAATCTACTTTCGAAAAGGAAGCTCGAACCCAAACTAATCCTTCGGCTTCTGTTGCTAGAGTTATTTCGCGAGCTCCATCACCGCCCGGACAAGTGCACTACCTAGCGGCGAATCGCCAAACGAAACGGCGCCGCGGAGAGAGGCGTGGTAACTGTCAGCGAGGAGCGCGGGAGGGGGGAGGGGGGAGGGACGTAGGGGAAGAGGGGAGGAGTTCGCGGTTCGCCCCGCGCAGGCAGGGCGCTGAGGCGCTGTGGGCGGAACTGCGAGGCGCAGCTATCTGCGAACGCGCGTCGCCCAGCTGTCTAGTTCCCACCGCGCACGCGTGCTGCACCGCGCCGCTCCGCGACCTTGCCGGGCGCGTGTCCGAGTCCAGAGCGTCGCAGTCGCCGTCATCCAGCTCCCCGAGTGGCAGGTGAGTGGCCAGTCGAAGGACGTGCGCAGGTGGGGCAGCCTTTCACAGACGCTCACTGTAGCGACGCGTGTTTTGTAGGTCACTGTGACAATCGCGCGGGTTGGGGCTTCTTTAGAGCACCGTCTGTTTGCTGTGATTTTAATAAGAATGGTTGAGTCGGTGTCCTTATGCATAAGTAATTTGCGCGGTCTGTAATCCACTGTTTCTTCTGCCGAGTTCGATATGTGCGGCAGAGAATGTAACTTTCAATTTGTTCTCCATTCCTTTTACATACGCGTACAGTAGGATGTTTTATAGTTTTAGTATTGAAAATGATTATCTGTTCGGCTTGGGCGTAGCTAGAATTTTTTCTAGGAAGGAATTGTTGCATTACTGACGTAAAACTAATGTTTTCAATAAAAATCTAATGTCTCTTTTGCCAATATTTGCTTTTGTGGATGTCTTGTTTATTTCATTTTGTTTACTTCTAACCTCCTTTCTAAAGACAACCTAGCTATGCCCAGTGTGCCTCTAACATGTGCCTATAATATCAGGAAATATTGGCGTGGATCATTGGCGTAATTGAGCTGATGCAACCGGTTCCCCACCCCTTCCAAATCACGAGCCCCGAACGAGAACCCCTGCCGCGCCAAGGGATGTGACTTTCCTGTCCGTAGAGACTTTGAGGGAGAGATTCAAAGTAGCGATGCGACATTGATAACAAAACATCAATGCTCAAAATTAAACAATCGATATTAATAATCGATCACAATCCATGGATGTTTTTAAACATATTTTCAAGGTAGTTTACTAAACTCTAAATTTAGTCGCAATAAAATTTAATTTGACTGTGGCCGAGATCATTAATTTAAAATTAACGTTTAACCGAAAACAATGTTAAAAATATCAAGAACAATGAACGCTAGACGGAGAGTACTAAAACAACTTACGTCTCGTTTGAATACATATATTGACAATAGCACCATCAGTTGTGTCATAATTTAATTTTTACAAAATTCTGATAATGGGCATTTTTCTTTTACGAACAAAACCTCAAGCACAAAACATCGGCTTTAGAAAACGTTGAAAACATCGACATCGATGTCGCGCACTTAATTCTTAGAGCCGCTGCGGCGGCGTCTGCGTGAACACGCAATTGGAGGGCAGCTGAGCGACGCGTTCGACACCTACCGTCGACATCACGTTGTTCGCGAACCGAAAGGTTTGCGAATTCTTTTTCTGAGTAGGGGTCAGGGCTCGGAGCTTATTGGTATAAAATGAGAGCATAGGATTTCTTCCCGGATTGTATTTAATTTGCAATATAATCCTCACCTTATTAAATTCTATTTAAAACTCCTGATTTCACGTTTGACAATCGCAGATTAGATTGGGACCTGCATATGGGCCTTCCAAAACCTATCTTCGCTTCTGGCTTAAATAAACCTATTATATTTATTCTAGATACATTTTATTTTACTTATCTGATTATCTGGATAGTCTTGGCATATCTTATTTGACACGTTCCCATTTATCAGTGGTTCAGAAGAATACTGTTCCGTTTCTTTTAAAATTAATATCTTCTCGTTCGACATTCTTGTTTTTCTAGGAGGTTAAATTATGCAGTATACAGTTTTTGTCTTTTTGGGAATGGCCATCCGTAAGCAGTGGTTTTTATTTCTCAGAAGAACGTAAACATTGTGCTAAAGTAATTATGAAGAGAGGTTGAAAACTGTTTCAGTTTGATTACTTGACAGTTACGGGGGATCACGGTGGTTTGAATCGGTCATTGGGATTCCTGGATTTAATACGTGGGTATGCAGCACTGCGACCTAGGCTGAAGATTAAGGAAGAAGGGGACGTGTGAAGGTTGTGGTAAAAATTTTGGGCTATTTGTGTAACGTGGTCGCTTAATGAAGGCACGTTTAATGCCCTGCGAAGCTGGGTGTAACGAATGAATCAGGGGGCATTTAAAGTTCTTCTTTAATAATTATTAAAGAAGAACTTTAAATGCCCCCTGGTTATAATATATATGGTTGGTATAATATACATGGTTATAATATATCCTGGTTATATTAAAATATATTCGGAATGGCTGATAATTTTCGGAGATTGCTAGTCGCAGCACATCCCCAAACTGGACAAGCATTAGTCATAGTTGGTAGAATTAAGGATTTAAATAGTAGCAATCGGCAAAAATGCTGTTCCTTAAAATGTGTCTATTTCCTAAAGTTGCTTCCGTGCTCCGTAAGCGCGGCACGTGAAACAGCGCCCGCATGCGCCACTTCCCCGCGGGAAGCGCGGCGCTCCCCGAGCTCGGCCACTTCCCCTGACTTCCAACTGAGCTGCGAGCGGAGGGGGACAGTGGCTTCGTACGAACGCGTGTTTGCCACTTTGGTTCTATTAACGACCAGGATTTGGATTATGCTTGTATTCTATACTGTTTATTACTATTTCATGTTTATTTTCATTTTAAATTTTGCATTTTATAACCGTTTTTGCCAAGGGGTAGGAATATGTTTGAATGGTCATTTATTCCCTTGTTTTCGTTTTGTTTTAAATCAGTCAATTATTTATTGTATTTAGCAATAATGGGAAATAAATTAACAAGTTTCTGTAAGTTAGCAATTCTCGTGTACGGACGGACAGTGCTTTTAATATATAATCTTGCTCTGTTAAACCTCCTAACCTGAACGTAGAACGTTAATGTAATTACATCACTCTTAAGTAAACAGGATTACAAAATAAAAATACTTTTGATTCAACTTTATGATTTTAACTTTATAATTTTACTCTCAATTGAGAATTTGAAATCTGCTGTATTATTTCATTTAAAGGATCGTTTCTTTGCCTTGAATAGAAAATAGGAATTAGTATAACTAAATTTGTGACAATAACTATCAAGTAACTTCTCCCAAAGACTGTCATGGGCCAGGTATCCAGCCGCTCCATACCAGTTTGTACAACCCTGCCTTTCAAATCTCTCGCCAATTTCTTTGGACGCAGTGCCCGCGAGCACTAAGCTTGTTACCTTGCCTGCGACCTTGAATGCCTGCCTCACGCTATCTGATCTTTGCTCTGAAGACCGAAAGACGGCACCTCGCACCTTGACTTCTGCAGTCCGTGGTAATTCCTCGCTAACAACACGTGTAATCATATCTCTGCATGTTATGTTCGCTTTTCGATGAAGCTGATAATTATCTTAGATTACTATCAGTTACGAAAATTTTCCTTTACTTGATAATGCGTAGGTAGAGTATGCAACTATAATATGCCAGTCATTGTGTATTGAACTGGATAGTTATTCGCTTTAATTCACTTACCCGAGATTGTTGAATTAAAACGTGTGTGTATACGAGGTGGTCCCCTTGCCAAATTTACGGCGTGTGGAAGGTGTGGAGGCCTGAAAGATGTAGAGGGGTTATTTAGCCATATTACGCTCAAGACTAGCAATATGATATTGAAGACCCGCTGGTCGTATGCGGTCCCTGGTCGGTACGACGCGCTAGCGCCTTAAATAGTTGAAGCGAACTTGTCAAGTTTCTGGAAAATAACCACTAGTTTGTTTAAAAAATTCTAGTACCCCCGCACTTCAAAATGGATTTACTGATTTAATCTTAAAAGAATCTGCAATGATGCCTCATTTTTAATAGGCGTCCAAGGAGCTAAATCGGGAAAATTTTCACTCGCATATTCACGGCCAGGGACTTACGAATTAAAAAGAACGATCATTATTGTTTCTGAACATTTTTTTTTTCGTTTTCAATGAAATGGTAATTATTTTCCTCGATTTAAAAGACATTTATTTAAAAAAGAATTAGAATTTTTAAAAAAATATTTAAAATAACTTAGTACGGATGCAAATCCAATCCGCGCGACCCGTGTAGATCTTCCGTTTCAGAAAAATGGCCCCCGTCAGGAATGCGGTCTATTTGGGGCCCTCTTCTGGGCAAGCAAGGCTGTCTTATTCATATCATTTACTTGTTTATATCATTATAGACAAATGCAGACAACGTGCTCATACCTGCAGTAACCTGCAGACTTTGAAAGAAACCGTTTACAGTTCGGCGTACTATTGCACCACTCTCGGACCACAAAGCCTTACTCGAGGGAACGTGTGCCAACTGAACAAAAAAGGCAGTTTAATAATAATAATAATAATAATAATAATAATAATAATAATAATAATAATAACAACAGCTGTGATTATTCAATAATTTCAAAATTGCCGTGTCGGGGGGTGGCGTGTGGCCTTGTATTACAATTTCGAAAATTCAGTGTTCAACTGAAATGCGAGCAGCACTACTTTCTTTACCGTTCTTTCCTTCATACAAGGAAAATACTTAGAGAAAAAAAATTAGAGCCGTTTTTTAGATAAAAAAATTGCCTGTCAGGCAAAATATCGCAAATACTACAAATATTTTCGAAAGTTTAAACACGAACTTATTCAAAGATCTATTTTTAATGAACAGATTTCACTAAGAAAAATCTGTCTTTAGTATTGTAGTTGTAGGAAGACGCCGAAAAAATTTGAAATTTTGCAATTTTAAAAAAATCAGGGATTTCAACGATAATGCGACTGTGCCATTTCTTTAATTCTTCACGCTATCAGAGGACAAAGTTTAAACCAAAAACTTGAAGCCATTTTTGAGAAAATTTGAAAATGTGATGCTTCATATAAAGTAAAATACCCTCTAAAATCAAAATATCTGTTCAAACTTGCAGATCCTCGAGTTCGTTCAGATCTATCGGGGAAAATCAATTTGAGGGAAAATCTTGGGAACGGTTCAGGCGCTAGCGTTGACCACGGACGTTTTTGCTGTCAATCGATTTTGCAATATCAAGGACTGACGAAACGGATTTTGACTACACAACGAGTTTGAGAAAGTAATTTACTACATATAGGAACAAGATATACGTATCTACTTTTTCGTTACCAGGGCCTATCAATAAGAGTTTTTCTGTCGATCGTTGGGATCGTCAAATGGCACGTTTCCCCCCTCAGCATTACAATGTTTACTCTAGTATACCGAGTAATCAATACGCGATAATGTGAAATAATCTGAGTAGAGATGTAGCACGAAAGACACTGGCACTGGGGTCAGTGCGTGAAATACACTGACACTAGCGAAAATGTAGATTCTAGGCCAAAGTCTGAACTAGGCTGCAGGACTATTGCAAAGAAAGAAAATAGTTTTTAATGTAGCTCAGTAGATGATCAGGTTTTACTTCTTCAAGCTTCTAGTAAATAATTTTGTTTCTAGACGCCTGCTGATGTTTATGAAATAGTTGAATAAGAGTATCAATAACAGAATGTTCTGAAGGAAATCCGAAGCTAATAAATCTCTTTACATTCACAAATGAATTATTGAGGAGAAAAGTGCACGGGAGCGATATGATTTTCATCCTTTTCCTTTTGTCGAAAAACTTGTGGTCATGACAATATTTGTTTGGAACAGCTGCGTGTGTCCATGCCATTATTGCTCGGATAATACCGAAGCACATTAATAACAGCTAATAGCATTTCACCCTGGTGCAGGCCAACGACCTCGCTCCGCATCAGTGCTGCCCCATACGCGTGAAGGGCACCCACTGATGCAACGGACTCCGGAACGGAGTCGGTGCGTGTGCAGTGAGATTAGACGGTCGTTCTTCATCTGTTGCGCTGACAGAACTCGAAAAACAAGCATTTTGAATGATGATCGTTATAATTTTTATAAAAAAATAATAATTTTTTAACAGAACTGTAGAGAAATGTATCCAGTTTAGGTCGATAACAAAGGCCATTTAAAGTACCAATGTTTCAGCTTTTATTCAGAGTTTATCAGGCCAATAACAAAGGGATTTTCCTTATTCACGAAGTAAAATTAATATAACTCTTATCTAATAATAGCCTCTATCACAATTTTGAATAATTATGGACTCACCATTTTGCTCCGCATCTCTCGGATCTATCCACATTCTAACGACACTTCCCATATCTTGCTTCCAGCACTTCCTGGCTGTCATTCCCTCACATTACTTTCACATAACACGCCATCTTCGCACAGCTATCGTCTCGTAACCACTTGCCCTCTCCGTAGCCTCTCCACGGCCACTGTCCAGTCTGCTCGGCCACGTCATACCGCTTCCCATTCATTTAAACTATTGATCTGTTGTCGACGACTATTTAATATTACCATTGCCTCTCCGCGGGGGGGGGGGGCGTAGGTTGCCGCGATCTCTGGCGGAGAGTTGTTAACGACCACCCGGACCCTGAGTTTCACGGCAACACGCCTTTATACTGCGATTTTTCTAGGAAGGACTCTCAAGATAACTCAAATCCCATCTTCGCGATGGAATATGTCACGGCATTTCGCATCTTTCTCAGTCGTTCCGCTGGATTTCGCACGATCGCGACCGTATGAAGCAGTGCTTGCGATCATGCGACTTCTACCGGCAAGGCCGAGAAAAGACGCGAAATGCCGTGACATTTTCCATCGCGAAGATGGGATTTGAGTTATCTTGAGAGTCCTTCCTAGAAAAATCGCAGTATAGCTTCAAGGTGAAGGCAGTGAGTAAGCGATGCCGAGCCCCGTGTGGGCGAGCTTGCCCGGTAACCCACCAGTTGGGCCTCTGGCGCATCAACCTCTGGGCAGGATTGGGGGAAGTGCTACGGATCCCGCATGGAGACGTCCGACGGAGACGAAGATAGCCGCCTGACAGGTTGCCTAGGGTCTGATGAGCCTGAGAGTGGAGGCAGTGGGGAGGCGGGAAGGGGGCTCCGGGCCGCCCGGACCTCTGTTGGGATCTCGACCTCCTCGAGGCAGTGGCTCCGGGCAGAGAGGAGGGACGTGTCCCAGCGCAGTGAGTGGCGCGTTGTCTAGACTCCGGTACTAACCTTGATAGCGAGGAGCTCTTAGCTGGCAGGGAGGCCCCCAATCTAGGCATCACTTGGGCGTCGGCGGGAGCGAGGATAAAAGCGGAAAGCTTAGGAGCCCACCCCAGGGTTCCCTGGTAGAACAAGAACGTGTGTAGTGTTAGACCATACAGGGTCCATTACAATTGTCAAATTTAACCCGAAAATCCACACCAAGACTCCTCACGTAGTATATGCAACAATGTTTGATAGTTCGTTAGCTGTCGTTAGAATATGGATAGGTCTGAGAGATCCGGAGTAAAATAATGATTCCATAATTATTTAAAATTGTGATGTAGGCTATTATTAGATGAGAGTTAAATTAATTGCACATAGTGCATAGAGAAAATTTCTCTGTTATAACCCTAATGAAGGTTTAAAAGCCGAAACGATGGGACTTTAAAAGACGATGGGACTTTTATTATTGATCTGAACTCAAGAAAATTTTCCTACAAGTAATCAACGAGGTTTAGAAATCAAGCACGTTTCAAAAGAACTTCCTTGATAATTCTGACACCTTTAATCATAAATTATTGCGTGATTATTTCAATTAAAAACTATCGAGAACTTCAAACCCGTACCTGTCGAAATTTAATTTTTGAGATTTGCCAGTTAATAGTTTACTAGATTTTGAAGTAAAAGGCTTCTGCACAATGGTTTGGGTATTGAAAAAAATAAAAATTGCGTGAGCCTTTCAGCTGGCGTATGTATGCGCGTGGGAGGAATATTCTTCCCACATATATTTGAATGGTTTTGTAAGGGAATGGATCACTGTTTTTATTTTTATTTATTAGCGTTTCGAAAACAATAGAGACATATAACTCGAGAGGTATACCTATTATTTGGTTACTAAATGGCACCATTTTGTTAATCTACATGAAGTTATTCAAAGTTGAATTATAGGTTTTGTTTTAAAGAGACATTAGTTTACCATTTTTTCGAAAATTAAGATATATAAATAACCATCAAGATATAAAACCATCAAGCCTTATTAAAACGGTTATTTTCATAGTTCACGAGGTTTAAGCTGCAGATATTGTGAACAATAACAAGTTGTGAAATACTACACAAAGTCAGTAATTTATCTTGAAACATTGTACTACAAAAAAAAAAAAAAAAAAAAAAAAGAAGCTTTTTACGTAAACAAGTCTTTCCTTTTGTGGCCAACGCAAGGGGTTCATTGGGGGTACCCAATGAATTATTTTATTGTAATTATTATTTTGTTATTATATTTATTTTATAAACAGACAACAATAATTTTTTTATACGTAACTGATACCTCTTTAAAAACTCCTACTTTTTGCTTGTTTTCTAACGTTAATGTTCATTTTTTAGTTCTTTCCAATATTTTATGTGCTGCATTCAATACAAAGCATATCGTAAAGAAAAAAACCTTACACAAAAACAGTAACGTAAGTGCAGTAATTGTCAAAGGAATGTCATTTTCCAATATTAATAATATTAAATTTGCATATTCATTTTAAAAATCATATAATTCTGGCTGATTCCTTACAATCTACTTTAAGAATAAGATAAACCTACTAAAAAAGGCAATATTTAGCCTTACACATAATACAAAATAACATTTTGCATTTTCCACAACTTTCGGTCATGCTAATAGCAGTTTTTAAAAAAGAACATTCATTTATATTTTTCAAATAATTGGACTACTGAAATGACTAGGCCTCGTTAATTCATAACGCAAGCGAAACTAGGAATGCAAGATAAATTTTAATATAAATATTGTTAATTAATGTGTAACGAACGTAAACTGATAAAACACACTGATATTTCGAACTCCGTACAAATCAACAAACAATATTTTAAGTCGTGTATCGTGTAAAACGTGGTATACCCATCCATTCGAAGTATCCCTGCGAGAGAGAAGAGAGACAGTTGCCTTCACAATTTCACCACGAATTTACATCATATAACTTCCGTACCTACACTCAGTACCGGTGCAATGCGCCTGCAGTGACGAACTCTTCAGTTCAGGTCAGTGCGCCCCTTATGCGCGCCCTGGTTCCGCGTTATTGCATGTTCTTCGCACTGGTGCATCCTAACGGTAAAATGGAACGCGAAAGCTGCTCCGACTGCGCACCAGTGCAGCGAATGGAAAACGCTGAATGATAAGAACTTGATGCGCTATAAGAAGCGATCTTGATGACAAACTGAGTGGATTCCAGAGAATGTGTGGAAAAATAAGAAAAACATTAAACTAGTAGTGCTACAGAATGGCATAGACTTTCCCGTATTAGTTTTCCATTTCCTTGGGTCTGGGCTAGCTATTCGGAATTGCCACATACTCTTTCTTGCCAGCGGCCATCTATCGCCGCTGAATGTGCTTTAAATAATGTCGCATAAAATTCTCGAAAACTCCACCGTTTTCTGTGAAAACTAGCTCATATATCCGCATTTTCAGAAACGCTCAAGCGCCATTTTCTCATAAACGTCTTCAAACGTTTCGAACGGATAGTGCTAATTGCATGACGTAAAGTACATTTTAGAGTATTTTTGTTTTTTCAAAAATTACATAAATATAATTTATTTGAAAGATTTCTCACTGTTAATATGCACATTTTCTACAATTTGTAAACACTATTGCATTTGTGAATTAAAGTGCTTCAAATGATTTTAAATGAAGTTTTTCGAAATCACAAAAGATTCCTGTGAAAGCGAGCTTCAATTTTCTCATTTACAATAGCACTTCAACGCCAGTTTCTTAAAAACAGTCCCAAATTTTTCGAAGGAAATTTGCCATTTAGAACAAGGATTTACTGTTCTTTAATATTCTTAAAATAATATTTCCGTTCTACAATTAAGAAACCGAAAAATTAAGAAAATGTGAAGAAAACGTAGTTCGGGTGGCGATAGATGTCAGCTGGCAAGGGTATGTGTCAAGTGCGAATAGCTAGCCGAGACCAAAGGAAACTGAGAACTAATACGGGAAATCTGTGCCATTCTGTAGCATCACTAGTTACTTTCCCGTATACCTACGTATACACGGAGTAATATACGTAGTATAGGGTAAGTTATGTAATGCTGCGGAAAATATACTTCGAGATTTGAACGAAATACACGTTTTGGGGTCCCCTGATACCGAAAATGTGGTTCTTTTCAAAACGTCCATCCATCTGTCCGGTGTCTGTGAACAACACTAGTGCCTAAACCATTAGTATGATTTCTTCCAAAATTCATATTCCCCGGTCGATCTGCTTCCACTAAAGGCACTGCGATTTTGTAAAACATTCATCAAAATTTGGGGATACTTTACATGAAATGGAGAACTAATACGGGAAATCTGTGCCATTCTGTAGCATCACATGTTCGAAATTTTCCCAAACATGACTCCAAATTTTTTCTTTAAATTTCTTATAAGTAAGTTATAGAGTAAAATACACTTATTAAGGTGGCGTAAGTCCGATTTTCACGGTTCACTCTGAATTCTCGAAATTTCCAAAATTTTGAATTTTGTTCGGCCTTTTCCTACAACTACAAAATTGAATATAGAGATTTTTGCTCCAAATAAAGTTTGTTCTCCAAAGCGAGTTCTTTCATTCACATCATGTACATTTTTTTGAAAATTTGAGTAGTTTTGACGCAATATTGCGTACAATACGTGAAATTTTAAAAAATTACAAAAACAGGATTTTCTCAAAAACGTCTCTAATTTTTTTCTTTAACCTTTTGGTAGGGATAGTGCCTAATGTAGTCTATGAGATGGCACTAACTTCATGTTGCTCTATTCTTTTGTTTTTTCAAAAATTACAAAAATGAAATTGTTTTGACTTGTCTCTCACGTCGTTAATATTTACATTAGCCTTGATTTGTTGACATTATTATATTAAGGAGTACATGAGATTTAAATAATGTCTAGCAAGATTTCTCGAAAACTCGACCGTTTTCTGTGAAAAGTAGCCTCAAAATTCCGCAAACGCTCAAACGCCATTTTCTCACAAATGGCACCAAATTTTTTCTTCAAACCTTTGGAACGGATCGTGCTAATTGCACTCTTTAATATGACGTAAAGCTCAATTTGGGGTATTATTTTGCTTTTTCAAAAATTACACAAATGTAATTTTTTTGACAGATCTCTCACACCTTTAACATGCCCATTTCCAGCAATTGGTAAACACTATTGTATTTATAAGTTAAGGGGGCCTCAAATGACTTCAAATGAAGTTTTTCGAAAACTCAAAAATTGTCTGTGAACAAGAGTTTCAAATTTCGCATTTTTAGTAGTGCTTAATCGCCGTTTTCTTAAAAACAGCTCGAAATTTTTCAGTGAAAATTGCCATTTAGGACGAGGTTTTAGTGTTCTCTAATATTCTAAAATTAATATTTCCGTTCGACCATTAGAAAACCGAAAAATTAAGAAAATGTTGAAAAAATGTACTTTGGGCGGCGATAGATAGCAGCTGGCACGAGTATGTGGCAATTCTGAATAGCTAGCCCAGACCCAAGGAAATAGAAAACTAATACCGGAAAGTCTGTGCCATTCTGTAGCACCACTTGTTCGTTATCAGGGCCTGGCAATGAATTTTTTTCTGCCGAAAATTCGCCGTTTTTTCGTGCAGCATTACATAACTTTCTCTATACTTTGTATATTACTCCGTATATACGTTTGTATACTGGAAAGTAAAAATAAAACCCGAAGAGACACTCGGTTAAAATTTTATAAAACGCTTGTCGTCCCAACACTAACCTAAGGATGCGAAAATTGGACGTTAAATCGATCATCAACAAGAAAAATTCAAAGTAGCGAAATGAAGTTCCTGCGAAGTGTTGCTAACTATTCATTTTTAGATCATAAGAAAAATGTGGATATACATCAAGAACTGAATATTTTTAACTTCTTAAAAAGAGTCAAAAGCAGAAACCAAATTGGTATGCCCATATTGTAGCAATGAGCGACATCAGGCTCCCTTAGCAAATAATAAATTAGATATCGGCTGGCAGGAGAAGAGTTGGAAGACCACAGACTTGGTAGATTGATGATATTGAATTGAAGAGGACGGAACAGACCTTCAGGTCTAAACCTTGATATTGAAGAAGAAGAAGAAGAAGAAGAAGATAAGAATTTTGAATTGAATTGAATTGCCTTATTTTACGTGGCGAGACTCAGGCCATGAGGCCTGCTCTTCCGTCTGACCACGCAAATTTCGCTACGCTCCTTTCACCTAGCGGAGAAAGAAGGTATTATCTCGGGCGACGGAACAGGCGATTTGAATTTAGCTCAGAGGCGTCATTTAGGCTTGAGGATCTTTTACATGCAAGTAAATTTACTAACATGGGCCAGCCGGCTTTACTTCCCCTCCGCGGAAGGCGTACGAAGGATTTTTTCGCCCTTAAAAAATGCATGGCTTCGATCGGGTTTGAACCCGCGAACTTGGGTATGACAGTCCGGCACGCTAACCGTCACACCATCGAATCCGCAATTTTGGGGGTTTTCGTATAACCAGTGGAGCTGGAATGTTGTTTTAATGTGCCTGAAGTGGGCGTGTGTCTGTGCGAGCTGTGTGTGTGTGTACATGTGTTTGTCCTTGTGCGTGCGTGCGTGCGTGTGTGCTCTTATTGCTTTGGTACGACGCCATCTCCTACAAGGACGCCAGTGTTGCCCGTGACCTTAGAGAGAGGCCACGGTGGGCACCTCGTTGGCCACGGTGTTGCCATGATGACGTCAGATATATTTTCGTTCAGTATGAAGTCCAAGAGGAGGAAGATCCATTTGATTTTTTTTCACATTCTCCACATTGTTTCGTGAAACACCGCTGCGGTTTAACACTTATATGGAAACATCGGTCTGATAGGCACCTAGTGAAATTTGTTTATGCAAAATGGCCGATATGAGAGGGCGAGAACCTTGACGGTCATAGTAGCTACCTCCCTGACTCTCTTCTATCACTCGGCGGAGTTTTGTTTAGTTCTGCAGAAGCGATCGGCAAATAAGGGACATTTTTGGGTATCGTGGGTGTCTGTGAGACCGGCAGTTTCTCTTTCCGTATTTTTCGTAGCGGTATGCGAGAGAGACAGTTTGCTTCTCTTAGTATGTAAGTTGTCTGTAAGACGGGTCCCAATACGCTCCTGGGCTACTTTCTGAAATATTTAATATTGTTACTTTCAAATATTGAAATGGATCGCCCTATTCGTTCGGACGATCCCAACTCAAGAAGAGAAAAATTTGGTGGCCCTACTCAAGCTGTGCTTCGTGTATGCAAACCTATGGAAGGGTCTAAGGAACGTCACTTTAGACAATTGATTTAGTTCTGCAGAAAGTATTGTTAAACTGATGAAGAGAAAATTAACTTGTTGGGCAGTAAAAAAGGACAAAAATAATTCCTGAGGAATTCCTTGCTAGCTCACAAACACCAGTTATATCAACCCTGCACGGATTTAGAGGACGGAGGAAGCTCTACAGATTTAGAGGAAATTTCAATGTTTTACAACAATTAAAAAAGTTTTTCAACAATATCAATGCTTTTCAACAATTTCAATGTTCTTCAAAAATGTCGACGTTTTTCAAATATTTCAATACTTTTTCAATTATTTTAATGTTTTGTCGTATAAAATATGTTTTAGAATTCTCTAAAGAAATGTAAGAATTGATTGAAACAGGTCTATAATTTATTTTACCTTTACATCCCACACTCAACACCCAATAACGAATGGCAGTCTCTGAGACCGCTGTTTCTCTTTGCGTTATAAAAATCATGTTTCCATGTAAGTGTTTAGCCGACAAAAGATATTTATACGTGAATTTTCGTTTAACATTTACGTTTAACATTTCGACTAAACATTTCTTTTATTCCTAGAAGGGGGTGCAGATTAGGTTTGGAACGATTTTGGAAGGATATTGTAAAGGATCCTTTTTAAGGAGTTAATATTTTTTAGACAATTTAAACATTTTAATATTGTTTTTAATTTTCTGTATTGGTTTCTAATAACGGATTTAGGTAATACACTCGTAATATCTGAATGCATTATATTTGTTAACTATAAAATAGTCTTGCGTGTAATAAATTTTAACTTAACTATACAGTATTATTCTTTAATTATTTGCCTGAATTCACAAGAATTGAGCAAATCAAAATCTATAGAAACAAGCCTTTTTTAAATATTTTTTTAAAGATGTTGCTTCATTAAGGGATCAAAGTTAAGAACATTTTGGAATATTTTTAGATCTTTAAATTCTTTCTTAATTCAAAATAATGTTTATTTTAACAAAAATATATAGTGCATTAGTTTATATTATTTTGTATTGTGTAATTTTAAAAATGCTTAATTTGTCTGAAAAAAGTATGGTCTTCAGCTTCAGAGTCAACCCCCCCCCCCAATCGCGATCAGGTTTTCGTTCAGTTTCCCTGATCCATTTGGGATGGCCCTTTGTTTTGCTTCTGGATTAAATGAAGCTTCCATATCATGCGCATGTTTTGTTGAACTCTCCTTTTGTGAGTTTTGATAGGAGTAGAGCCGAGTGCAAGGGTTTCTCTTTTGAAAGCAATGCTAAATATTGTTTATTACTAGGGAGCGGATTTTTATGATTTTTGCATATTTTTGTCTATTGCTTCAGGGCATAGCTAAGTGAAATTTCGTGACGATTGGAATTGGATGCTATGTAGATTAATATGTTAGTACATATTCGTGTAATTATAGGAGCACATTTTACATATTTCGTTAAAATATACTTATCTCTAAGACGTTTAATGTTTTTATAAAATCTATTTATTTTTGAGTGTTCATGGATTAGATAGAGCTTGTCACAATTTGCGTTTCTTCTTCTTTTCTAATGATGATAAAATATTTGTGCAAATGTAGGATATTTATTGATATCATATTTTTTAAACCAGGCAGAAAAAAATGAAAAGTCATACAATATAATTCACTAAGGTGCATATTTAATTCTTTCTCCCGAAAAACCTTAAATTATTCCTCCCGATAAAATAGGTTATATTATGTTTGCAAAAAATATAACTTTTCATTCCAAGTATCCTTCTGAATTCTTTTCAAGAAAGGTTTATACAGGAAATGAAATACTGTTAATATTATTTGCATGTTAAAGTGCAAGAATTTTTAGGTCATAAGTGTATATTTTAAAAAGCTTATTTTATTTATTATTTTATTTTATTTCAAGATTTTAGGGCATATAAATCCTCTCCCTGTTTATTACTTAAGAAACACACTATTATTTCGTCAATGTGGATGACTGGATCATTTTTAAATGCTAAAACAAACCAGATTCTAAATTAGGATAACTAATTTGTAATTAGCAATCATTTTAATTTTATGATCAGTTTGATTTTGGTGAAGATTCAAAATGTGGAAAATTGCGGGTGTGATTTTCACTTCTTAACTTCTGATATTGGTCAAACAGTGAGGATAGCCCAGTTGGTTTTAGTTACATCGAGCGTATTGATTGTATTACATTGATATCTCCAGCCAACACAGTGTCCATGGTATACAACACTTGCACAATTCGAAAAATAATCTTTAATGCTTTTCGCTGGCGGCTGAAATTCAGGTACCGCGGGCCTGACGAATTATGTAAAAGCCTATTATAATGTTTCATGGAAGTTCTGTTATAAAAATGATATGTTATAAAATATTGGTCGTAACAGAAAAATCCTTTTTTTTTTCTTGAGTTTTCCAAGAGTTGGAACCCATGAACTACGTCTGTATCCAATATTTCAGTTTCATATTGTTATTGATGTATTACCACAAAACTTAATGTTACTTAATTCACTTAATATGTTCAATGTAACCATGTAATGCTCAATTTAGTGGCAGGAGACGCTAATCTTTGGAATTAGAAGAAAATACAATGATTTACTATAAATTGGACTTTGTACTCAGAGCACTCCATTTATAGAATACACTTTAAATTTCAGCCAACCCACAAGTTCAAGTTTATGTGGACTGCTTGAAAAATTGTTCTTAAGTTTTGTGGAGTTAAATAAATGAATTCAAAAAGAAGAGGGAGAAAGGATTTGATGGACCGTTCATTTCAGGGTGATGAGTTTGCAAGTTTAAATTGTTACTGACGAGGAGGGGGGGGCATTTGACAAACAGATGGTTGCAATGGTTAAGGGAAGGAGTTTAAAATGCTTAATACAAGGAACGTATTTTGCCAACCTTAATTGTTCGTATAGTCCTGCAACGATGAAAAATAAGTGTTTGAAATTCGGTTCGAGTAGACTGCGAGGTATATGTTGGAGGTACAGATCTCGTAAATGGTAACGGGATGCAGCCTAAAAAATAAGTATAATAATAATAATAATAATAATAATAATAATAATAATAATAATAATAATAATAATAATAATAATAATATTGGCTTATCTGACCACGCTACATGAGCTTGGCTCTTCTGACCACGCTACATGATCAACGTGTGTAACTTTTAGAATCTGTTTTTTTTTTTTTTCAGCTGTATCCCTCGGTACGACAAGGTTGTTACACCATGAAATGTAAATTATGAGGAGTGACGAGACTATCACAAATACGAACACGCGTACGTAGGACTCGAACCTACAGCCTCCTCGGCGCAGACGACGGCTGCCGCGACGTTCTGCGTCACGGGGCCGGCTTCTTTTTATTATTATTATTATTATTATTATTATTATTATTATTATTATTATTATTTTATTTTTGTTCCGCGACTTGGCCACCATGGGGCCACGCAATACGTCCATGCCACCGGGGTTCAGACATGATTAGGGTGCACATGGTAGGTGCGCGTTATATTCGTATAGGGGGAATTAACAATTTGATGGTGATTCCATTTTTTATACCCCAGAGTTGTTAGCCCTGGGGGATGGGGTGAAATTATGATAATGATGAATGATAAAATAGACGCACACAAACCTACTGAGACACACACAACATAACCATTCCCGAGGTGAGACTCGAATCCGCGATCCTTTGGTCCGAGACCGCTACTGCACCAGGAGCGGATCCAGCTGATCATTTTGGAGGGGACCATCATAGAATTTTGTTAAATAATAAGCATATTTGTTATTAAATTTTTTGTTATTTGTGTAGTGTATATATGATACTATACAATATTATTTTTAAATAATTACATAATTCTGACATAGATAAATATTTAAATCAATTTTGCCAAATAAAAGGTAATAAACGAATATTCTAGGCCTTTTGGGGGGGCATTTATTATTAGCATTATTATTTATTATTATCATTAACATTATTATTAGTTACACCATTACCAGGAAGCAAAATATCGGCAGTTTATTTCAGAAGACTGGACTGGCGGAAACATGGAAACCACAATGAGGAAAAAGGAAATAAGAATTATACGGGTCGTAGTCTCGTTTCTCACGCCTTGTGGCCTCTGTTCTTGAAGAAGTCGCCCTGCTGTAATCTGGTTTTGCCAGTCGGTTCACGTTCTCTGCCACTACTTACTCCAAGGTCTCTCCGAAAGAAGCGTTTCGACTCGCCAGGACACAATGCAAGCAGATCCCCTGGGGACTGTAAAAGCTAGTCATTTATTAAAGCTAATAAATTGATATGAACACAACCTTTTTTTTTTTTTTTTTGAATTTATTTCTACCTGTTCGACATATTTGTCTTTCAGGGGTTAGGACATTACAAACAAATAACTGGCGATTTGATACTCACTGGAACCTGTAGTAGGAATTATTAACAATTAAATTTTTGAAAAGGTTATGCTATGAAAAAAAAAGAAGTTTGTAAAAAAGATTTTGAATAGAAGGATAATATGTTGTAAATGTAGTAATTATGGTGGATGAAATATATCTTTAGGAAATTTTGATAGTATACGTCGAGGAAAATGATATGTTTGACCTAAATTGAAAGTGCGGGTCTGTTGTAAGTCATCTAAGGAGTTGAAAAATTTAAGGCTTTGTGAACGAATTAGGGAGTTGATAGTGTCAATTTTCAGTTCATTATGGAGTTGAGAGTTGGGAATATACCAGGGTGCGTGAAATATTTTCCTGATGAATTTATTTTGGAGAATTTGTAATTTATTAATATGGGTTTTGGCAGCATTGGACCAGATGGGGCAAGCATAAGTAAGGGTAGGACGAATAATTGTGGTATATATTAATTTTGCTGAGTGAATGTTTATAGGTGATTTATAATTAATGAGGGAGTGTAATTTATAAATTTTAGTGTTAGTTTTATGTATAATGTTTTTAATATGGGCATTCCATTTAAGTTTAGTGTCTAAGAGGAGTCCAAGATATTTAATAGGTGTGTTGGGTGATATCCAGGGTATAGCTTGATCAAGAATTAATATTTCTGCAGGGATGATTGGTTTACAGAGTGTAAAGATTTTAGCTTGACATTTATTCATGTTAATTTTAATCTGCCATTTAGAAGTCCAATTTGTATAAAGCAGAAGGTCGGATTGTAGTCTATTTTTGGCAGTTGTTAAATTTTTATGACTAATGAAGAATGCAGTATCATCAGCAAAAAGGGCTAATTCTGAGTACGTAAAGTTGGGAATGTCAGAGAGATAGATGTTAAAAGAAGAGGAGATAGACAGGACCCTTGGGGCACGCCCGCGCCAATTGAAAATAGTTGAGAAAAAGAGGAATTAATTTTGACACGAAAAGTGCGATTAGAAAGAAAATTTTGAATTATTTTGAACAAATAAGTAGGAATTCCAATTTGGAATAATTTATAAATAAGACCATGATGCCAAATTTTGTCGAATGCTTTTTCGATATCCAGTAATAATACAATAGTATGCTGTTTTAGGTGAAAGGAGTTTTCAATGTGTTCTGTTAGCCTTAAAAGTTGATGAGTAGTTGCATGCTGATGAGTGAAGCCAAATTGAGTGGGAGGAATAATTTTGTTAATTGTAGTGAAGTGTAATAATCTGTGATGTATAAGGGTTTCAAATATCTTGGAAAGAGAGGAAAGTAAACTAATAGGTCGGTAGTTCGATGGGTTTCTAGGATCTTTTTGTGGTTTACAAAAGGGAAGTACGATTGCTGTTTTCCAGGTAGTTGGAAAGTAATTAAATGTCAATGCGGAATTTAGAATAGAAGTAAAAGCAGCAATTGATCTTTTACCAAGTGACTTGAGTGTCTGATTATTGATAGTATCCAATCCTGGAGATTTGCGAGTTTTTAGTGTTTTAATAATTGAATGAATTTCAGAAGGGGAAATATAATCAATATTTTGGGGATCATTAAAATTTGGAAGAGAGAGAAAATTGCTAACAAGATTGTAAAAGTGAATATTAGTAGTTGAATTAGGAGTAAACGTATTTTGGAAATGAAGACCTAGTAATTGAGTTTTGTCATAGTCATTTATTGCTGTAGTGGAATGTTGCTTAAGGATTGGAATAGATGTTTTTTCTTTACAGATTCTTTTAAGAGTTGACCAGAGCTTTTTTGATTGGGGATGAATTTGTTTAATAAAGTTTTTGTATTCATTGAATTTATGTTGTTCCAGTTTAGATTTTATAATCCTAGATATTTTGTTTAGTTTAGTTTTAATATCTTTACGCCTGGTTTGTTGCCAGAATCGTCTTAGGGAGTGCTTAGTTTTAATAAGGTTAATAATAGGTAAAGGTAGAGGTTTATAATTTACGAAATTAGTTTTTGGAATATATTTAGAACTTATGTGTAAATTATGATTTATTGCATCCGTGAAATAAGTGATGTACGAGTCTATGTCATGAGTTGATAATATATTTATGGGGAATTGAATGCTGTTTTCAATATTTAATGTAAATTTATTCCAATTTACTTTTTGGAATATAGGAGAAGAGTTAGAATAGGTGATATGAGAGTTGAAATAAATGTTTATAATAACTGGATAATGATCTGAATCAAGCTCAGGTAATACGTTTTGAGTAATTGGAAGGTTTATGTTTTGTGTGATTAGTATATCTAAAATATCTGGGATGATATTTTCATTATATGAATAATACGTGGGTTCATTAGGGGCATGAATTTGAAGATTATGATTAGCAATAAATTTGTGTAATTTTATACCATTTGGATTATTATTAAGACTTCCCCAGATTTGATTTTTACAATTTAGATCTCCGAGCAGTATGATTTTATCTGTTGTATTGTTAAATATGCTTTTAAAATATGTCAGCGGGAAATTATACTTCGGAGGCTTATACGCAACTGTAAGGTGGTAATGGATTTGATTGATATTGATTATTATTGTAATGAATTCGAGGGAGGGAGTGATAGGTGTATTTATAAGAAAAGATTTGAGTTTGGAAGAAATAATAATAGCTACGCCACCCGATGCTATATTGTCAATTCTGTCATATCTGTATATTTTATATCCATGTAAATAAAATTTTTCATTGGGGATGAGATGCGTTTCGGTGATACATGCTATTTGGATGTTGTGGGAATAAAGAAAATGTTCAAATAATTGATGTTGCCTTTTAATTCCATTGGCATTCCAATTGAGCAGTGTTATGCTGTTAGTTTTCTTAGACATTTTGTTTGTTCAGAAGTGATTCTATGATTTGTTGAATTTGTGGTATTAGTGAAGATATAACTTGCGTAACTATTGTGGTAATTAATTGTGAGATATTTAATGAAGAAGTGTTAATGTTATTAATATATTGAGAATTGCGAGCTGTGTTGGAATATGTATTTGACCAGGCATTAGGTGGTTTCTGAAGTGGGGGAAAGTCTGTGTTGTGGAATGTGAAGGTTTTAGGCTGTGTATTTGTATTTTCCAAATTATGTATGGTCTCTTGTGAAGTATTATTGAATTTAGAAGTTTTGTTGTTAAGTGCTTGTTTAAAAAAAGGGCATCCTCTATAATTAACAGTGTGATTCTGGTTACAGTTAACACAAATCGGAAGTGCATTTTGAGGTTTGTTGCAAAGAGAATAGTGGTGATTCTGATTACATTTGACACATCTGGGAGTTAAACGACAGTTTGCCTGTGAGTGATCAAATCGTTGACAGTTTTTACATTGTATGGGTGAAGAACGTTGAGTTCTTGGTTGAATATTCACTAAGCAATGAAATAAGGTTTTCAGGTGTAGAATTTCTTTACCTTCTTTGGAGTTTTGTAGGTCTAAAGCACACGTTTGAAGAGGTTTTCTGGATTTGTCGTAAAGTCTTCTAACACTGATTATGGGATATTGTAACCTAAATAGTTCATTATAAATGTCTATTTCTGAAATTGAAGCAGGAATGTTTTTAAGCATCACAGGGAAACACTTTTTTGATGGATCTTGATATGTATAAAATTGAATGTTGTTTGATTCACTAAATTTGCGAAAGTTCCTAAAGTCGTCAATAGATGTGAACTGTATTTTTATTTCATTTTTGCGAGACTTAGTGGTGTATTCATGTTGCACAATTTTTGATATATCTTGTATTAATAGCTGGTAATTTTTTCCAATCACTGTAAACGGTGGAATTTTCACTTCAGAGTTAGAGAGTTCGTTATCAGGATCGGCAGTTTCATTCAAGATGTCGTATCTGGAGTATGTTGGAATTGAATAGGTTGGTTTACATTGTTTTTTACGTTTGGCTGAATTTTCTTCTTGAAGAGGAGGTTGATTATTTGTATTACCTGAAGTGTGTGTAAAGGTTGTGGAAGATTGGTTATTAGGTGGCATTTCTTCTAATCCGGGAGCAGCTTGAAGAACATTGATGGTAGTAGAAGATGTTGATTGCAGAGAAGAATTTTGAGGTTGATGTATCACATCTTGAGGCAATGACTTTTGACGTTTGGCTGGATTTGTTTCTTGTAGAGGAGGCTGGCTTCTATTTGCATTATACGAAATGTCTGTGTAAATGAAGGGAGGCTGGTTGTCCGTTTGCATTTCTATCAATCCGAGAGTAGCTTGAGGTACATTGACAGCATTCGATGTTGATTGAAGAGAAGCATTTTGTGACTGATATATTATATCTTGTGATAACAAATTTTGTGATGTAATATTTTCAGGTAAGTTTGAATTATTATTCTGCATTATTTGCAGGTCTTGATGGAACATATAATTTCAATGCCCAATACAGTCTCCCCGGAGGGGAAACTGTGAAACACGTACAGAGTGAGTTACAGCTGGATTTATTTATGTCTGCAATTGATTTGAACAAATTTATGATAAATGTCAGTTTTTCTTACCAGTGGCAGGCTGGTTCGCTAATATTTTGTAATTATATTGATTCTCCGAGCGAAAACAGTCCGATTACTTGGCACGGCCCTCTGTGTCTCGTCGAACACAACCTTCACGTAGAATTTTTTTACAGCCGAACGATGTTTTACAACAATACGTGGATTTGATGTTCCTCTATTGTCTTTGAGAAACTGAAGAATCATTCTAATATTTTTATCCAACTAGACTCTGGGTTGCTACACTTTTGAAAAGTTTCACTTTCTTTCTGTGAGTGTGTTAAGGCCGCCGTTTCAGAAAGTTTGTTGGTAGACACGATAACTGTCGTTGCATTTTTGTACTCTTTTGGAAGTATTTGACCTTTTATTTACGCTGTAGTCGTTTTGGTGCCTTATAATTATAATTTTGGAATTTTGCTGGACGAGTTGAAGAGTGCTGCCGAACAATGGAATAATCTCCTCACCATCCATCATCAAGTCCGTACGATAAAACAAATGGGGACCTTCGTACTACTTTTTAAATGAAGCGAAGCGTGCTTTAAACATTATGTTCTTCAGTTTTACGTAAACTCGAAGCATTATCAATAAGAACCTATTTGAACGTAACTTGAGCAAAGCCCAACCGAGAGAAAATGAAGATTTTTATTTTCTTCGTGTTATAATATCACAACTTGGGCAAAGCCTTGTTAGTCACGTTGTTGTTCATATTAAGTTGGCTGTCCGGGTGACGCCGCGTCCATGGCAAAGGTGCCGACGTTTCGGTCGCCATTCTGCGACCTTCCTCAGGGCGTAATGCGTATAATCAGGGAGGAAGGTCGCAGAATGGCGACCGAAACGTCGGCACCTTTGCCATGGACGCGGCGTCACCCGGACAGCCAACTTAATATTGACCCCGGCCGCGGAAGCCTACGCTCTCACGTTGTTGTTCATTTGTACCATATGCCACCTTTTAGGCAGTACCTAGAAACCTTGTTTGGTAATTGTGAGTGTGTGTGTGTGTGTAGCAAAACACTTTACAGATTGGGTAATTATTATATCACAGACATTTGTGATTTCTTCAAAATGTTAATTTTTTTTCAAATCGCTACAACATCCAAATTTTGCATTTTACAAGACTATAAGGAGGCAAAGTTTCGATATGCAATCATCCTCTCCTTTCCACTAGTGCTACATTTTTCTCATGGCTGTTGGTGGATGCGCTCAAAGCCTTCGAATACTGTTTGAATGATCGCAGCAGCGAAACTGTTTTTGTTTGTCCATTGTGAGTGGAGTCGCCATGTCGTAACATGTGTAATTCAACACGATGGAAATTAGACTAATGGTCTAGCCTTTTTCCTTGTTAAACAGTCGTTTCACCATGTACTCTGAAATTCATGCGACCACGGTCAGGAAGACCACGTTACCAGACGAAGACCAGGTTCAGGAAGACCACGATATCTGAAATTACTACTGAATGAATTTTTCTATCCTGTATGTTATAGAAATTAATAAAGGGGTCGATGAAGTAAATCTTTCTTTTAAGAGTAGTCGATGCAAGAAAATGTTCGATTGACTGATTGTTAGTAATTCCGGAAGTGTAGTGCATGTTTTTTTCCTCGGGAAGTGGTAGTGGATGTCGGGATCCGGCACCGACCTACTGTTAACTAGCGGGGTTTCCCCAACCAGGTATCTAGCGGGGCACCGCCCCAGCCGGGACAAGCTCTAAGCTCCCTACCGATCTCCCGGCATGTGTGGAAGTGTGCTGGCTGCGCGTGTGAGCAACATAGCCTTCGACGCCGCGTCACCCGCGGACAGCCGAGACCATTCACACGACCCCGACCGCGGAGGCCTAACGACTTCGTGTACGACCTTGCGTGTCGTTGAGTCGGAACCATTGCCACTCCACACGTGGCACGTGGAATGTTCAAGTTGAATAATATAGTGAAGAAACACACAAAATGTTTTTACCAGACAATTTTATTTAAGAAGTAAATACATTCAAACCAACTTACATTTGCGTATAACTACGCAAAAGTGGGAACTTAGAATAATGCATTATTATTCCAGAAAAAATAACCCAATGCATGTACACATTGGGCTTTGTTTCTACTGTTGAAAAACAAAAGTTAACAATGTAATGTAAAAACAACTCCATTGGGACAAGTCAGTCAGAACGAGGCCAAGGTTTAAATTTTGAATTCCAGCTGAACAACCTAAACTTTAGTGCTAGTCGCTGAACGTTTTTAAAACTTAGGGCGGGTTTCACAACGTCCGCTGAAGATTGTTAAGTGAGGCTCTAACAGAAATAAGCTAGCTTACATCAAAATAGGTTTTCACCAGGGTTCATGAGCTTCGCTTAGATTAAGCTACGGTTTGTACATAAGCCCGTGGACTTTCTTAACCCTAGACTGCTCACCTCTTTTTTCTATGCCATTGGTGCGGACCTGGGGTATGTTTGTAACCCCAGTGTATATGTAATTTTCTTATGTCCTGGTTTTGAAATATTATTGAAATGAACATGGTTTTTAGGTAGCTTTAAATTTCTACTTTGTGATAATTAATTCGAAAATGGAAAAAATAGAGAATAATATGTAAAAAAAATAAGAGATCTATTGGTAGAATATTTATATCCAGTATTGCTGTAGATGAAACCTGAACAATTAAAACATTAAAAACTTATAAAACATAAAACTGCGATAATGTTATTTTTTTCTAAAGCACTCATCACAAATGTCTTTTCTAAGATCTGCACAAAAAAATTGTTACACAATGAGCACGTAATTTGGTTTTCTTGTCATTGCTTCTTGAGCAGTACAGGCATCTAGATTGCTTCCTTACTTTGACGTCTCGAGGTTTTTCAGTCTCTATAGAGCCACTTTTGTTGTGTTCACTTTTTTGAATTTGCGGAAGTTGCTTTATTGAAAACGTCAAATCATTCGAAAGAGGCTGAGTTAATCTTCTTTTCATATGATCCGTTGCCAGATTCTTGCCAAGAGGCATCAAAAACTGACGCCTACTAATCGTTTTCGTTGCAGATTCGTAAAGTGTGTGTGAATTGATTCCTGCTTGATCGATAATTCCATAAATGAAACACAAAGGCCATCTTCTGGTCTTGCGACATGTACAATTATGAGAGCGTAGGCTTCCGCGGCCGCAGTCGCTACTTCCATAGCTATCTGGGAGACGCCGCGTCCAAGGCGCAGGCGCCAACGTTTCGGCCGCCATTCTGCGAACAAACATTGAAAACAAAAATAGGACGAAAAAATTGTGATATTGTGCGATTCAGAACTCGATAAATTTGCAATTCTATTCAGTGTTGTGCAATGCTGTTCATTATGCATCTTTAGAGTATTATTTGACTAATGAAAGATAAGCAGATGCACATAGCGTGAATGATCCTGACGAAAAATTTAATTTAATTTTTTCTGATGGTTGGGACTGGTTGAAGTTTGAATGAATTCTTGCTTAATATAAAGCACTCAGGACATGAGTGAAATAGAAGTCATTGTAGTTGGAATACTTCAGGCCAGGGCTTCTGAATTTCTAATTTTAGAATGTAGAAATGTAAATATCACGCGAGTGTTGATAACGTGATCTGACGCAATTGAAACATCCTAAATATAGTAGTCACTCGTTTTGACGACTGACGTGCTTACTACTAGTCACCTTCGTAATCCACAATATGATGTCGTGACGAGTGATTTAAAATGATTTGACTCATGTCCTGAGAGTCCAGTGGTATGTATTCCATACATGAAATACATTATATTAGTGTAGGCGTCCTTGTTACTTTAAGCATAGTATTTGCTTTATTTAATGCGTAGTATGTAGTGATTTTAGAGTACAGTTACAAGTACTATGGTGATCATTATTTATTTCGGTATTACTCTCGAACATCCTTAATTTATTTTTTTAGATCTATTGTAAGTTGTGCTTTAAATTTTTGTCTGTTCTTCAAATTTATTCATCTGTTCTTGTTTGATTGCATTGTACATTGTTTGTTGACTTTTAGATTTTTAGCTACTTTTTTATATATTTTTATCTCGTATTTTTTGTTCGCTATATTAAGAAAGTAAATATTTCTTAAGAGAGAATTCAGGTTCACAAACAAGTTTTAACCTCTGCAAAGTACAATGTCACTACTATGCTCGCACTTTTTCTTGATCCTCCAGCTCCCTAGTTCTCGCTCAGCCTGGCACAGCACGGCTCGGCAGAAAACATGAGCCCCACTCGGAACGTCATGGCTCAGTTTGCAGTGCTGCTCACCTTCTTCCTTTGCAATTCGGACTTCCCAGTTTTCGCTCTCTCTTTCTAACGACCTCTGCGTACCGTACACCTTCTCGTTACTCAACAATTTCTACAATTATTAATTATTTCTTCAGAATTAAAAAAAACTGGAGTTGTTTCTCATTCCTATCTAGTCCAAGACGCGCTTTTACGCTGAGTTTTCTGTGGATGTTGACAGCACTGCACTGCCGTGACGTAAACAGAACCTGCCTCCCCTCGCACCCACCCCGCTGTGGAGTATCAAGAAAAAGTGCGCGTATAGTAACTAACACGTTTTATCTAACACTATGTATTGTGCAGTATTGTATGTGAAGTTAAATACTCCTGAATAAAATTGTGGTTATTATTATTACTATTATTATTATTCCTCTACATCACGACTAAAGATGTTATGAGTCGACTGAATATAAAATCTACTCCAGGTTGCAACCAGCTACCTAAGAAGCAGATCTAGAGACTGTCGGTGCTTCTACAATCCTTTGCGCAAAATGTGGGCTGTTCCATATAAAGCAATTTCTTGAAATTCCCAGTCTTTTGAATTACCTGGGAATTTAGACAAGTTCTTACATAAATTTGCGGAGCAAATCCCAGAGCTCCGATAACTATCGGGACGACCTGTGCTTTTACGGCCCACATTCGGCTGATCTCGATTTCCAAACTCTTGTATTTAAGACGTTTCTCTGCCTCCTTGGTGACGACATTTTGATCACAAGGCACAGTAACATCTACAAGTAGACACAATTTTTTCTCCTAATCCCGGATAACAATATCTGGTTTGTTTGTTGCTATCGTGCGATCTATTTGAATGTGTTGGTCCTACAATGTTGTTCTCTACAATATTGTCCAACTCTATGACCAACAGATGTCACCGGTTTTGGTGAGTGTTCGTACCACTTGAGGCATGTGTTTGGAACTTCGAGGGCGGTACAGATCTGCCAGTGGAGGTAGCTACACACGCTGTCGTGTCTTTTCAAGTATTCGGTCTTTGCTAGAATTGGACAAGCTGAGATATATGATCAATGGTTTCTACTTGTTCCTGACAAATGCGGCATTTATCATCTTGGGAAATTTTGAGAACCGCTTTATCATAATGTCGTGTTTTCAACGCCTGATTTTTGAGCAGCTATTAGAACTCCTTCCGATTCTGGCTTCACTCTTTCCCTGTTATCCCACATTAATGGTTGATCTTTATTGATCTGCACATTGTCTATTCTTTTTAGATATTGTCCGTGGAGTGGTTTGACTCTCCACGATTTAACATTTTTTGTGTCTCACATTTCATGTTTAGTAGCATCGGAAGTGCAGTGTCTGTGTTATTCGGCGTGTCTTGCATAATTTTCTTTGCAATGCTTCTTGTTACACTAACAATGCCTCTGTTTCCTATACTTCGGTCAGATTTCATCTCCTGTCTCATTACTGAGTCATCTTGATGACGGACTACATACTTTCTCCTTCCAACTATTGCATTGTGCCAGGAGGCTTCAATTTCTCTGAAGTCTCTTCCTCCTCCCTTACATGACACATAAAGTCAATATACATCAGCTCGAGGGTAGGCAACATGTTGCACTGTAAGCAGTGTTCTGGTTTTTCGATCCATGATTCGAATTTCTTGCTCCGTCCAGTCCACTACTCTGGAACTGTGCTCGACTACATGCACCGCCAACTGCCAATTGCGGGTATTTTATTCCTGGAGTTAAGAGCGGACTGCAGGACAAATCTCACTCTTATGTAATACTCCTTGCGAATTCTCTCTTTCATTGTGTTGTTCGAGATGGTCTCACATTCTTCAAGGCCCAGATATTTCTAAGTTTTACCTGGCTCAAGGTCGTGAGTCACAGTGTGTATATCAACTTCACTGTTCTCCGACGTCGTCAGTTTGCCCCTTTTTAAATTAATTTTTGCACACTTGTCAAGACCAAACTTCATACAGATTTCGTTACTAAAGTCATTCACAACAGACAGCATTTGGGAGAAAATCACCTCATTCTTACAAACACTTTAAGATTATTATTATGATTATTATTGTTAATATTATTACTACTACTACTTACTTAGTGATTAAGTGCCTCGTGCCAACTCCACGAAAAAACTGAGATTGATAATCAGCAGACTTTTCATTTAGTTATTTTTTTATTTAATAGGTAATTATAATACATTTATGTATAATTTCAATTCTACTTTTCATTTAGTTTCAAGGGCAATTTGGTAGTATTTTGAATGTCCTCTCTTCGCAGGCAGTTCCCCTTTTTGCGTTCGTAACGCGTCTACAAGCTCTTGTGGGGCATTGAGCACTTGGTATGATCCTCCTTCAAATTCTGTTTTTAATGTAGCTAGTTTTTAATGTTTTTAATGTATCGTCAGCCATTTTCGTGTAGCCTTTCGGCCACGGCATTTTCACATCTCTTTTTAATCGTTCGTAGAGAATCATGTGAGGTTGGTATTATTATATTATTGAATTGAGTTTTATTGAATTTGAAATGATTGCTTGGATATTTTGGAGTTTAATGCACGAAATGTAGCGACCTGAATTTATCGCTATGAAAAATAAACTAAAAATGAGACAAATATCAGTATATCATCAACATTTGTGAAAAATCTTACGAATATCGAAATTAAATGAAGTTCTACACAAGCATTGAAAATAATTCACATATAAAATATATAGTGATAGACGAGATCGATATATCGAGATATAGTGATAGTAGACTTCTCCTTCCACTCAAACAATACCATTTTTAAACTCAGAAAATTCCCCAACTTAAAGAAGCACACTCATTCACAGAAAAATATCATTTATTGCCCACCTCTTCACATATTCAATAATCCGATACACCCCACTTCCAATATCTCATTTCTAGCCAAATAGACATGTGCCAAGAAATTGAAAATTCCTTCCGAAGATATCAAAACATTCTAAAACAGACATTATAACAAATATAATCGCTGCTAAGTCATAAAATTATACTATGGAACGCGAATGGATTAATACGACTTCACAGAGAAGTAATAACTACTCGTACATTGAATATTTTTCGTAGATTCAAAACTAAAACATAGTTTGTGACAAACAGTACTTTATACAGAGACGTCATAATTCCACTGGATGACCTTATCACCACAAGAAGCCATATATATTAGAAGAGATTGTGCCAGCACACGAATTAATTAATTCCAATTAATCTACTAGTAAGTCAATGCATACGCAGACGAAAAAAAATACTTAAGAAACCTACAAAAAATGTAATAGTAGTGATTTATTTCTGATATTTTGTTGTACTGTATACCATTTGATTAATGTTCAAAAATGAACTGATTACAAATTTGCAGACGAGAAATAATTTTAAAATACGAAAATGAATTTGAGATTTCCTCTATGAGACATCTTTCATCGTTCCTATTCATTGGCTCAGAATATTACAATCAATTTCGAGATTTGAATGGAAGTGCACGTTTTGGGGTCATCTGATACGAAAACAGTGTTTTTTCTCGAAACGTCCGTCCATCGGTCCACTTGTCGTTCTGTGAACACACTAGTGCCTAAACTGTTCGTAGAATGTTTGCTAAAAACATTGCATTATTGATCTGGCCCCACTCGAGATCCTGCAATTTGAAAATAATTCTTTAAATATTGTAGTGATTTAGTTGACGCGATTTTTTCTTCAAGTGAAATTAGTTCTTGAAAATCAGTTCTTTATAAAATATCATGTAACCTTTTCTGAACATATTACTTGTTTTTGCACAATCTTGATTGAAGTATGAGCAACATTAAACAATATTAAATTTCAGATTTTTTCAAAACTGCATTAATATTGTGTTCTTTAATCGTTTTGCATGGATAGTGCTATATTCACTGAGTAAAATGAAATATTCTTCACTTAGGCGTTCTTTACACTATTCGAGGCCAAAGTTTAATCAAAATTTTTGGAGTCATTTTGAGAAAATTTTAAAATATTTACAAAGAATTTCCAAAATTAAAATGTTTCTGGCAAACCCAGAGGGCCTCGAAATCATTTAAATCGATCGAGGAATATCAGTTTTGGAGAAAATCGGCAGTACAGTTTAGGCGCCAGCATTAACCACGATGGACGAACGGACAGACACACAGACAGACTGACGTTTTGCTGTCGAAATTAATTTATATTGTTACATGTGTCAATATTTAAATGTTTTAATACAGGACTCAAAAAAAGGAATCATTTCAGCAAATATTGAAAAATGTAAAAAAATAATGTTACGTAACAATTAATATCCTCTTACCCCCATGTAACGCAGCGTAACATAGACCCCCTCCCCCTTTTTACCGTTTCGTAATTTATGGACGTTCCCTTGCACAACATGTTAGAGGAAATAATTTGCAATATTCTCGTAAACAAACACGATTTACTCAGTTTTTCGTTAACAGGACCTGGCAATAAGAGTTTTTCTATCGAAAATTCACCGGCATACGATTACAAAACTTTCTCTTGTAACGAAGTAAGTATGAAAAAGTAAAAATATGTTACAGGTACCAATAGATAGTTGCTGTGAAGAGGGTGAAAAAAAACCCGAAAAGCTAACTCAGACTAAATGTATTAAGAGACTAACAAATACGAGAAAGTCGTGCTATTTCGGAGTAGGACTAAAAAAGTTTGCCTTTTTATCTCAGAAATGGGAATTTATATAACAAGTCAAGCTGGAAAAATAGCGAGTTGCTGTAATTTCAAACTGCGATACTGCGAGTATTAAACTTTTTATTTCTAAAAAGCAAAATTTTAGCGTCTCTGAAATAGACAGGTCATTCACTAATGAGATAATTAGCTCTTATGTGGCTTTGCTATTCTGAGAATGAAAGAATAGAAGAATTAATAGGAAATACGAATAGTTCAGTTTGCTTTGGCGTGAATGAAAATATTGATATTTCTTTGGCAACGCTGTGTATCCCTTTATCAAATTTCACCCGGAGTCGAAAGTGCTTCCCCAGGAAAATTGGTCAGTGGTAGCTTGAGGCTTATGAGAGAAAATCGATAATCCCTCTAAAGAAAGATGATTTTATTTAACTCTTTTTTGAACTATAATATCGAATCAAGCAAAGAGATATCACTAATATTGTCGCCCGGTGTATAAGTGGAAGCAGTCATTTTTGCGTTAAATTTTGGTAAAAATATTTTCTGAATATCAGAAAAATTTCTATTCAACTTTGTACTCAAAATCTGTATTATCTTTGTTGTCTTTTAAAAAATAGAAGAGACAAAATATATTTCTGCATACATCTGAAATCAATGTCCAAAAACATTTCCACCTTCAAAAATTTTTCGACAAATTTAATTTTGAAATTTATTTTATTTTACTTTAAAGCTATGAAATTTCAACACACAACTAAAATACGTCCCATAAATATTCATCAGAACGACCTTCTGGAACACTTGTTAATTTCAAAGTAGAGATTGCAAATGCGAAATATTGACACACGAAGAATAATTGTAATTGCTAATCACCAGCAATTCCATCATCTTTATTCACATTCTCTATGAAAAGCGTTTGTGAGACAATGCATGCATTTACAATTTTGTTTCTTTCTAAGTAAAGGAGACAAACAATATACATAGTAGGAATATAACTCATACCAAGGCAAACAGGAAAAGTCAAGACGGGTTTTAGTGAATTACTCACAGACACAAAAAACGTCTTATTTCTTGTCGATATATCGCTAAAATTCTGCAAAATTTCTTACGATTTACGATTACAACATTACTAAATGACTCTCTTCCCGTACGTAACTTCGAGGTATCCGAAGTATTAAGACCGCAATTCCATTGTCCTTTTTGTGTTCTAAGACACACAGTTTTGTTTGTGCAAAAAAGAAAATAACAGTATAATATTTTAAAATTCGTTATATTCCCGATTTAAAACCGTGTTATTTATTTTACTACTATAAAATCGTGTTATTATCTCAATGCCGCACGTCTATTACATTTTTTTTAGAATTCCTTGTTCGCTATCACGAATTTTGCCCGTTTCATGCATAACATTGTCAAGACAAAAGTATAATTTTGTAAATTAGTGGATTTTACTTTCCCGTATTCATACATATATACGAAGCTTGAATGAGTTCCATTTTTCTCTCCCCACTTAGCAATGTCCTGACATTGCTATTGTAATACATATCTTTGATTGTTTCTTTTTTGTTATTTTTCACGTATTGTTCTTTATTATATGGTTTCTTGGATGCAGTCGTGTGTTGTTTAGCGTTGATGCTTTTTGTCCATGAACTTTTTCTTAGTTTTTTCAGTTTTTGTTCATGGTGCTGTCCCAATACTCCCATTTTACATTTATTTCTACTTTTTATAGCCGATCTTCATTATTTCCCCTCTTCTCTTTCGTGTATTGCTACTTGCCAGACTGCAGCATAGATCACTCTTTCCTGTCGTGTCAGAACATTTTCTATATAAGTGTCTTTACCTTTTAATTTATTCTTGTTCTTCGTGATTGACATTTTATCTCATTATTCTTCCCGTTTTATTTTCTCCAATAAAGAATGCATCTACAAAGTTAATATTCCCAACTACGTTTTCCATGATGTTTTTTGTTTTTTCTCTTTGTATGTGGCTGGGTTTCCTTGTCGTGAATCCTTTTCATTTTCATCACTATGTAATTTCTTTTCTCCTTTTCTCCTTTTTTATTATTTTCACTTTCCCGTATACGTACGTATATACGGAGTATATATGTAGTGTAGGGAAAGTTATCTAATGCTGCACGAGAAAACGGCGGATTTTCTGCGGAAAAAAAGTCATTTTTGGGCCACGATCACGAAAAAGTGGATAAATCCTGAGCTAAATCAAGAAAAAATCCTCTAACACGTGGTTTATCCAGAATACATGCGTTTGTGGGTCCTTGATACCGAAAAACCAATTGACGACAAAACGTCCGTCTGTCCGGTGTATGTGAACAACACTAGCGCCTAAGCCATGCGTAGGATTTTTTCCAAATTGAAGAAACCCCTGTCCATTTGGCCTGCGTTGCCCTGCGATTTTGAAAAGCATTCATTAATTTTTGGGGGTACTTTACACGAAGCCTCCGAACATTTTCAAAATTTTCTCAAAAACGGATCAAAATTTTTAATCAAAAATTTGGATATAGGATTAGGTTTAACTTATGTAATATTTTTAATATCACATTTTTCTATTTTAAATGGCCTGAAAAATTGAGAAAATGTTAAATAAATAAATGTCAGCCGTGGATGACAGCTGGAAAGTAGGTGATGTAAAACCAAAAAAAACTAGTCTAGATTAAAGAAATCAGAAGAGATCTAGTACGAGAAACTCTGTGACATTCTGTTGCAACACTAGTTTCTTTTTACATGACAACAAAAACGTTCCAATACTTGCGAGGTTTGGCATACAGGCAGTCCCACCAACTATGGGCCTCCCCCGTAACTTCTAAACGGTTCCCAATATACAAATGTAGTTTTCGCCCAACAATGCGGAATCATAGGGCAAGTAATGTGCCGTAAGGATATTATCTGGAAAAATTTTTAGTTTTCGAGAAAATTAATCATGTTTCATTTTTTAAATGGAACCATGATTTTTTCTCACTAGCGAGAGGTAGATCATAAGTAGACGAGTGCAATGACGTAACATGTTATTGTTTTAATAGTATTTTGAGCACAAAATTATACTTTCTGACAAGTGATTTTGAATTAAATGCACGAGATTTCCTGTGTCAATTCTTGCAACTGTTGCCATTCAGTAAGGTTGCTCTTTTCGAGGAGAGGCCGCGAAGGCCTCACCAAAATTGACAATAGCGACGGCTGCTACAGCAAAAAGTGCAGGTTTCATTTACAATCTCTTGCCAGAAAGTATAATTTATTACACAAAATACTATCAAAATATGAACATATGTTACATCATTGCATTCCCCTTTTTATGATTTATCTATTGCTAGTAAGAAAAATATATGGCTCGATTTAAAAAATCGATGTTGATTTAATTTCTCCAAAACTAAAAGTATTTCAAACAATATTTCTACACCATTTCACTTGCTCCATGACTCCACATTGTTGAGCGAAAACTGTATTTTGATATCGGAAGCCGTTTAGGAGTTATGGGGATGGCCCATAGTTGGTGAGACTACTTGTAGTAAATCATCAGCTGGATTATGTAATGGAATCTCGAAACCTATGCTCTCAAATTCAAATCTTAGTTCGGAGAGTGATTCCGCGAGTGTTAAACACTCCCAAAACGACGTTTTTGGATCAATACGGCGATTTTTAATTAAGAGATGAGACGTCATTGGCCGCGACAATATAGGCAATCCAGTTAGAATTGTGAAATTTTTGCTCGGGGTTAACTTGAATTTTTATATTACGTAATTGTTATAAAGAAATCAAGAAAGTATGTCCACCATTAGTTTTTCAATTTAGAGGGGAGACAATATTACACAAGAACTACAAATACATAGTAACACTCGAATAAAACATAGCTTTGCTTGAAATATTCAAATTACGGAAAAATATAAATATTCTGAAAAACTATAAACTATAAAATGGAAAGTTCTAAAGTTGAAGAGTAGATTTCATTAAAAAATATGGTTTGAATTTTGGTGGTGTAGGTCAGGATCACAAAAAATCAAATCAGATTTTCGATTTCGAGAGGATTTACTAATTATCGAACATAAATCATAATTGCAAAAGCATTTTACTAAAATTTAGCTCACAATTTAAAAAATTGTAGCAGATTTTGAATAGATTTTAAAGATGTACAGACTTTGCGTGAAGTGACAGCCACAATTTTGTTATGAGAATCAAATTCGGCTCTCAACGAGTTAGGTTATGCATTTTCCCCAAAATGTCAACATCAATATATTGAATATTTATTTCCTTTTTATCACATTCTCAGCCGTCCTCTATCCGGTGTTTCAGTCAAATGGTAGAGAACGTAGGATTCTGGTCATTCAATTATTCTGAACGTAATCATCCTAACAATGGTTATTTTTAGTTTAAATGATACTATTAATGTTTGCTTTTCTGCATGGGTTGAACACGGGCTGCATTTAAATAACACAATAAATTAAAGAAATTGTGGATGTTATTACTATTATAAGGTATTGGCTTCGCTGTTGAAATGACTGATTCATTCATACGCTCAGAGAATTTGTGTGTTCTCATAAGATGACCTTCTTGGCATTTACGTATTTAGGGAACATTTGTAACAACTCATGTTTCCATGATTTTGACTCGCAAAGCAATCGACTTGCGTTCTGAAGGTAGTTTCAAATACCATTCTGGTGTCAGGGTCGCATGAGAAAAGAGTGTCGCTCAGTGCACGTTGCATTTGGAAAACGGCTTGAAGGGTAGATTTGTGAGAGAACTGCCGTTGACTTCCAAAGAAACGGGAGTTGTCATGACATTCTAATTTCTTAGAAACAATTACATATCTCAAAAACGAAAGGCGATAGCGCCGATTGGATTGCGGAATTTTGCATCTCATTCAAAGGCAGTTTAGAAAAGACAATAAAATAATTTCGCAAAATTTGTAAATTTGTAAACAATTTCCAAATTTTGCAGTTCTGAAGAGGAAAGGGGTCCCTTATATTCCAGAACCGAAAACTGCGAATTAACAATTTTTCAACAATTAACAATTTTATAAACAATTCCGAAACGTGCGCTATACGGAGGAAGGGTCCTCAAATTGTCTTTGAGGTGAATATTGGAAAATAACAATTTTGACAAGCGATGCAAAATTATTACTGAATACCTAGTTTAATTGTAGCAGAAACCTTAAATTTCGTAAACACTGATATTTGAACACTATTTACTTTGCCAAAACTTCCCACTCCAATTATTTTTCCGATCTTGGAGCCGCCTTTGCACACTTCATTTCTTCGACTCGGAACCGTAATATTCGTTCACGTACTTAAGTTGTTTTGCGTTAAAAGAGGGGATATTCAATTGATTTATTTTTGCAAGTAAATCAGAATTAAAAATTTCCAAATTTCCTTTTCAAATCCACTAATTCAGCATGTGCTGAACTTTTTATGTCGTATTGTATGATATTATCTTTAATGATATATTTCTTGTAGACGATCGAATGGCTTGCATGACGACGCGATGGAGACTATCCTCGCCCCCCTGTGCCTTCTACGCCAATACTCTCAATCATTCGGATAAACACGCGTATCATAGAGAACGTTCAAACTGGAGATCTTCATTGCGGGAAATCTAGCCTATCAGCTTCTCAGTCGTTGGCAGTTGGTTCCGAGTGTTCTTTTGTAATAGTTGACTATGAAAGAACCAGATGGCGTTATCGTCCGTACAGTGTGCCAGAATGCGCGGAAAGACGGGCACTTCTGAATTTGGCTGTTACCCATTTTATGTGTTGACAACTGTACATAAATATGTAATGAAAACTATAAGAATATGTAATAAATATGTAAAATCGGACATAAAATATAATATTAAAATACTCCAATTATAAAATTCCTTTGCATAATACGAACTTACATTTATAAAAAATATTATACAAATTTTAAAAACAATGGAAATATTTTAAAAATCATTTGGAATACACAAGTTGATGCCCATCTGCAGCATACAACTTTACCATCAGTTGTAATACCTTCACGAACTTTTATCCAGGAATGCAGTTTAGCAGCCAGACTAGACGCAATAGAAGTCATCGTACAAACTGGCGACACAGGTATGGAATATTCTCATGGAAGTGTTACACGACGGTGATCTCCAAAGTTTCTTGAAAATTGAGGTTAAAGATCTCCAAACACCGTGTCAATGATATTTTTCACACCTAAAGGTGAGATGATCTGTCGCTGACGCGCACTTCCCGTCAATGAGATAACTGAAGCAGGCGCGTCTGAATGTGAGAATATCCGACCGCGTCTTCACGAAACGTACCTCGATTAGAGTACGCAGCAGCACGCAGTAAAAATGTAGGAAAAAGTGCTTAATTTTCGGAAAATACTTCTTTTCATAAATATTTAAGAAAATTGATAAAATTTTAAAAAATGTTGAGAAAATAGCAAAATATGAAAATGTAATATTAAAATATTAAAATGTAATATGTAAAAATATGTAACGAAAAAATCTGAAATTGTGTTAGGACGGCGACAATTCGTCAGGATTAAAATTTTGAGAACGGTAAGTAGAAAGACAAAAAATATATAATTACATAAAAATCCGGTCTCTAATGATTAGTTAACACCCCCCAAAACTTTCAAGTAAACCCAATATAAAGAATTAAAAAAAAAATTCTTGATTCAAACTGCAACCAATCCCAATTGTTTATAAGGAAATTGTTAAATAGCGCTGTAATTTTCGCTACGTGCACCTCCTTTTCTTTTATTAGGGAAATATATATTTACTCAAAATATGCACATTGTATTTTCATGTCAAAACAACGAACAGACGTTTTAAAGGCTATTGAAACGTTTTCGTGCAACATCCCGTGCCGAAATAGATAAAATTAGCAATTAAATATCCAATTTGTGGAAAATGGGGGAAAGCATATTGAAAGAGTGTCAGAAGGCCTGCTGTTGCTCATAGAACTATGAACTTTATCACAAACCTCAAATGGTGGAAATGAAATATTTTTTAATCGTCTTGGCTAATGGCAATTGTGTTTTTGTAATTTTTTAATTTAAATATTTAACATTCTTTTCAGTTTTTTGTAATGTTGAATGTTATTATTTCGTTGCCAAATTGGTATTTTAGAATATAAACAAAATATTCATTTTCGTAGTATAACTTTCGTGCCTTACCCGAAGTCAATCTAGATGGAGTGATATTAAGAAGTTTCTTAATTAACTGCCTAGTTATAACAAAACACTAAATATGTGTATTATTTGTTTATTTAATATATTTTTTGGTTATTAACATGTTTATCCATTTAGTGCTAATCAAATTAAGTAGCACCCCAGGATTCCAAATTCCTCTGCACGGTGATATTAATTATGAAAATCCCTTTCTGCTAGGAATGAATACTGAAGTAGAAATTACCGTTTCGTATTTCTTAGTATTAATCTTATCCATATTAACTGCTCTTAAAACAGTTATTTTATAACATAACTCTCGAATCGCTGAGCTGATGCGATAAACACATATGTGTACCGATGTCCTCTTATCAACTTAGCGCGATATGGGTCAGATTCTTCTACGTAAAGATTACCACAAAAAACTCTAGTGACGTCATTTAGAAAGCGTATTTACAATTTAGGATTGCACGTGTGGATTTAAGCGATGAATGTTGAATTAAAAATTATAAACTCTTGCTCGAATGAATATTGAAAAATTTTCCTCAAATCCTAATCATTTACCTATTCCTGAGCAGAGGCCTAGCTTGTTAGTAGAAAACAATCAATTTTCCGTAATTAAACCAGGATTTCCCGCATTATCTACGCTCTTTCAGTAAAACGCAATATTTTTAATATTTTACGAGGTTTACGAGGGTAGGTGAAGATCTTCAAAGACTAGCGGTCAGTGGTGTCAAGGTCTTCTATTGGTGGCAGTGGCTCGCTCCCTAGCATCGTAACATGCCACGAGCTTCTCTGCGCAACTAGCGTCGGGAAAGGAAACTATTAGTAACCCCGCCGTTTTATAATAGGGATGGCGTTATCTCTGGTGGCGGGGTGATGAACTACGTGGAGAGGCGATTTCGTCGTGGCACTCGTGCCACGGACTCCTGCTTGTGGCATCGACCTTGACAACACTGCTCTAGGTAATCAGTACTATGCAGCGTGTGAGATTTTTACTCACTAAAACCAATGCTTCCTTCTCATCCATCCTCCTCACAGAACCGAACCGCCTAGAGACATTACATTGCGGGGACTGGAATAGTGACTGCCACATGTATCTATTGTCTCGGCAATGGTAGAGAGGAATCAATTTCCCTTCTTTCTTTCTCCAGTCTTAATATCATTTCATCAGCATTACTTGTGCAAAATGACACATCGCCTTCCAACTGCTTTTAGAAGTAAGCGTATGTGCTACTAGGCTTTCTGGAGTCATCTGGTTTATACCAAGCACCTCAATGAATGTTCCTCGTTGAGAGTAGAAAAATTGCTCTCAGTAAAGAGTAGATAGATAGATATAGAGATAGATAGATATATATAGAGAGAGAGATAGATATATATAGAGAGAGATAGAGAGATAGATATATATAGAGAGAGATAGATAGATATATATAGAGAGAGATAGATAGATATATATATATAGAGAGAGATAGATAGATATAGAGAGAGATAGATAGATATATAGAGATAGATAGATAGATATATAGAGATAGATAGATAGATATATAGAGATAGATAGATAGATATATAGAGATAGATAGATAGATATATAGAGAGAGATAGATAGATATATAGAGAGAGAGAGATAGATAGATATATAGAGAGAGAGAGATAGATAGATATATAGAGAGAGAGATAGATAGATATATAGAGAGAGAGAGATAGATATATAGAGAGAGATAGATAGATAGATATATAGATATATATATATATATATAGAGAGAGAGAGATATATGTAGAGAGAGAGATATATATATTGTGACCGTACTTACCTTTGCTGGCTCACGGTTACACATATCATAAAATTTTTTTATGTATGGGTACAGGAGTTCTTTAAGGGGGTTACTTTAATCTACGGTATCTGGATTCAAAGGCCTACTATCATATAAACAGAATTTATTAGAACAAAAGAACAATAAGACATCATTACATTACCAACATAGCTTGCATCATTGCTTGATCATAATTCTATGGTTCATTCTGTACATCTCTAACCTTCCCACCATTACATTATCATTCCCGCTTATGCAACTTCCAACCCTTTGGAAAAACTATGTGCCATTCACATGCTACTACGCACATCATTACTTTCAACGCTACACAGTGAGCATCCTGAACTGGCGTTTCATTTAATTTTCCTTCTATTTGTTCACAATTAGAATTACTTATCTGATCGTTACGATCGTCGATTTCTACGTGACGCGTTGCTGCCCGTTCCGCCTGAGGCCGGGAGGTAACCTTGATGCCCGCGATGCTCCGTCTGCCCACGTGTCACCGCAGCCCGTTTCCAATCCACCTGCGTCGCCTTCTCCCGGTTTCTTTCTTCACACGATGACTTTAATCGTATCAGCTCAGCAGCTCCACCGCATAATCACACATCAGCGCAGCCGCACCAACTATCATTAACCCGCATCGCCCACGTGTCCGTGCACTGTTCCCCTTTCTTATTAAATTTCGTAATTATTCTCTCTTAAACAAGTTCACCACAATCCTTACACTCGCTTATTGCACAGTTCATCACAATTTTTCTTTCTTAAATACCTGTTGTCCCGATTACACTGGATTTCTTGTACATCAAAGCATCGCTCTCTAACCACCATTGCATACCGTCCTCACACCATGCTGCTCAACCGCCCACTGTCGCTTTTGCGCGGTCAGACCGATCAGTTCCCACTACCCCGTGCGCTCGTTCACGACTCTGTCGATCCGTTCCGCCGCGGTTCCTCACTCTGCGCGCTACTTTTGAATGTGGTGGAGCGCCTATTCTTTGTGTTTTGACCAATACGGTCAAATAACCCCCCACGTTATCAAGATTTTTTTTACACAGTGAAAAATAATCTTCTAATCCATTGCTTCCAGGGTTCTCCTTTAGTTTTGATCTTGTCCCTCATGGTATGCCTTCAAGTTGTAAAAGTTGTATTGTTCGACTGTTTCTCCCCGCTCATCCATTAGTTCCGCCACATTTGGAGCTTTAATTGCCTTTATCTCATATGGTCCTTCATAAAGGAGGAAAAACTTCGAATAAGTTTTTAGTTTGGGGTTTGACACTCTAGGTACCCTAACCAATACCTTTTGTCCCACCTTGAATTCGTATGGCGTTTTCTTCATTTTTGCTAGTCGTACTTCGCTCATTTTGACTAAATTCTCGCGGACTGTTTCCTGTGATGGCTCCTGCGGTCTTTGGAATACCTCTTCTCTGTCAAGTGCGTATAAAATGTGGGGTGGTCTACGTCCAAAATGTGCCTCGTACGGTGTAATACCCGTGCTATCGTGTGGAATGGACGGCAACCACCTATTAATCTCCGGTATTAGCTCTCCCCATCTGTCGTGCTGCTCGTGGCAATATGTTCTGAACATTCTAGATAATTCCCTCATGACCCGTTCCGCCGGATTTGATTGTGGATGTCGGATTGACGTAAATACTGGTTTTGTTCCAAGTCCCATCAATGTTTGCTGCCACTGTCGGCTGGTAAACATGGTTCCATGATCTGACAGTATTCTTTGGTATGGTCCTGCTACGTCAAAAAATATCTTTAACTTCCTCAGACAAGTTTGAGCATTCGTTCTCTTTATGGGGTAAATTTGGACGAATTTCGAAAATACGTCAATAGTTACAAATATGTGCTGGTTTCCATTTCTGGTTTTCGGCAGTGGTCCGTAAATATCCACGGCTGCTATGTCATTTTTCCCAAGCGGAATTATTGATTGCATGGGTCCTGCAAAGCTCTTGTTTGGGTACTTCGCCTTCTGACATAAGTTGCATTGACTCACGACCTTTCTAATTTGCCGGGCCATTCCCCTCCAGTAACATAGTTCATGTATTACCTTCGTAATTTTCTCCGCTCCGAAATGTGCCATGGACGTATGAACATGCTTAATCAATTGCTCCGTGATACTCTTAGGTACCCACAACCTAAATATTTCTGCGTTTCTTGTCACTCTCCTGGTCACCACTCCCTGGATTAACTTCCATTCATCTTGCTTCTCCTCCATTTCCTCGTAATCCGGGTCTTCCCGTGACATTCTCCCCTCTTTGTAAGACTTTACCTTACTAATGTCAGGATCTTGTTCCTGTAGCGCAATTAGGTCTTCCCAATCGACTAGCGGCGCGTCCGTCACTCCAAGGTCTATCGCTGCCACTTGAAACTGCCTTTCGTTAGCGTAAGCCTCGTTTCCCTTGGGAGTCTTCCTGCTTAGTAGGTCGGGTAAGTAGTTTAACTCCCCTTTACAGTGTTCTACATCAAATGAAAATTGCTGCAGATACAAGGTCCATCTATACAATCGATCATTCTGTGTATGGCATCTGTTCAAAAACGTCAGGGCCTTATGATCTGTGCGCACAATGAAGTGCCTACCCATCAAATAGGGTCTTAATTTGGTAATAGCCCATACAATAGCCCCCGCTTCTTTTTCAGTCGTGGTGTACCGAATCTCTGGGCCTTTGAGCACCCGACTAATGATTGCGATGATTTTCTCTCTTCCTTCCACCTCCTGATACAGTACGGCCCCCATTCCGAAGTCGCTACTGTCAGTTTGTAGTATGCACGTTTTGCTAAAGTCAGGGTGTGCTACCACACAATGCCTGTAAAACATGGCCTTGATTTCATTAAATGCCTCCTCATGGGAATCATCCCACTTCCATCTCTTCCCTTTTTGCAACAGCTTATAAAACGGTGACATTATCATAGCGAAGTTAGGGCAGAACCGAGCATAATAATTACAAGTGCCAATCAGCCGCCGAACTTGTCTGACATTCTTGGGCGCCGGAATTTGTTGTATCTCCCGAATCGTGTCCTGCTTCATACCAATGCCCTCTGTCGTGATCTCGTACCCCAGAAAATGGATGGTCCTCGTAGCCCATCTCGACTTCTTGATGTTCAACACCAAATTGTTTTCCTTCAGTATGCCGAACAGCTCTCGTAAATCTCGAAGATGCTCGGAAATGGATTTGGATTTAATCACAACATCATCAACGTAAACTGTCACTCTGTCCTGTAGTCGACCCCCTATTATCCTGTCAATGCACTGAACCAGTGCTGCCCCGCTGTTTCGCAGACCAAATGGTACTCTTCTGAAGACGTAGCATATTCCTTCCACCATGAATCCCGTGTACTGTTGGTCTTCCTCGGCGATTTTCATTTGCCAATAGGCCCTACTGAAGTCCGTGCACGAGAACACCTCGCACCCTCCGAATCCTCTCAGAATTCCCTCCACTTCCGGAGGAGCGTCTCGGTATGGCAAGGTCACAGCATTCAGTCTTCTCGCGTCTAAGCAAATCCGAAGTCCTCCGTCCTTCTTCTTAACGATGACTATCGGACTGGTGTAAGATGTGGACGCCCTCTTTATGATCCCTTCTTCCGTCATCTCTCTGATCAATTCCGCTACTTCTTTTCGATAGGCTGCAGGTATGGGATAGTTCCTCTCCCTGAATGGTGTATAGTCTGTTAATTGTATCCTAAATTCGTACTCCTTAATAGGTTCACCGTTTTTCATAAATATTTTCTTGTTCTCTAATAGCAATTCCTTCAACTCGATTTTACCCCTATCATCCAACATCTCAGCTCCGTCAGCCTGTTGCTCTATCCACTCCTCCACGCTTTCACCACTTATTACTCCCGCGCTAATATTGTATTCTTCGTCCTCCTCGCCTCCTGTATCAATCCACATCTCGTCTCCGTTTACAATGATGTGCCCCTTTTCGAGATTTATGACAGCCCGATTGTTCGCCAGGAAATCCATCCCCAATATAACCGGATACAACAAATGCCTCACCACCAGCGCAACCATCTCGTACATATACCCACCAATACATACTTCTAACATCACTTGTTTCGTAATGGGGCTTGACCTCTTCTGGGTGGCCCCAATTTCATACGACCTCGTCATCGGTAATGCCGCCACATGTTTTCCCGTCGCCACTAACCTCTCATAATAATCCTCCGAAATCGCGCTCGCCACACATCCTGTGTCAACCAATGCTTCCACTTCTTCACCTAAGCATGATATCATGACGGTTGGACATTTCCGACGAATCTTCTGGCTGCTTTTTCTCTTGATCCAGGGCTCATCCTCGTAATCGACCACTTGAAATGACTTGATGGAAACCTCGTTGCTTACTCCGTGATTGTTCGTGTTGGGGTCTCCCGTCAACACGAACTCCCTTCGTTTAAATTTGGGTTGTAACCCGTCCCGCTGGTATTTGGTCTCATTTCGTTACCACGTGAACCTTCTCCTCCGTTTCCTCCATTAGGTTGTCTCGACCGCTCGCCGTTCCTTCGACTTTCGCTCTCCTGCTGCCTATCATATCCTCTTTGGTTTTCTCCACCCCTCTGATCACCCCAAACTCTAGCGCTTTGCTTTCCTCCCCTCTCTTGCTCTTGAGCGCCCCTCACCATCATTGCATTTACATTCACTTCATTTCTGTTTTTCGGTGCATTAGCGAACGTCAGATCGAAGCTCCCTAATGCGTCTTGAAACTTCTCTAAATCTGTATGACACGCGCTCCTAAGCAAATTCTGGGTAGTTGTTGGAAATTGTCTGATTAGGATGCACATGATTTCTTGATCGCTCATGGGTGGCGATAACGATCGGAAATCCATGATGCGCCTAGCCGCGTAATCTCTCATTCCGCCCCCACCTGATGGCTTGTACATACTGTTCATGAGACCCATCTTAAAATTTAGCTGGATATCCTCGCTCCAATATCTTCGAAAAAACATCTGCTTAAACTCCGTCACAGTATTTGGAAATGGTGTGATGGTGCCTGCCCAGGTCCTCGCGTTATCCTGCAGCATCTGGTATATTACCTGCGTCTTACTCTTCTCAGGGAGACAACTAACCGCTAGGTATCGCTCCACAGCTCTCATGAACGAGTATGGATTCTGTTTTACGTCGCCCGAAAATTTTAATGAGGATGGTATTGCTATATTAACTGGGCCCCCTCCCACATTTGGTGCCGTCTTAACCTCTTTTAATTCTTGAACTTCTATTTGCAATTCCGCGATGTCGTCCTCACATTTCCGAACGTCCTTCTGCACTTCCTTTCTACAGGCTGCTACCGACTCCTTCAATTCTACCTTCGTGTCTGCCAACTCCCTCTTGCAGTTTTCTATCTTCCGTTCCATCCCTTGTGATACTCCCTTCACTTGCACATGCAGTGACTCGATGGCTTTATCCTGTGCCTCAATCCGTCCTTCCATCTTTGTGGTAATGTTTCGACTAAGTTCACTGCATATCTCTTGAACTCGCCCGTCTATTCTTTGTTCCCATGACTCGAACTTCTCCATTATAACCTGGTATTGTTCTTGTATTTGTCTCACTTGCTCTTGTTTATGTTCCTTCAGTTCATCCATGATTTTCTTTTGCTCCTCAACCATTCTCCTTTGGGCCCGTTCTTCCTGCTTCTCTAGCTCCTCAGTTATTCTCTTCTCTCGTTCTTCCTGATTCTTTTGCTCCTCGACCATTCTTCTTTGTGCCCGTTCGTCCTGCTTCTCTAGCTCCTCAACCATTCTTCTTTGTGCCCTTTCTTCCTGTCTCTCTAGTTCCTCAACCATTCTTCTATGTGCCCGTTCTTCGAGCTTCTCTTGTCCTGCCATGATTTGATGAAGCATGCTCAGTAAGTCCTCTGTTCCGTTTCTCTTCACCATTCCCAGATTTGGTGTCGACGCACTCGCCCCCGATAACTCCATTCTGGCTCTATCCGAATCTTCTAGTAACGACTCATCCCATTTACCTCCATCATCCTCATCATAATGATCTCTGTCCTCGCGCTTCTCTTCCTCTCCCATCATTGTGCCCGTCTGCTTTTCCATTATGCCCCCAAATTGCACCCTACTACACCTATTTCTGACTAATCGCCCTCCTACCGCTTGATTCCACCCAAAATCTATTGCCCAACTTCAGAATGCTCACAGAGGCATACACCGAATACTACAAATTACTTCACTTCACACCAACGGCATCCTAATTACTCTCAAAAATGACCCTAACACAATCTGAATTGCTTTGAATTAGATGTGAGTGATGCCGCATATATTACGATCCTATACATAACTCATCAAAAACACATACAAGAAAAAAAAACACACATCAAACAAATTATTGACCTCCGTCATCCACCTGGTAACAATTCACAAACAAAATGCACTCAAGCTCAAAACACCTAGAAATACACACAAAATAATTAAATGTAATTACACTGACATCTGTAACAAAATTCACATTGACATAATTCAACTGAATTCAAAATATTCATTAGATTATCATTGAATCAGTCTCAGATAGTCTTCCTGCACATTACTGAATGCAACTTATTTTTTTTTTGTCATCCACCTAAATAAAGAATCTCGATAAATCTTATTCAGTTGCAACTACTTGGATTGTAATGTTCATCAAATAATTAATGCTACTATGTCTCCAAAATAGCTCATAACTTCATAATATTCATTTACACACACGTCCAATCAGTGCTTCAAAATGCACTGGGCAGCACCTAAAACCCAAATTTATATTCTAACATGAAGGATTTTGTTCCTAATGTATTGCTCATTGAACTCAATGAATACACCTACTGTAATAATACTTCAGAAATCATACCCTAACACACTGTGTTTATTTAGATACACACTGTAAGGACTCTTCAACAAAATTATACCCTGATAATTACACTCATGTACACACTCACTGTAATACCACTTTCCAATAATTATGCCCTAACATATTATTCATTGCCACATATACATTATGATCTTGTTTCATAAAAATTATCCTTGTATTGTATGATGATATACACATAGGAATGCCTTACAATAATTACCCTGGTATTTACGCTGAATTCAGCGCCTTTTTACTGGCCACGTTATAACAATCTTAAAAAGAAAACTACATTCCAATATCTGCACTACCTTAAAACACATTAATTAAAATTCCCATCTATTTGTTATTTAAACTCAATAGTCATCAAAATGTTTTCTAAATTGTAAATGAATTATTTCAAACAACACCTTGACACAGAGATTTGCACTTAATGTTCATCAAAATGTTTTCTAAACTGTAAATGAATTATTTCAAACAACACCTTGACACAGAAATTGGCACTTAATACTTATCAAGATATTTTCTGGATTGCAAAGGAATTAATTTACACAACACCTTGGCATATGAAATTGGCACTTAATACTCATCAAAATTTCTTCTAAATTGTAAATGAATTATTTCACACAACACCTTGGCAAATGAAATTAAACTAAGCATTCATCAAATTCTCTTCTAAATTGTAAATGAATTATTTCAAACAACACCTTGACACAGAAATTGGCACTTAATGCTTATCAAGATATTTTCTGGATTGCAAAGGAATTAATTTACACAACACCTTGGCATATGAAGTTGGCACTTAATACTCATCAAAATTTCTTCTAAATTGTAAATGAATTATTTCACACAACACCTTGGCAAATGAAATTAAACTAAGCATTCATCAAATTCTCTTCTAAATTGTAAATGAATTATTTCACACAACACCTTGATACAGAAACTGGCACTTAACACTCATCAAAATTTTTTCTGAATTGTAACTAATGCTCATACAACATTTCTTTTGATTTTCAACTAAATTATTTCAAACAACACTTCACTGATTCCACTGCAATATGTTAGAGAATATTGATATATTTAATGCACTTAAACTCTCTTTGAAATATTTAAAACTGGAATGCTGACATTATCAAGAAATTTACACTGTCTTCTGCCTTTTCCAGTCATGCAACTAATTCAGATACCTGCTGATTAAAGTATGCACTTATGGGGATTGAATTTTGTTCAAATCTAATTACAAATTACCAATCTTTCCCTGTCCCTGTTCGGGCGCCAATAATATGTGACCGTACTTACCTTTGCTGGCTCACGGTTACACATATCATAAAATTTTTTTATGTATGGGTACAGGAGTTCTTTAAGGGGGTTACTTTAATCTACGGTATCTGGATTCAAAGGCCTACTATCATATAAACAGAATTTATTAGAACAAAAGAACAATAAGACATCATTACATTACCAACATAGCTTGCATCATTGCTTGATCATAATTCTATGGTTCATTCTGTACATCTCTAACCTTCCCACCATTACATTATCATTCCCGCTTATGCAACTTCCAACCCTTTGGAAAAACTATGTGCCATTCACATGCTACTACGCACATCATTACTTTCAACGCTACACAGTGAGCATCCTGAACTGGCGTTTCATTTAATTTTCCTTCTATTTGTTCACAATTAGAATTACTTATCTGATCGTTACGATCGTCGATTTCTACGTGACGCGTTGCTGCCCGTTCCGCCTGAGGCCGGGAGGTAACCTTGATGCCCGCGATGCTCCGTCTGCCCACGTGTCACCGCAGCCCGTTTCCAATCCACCTGCGTCGCCTTCTCCCGGTTTCTTTCTTCACACGATGACTTTAATCGTATCAGCTCAGCAGCTCCACCGCATAATCACACATCAGCGCAGCCGCACCAACTATCATTAACCCGCATCGCCCACGTGTCCGTGCACTGTTCCCCTTTCTTATTAAATTTCGTAATTATTCTCTCTTAAACAAGTTCACCACAATCCTTACACTCGCTTATTGCACAGTTCATCACAATTTTTCTTTCTTAAATACCTGTTGTCCCGATTACACTGGATTTCTTGTACATCAAAGCATCGCTCTCTAACCACCATTGCATACCGTCCTCACACCATGCTGCTCAACCGCCCACTGTCGCTTTTGCGCGGTCAGACCGATCAGTTCCCACTACCCCGTGCGCTCGTTCACGACTCTGTCGATCCGTTCCGCCGCGGTTCCTCACTCTGCGCGCTACTTTTGAATGTGGTGGAGCGCCTATTCTTTGTGTTTTGACCAATACGGTCAAAATATGTAGAGAGAGAGATATATATATGTAGAGAGAGAGATATATATATGTAGAGAGAGAGATATATATATAGAGAGATATATATATATATAGAGAGATATATATATAGAGAGAGAGATAGATATATATATAGAGAGAGAGATAGATATATATATATATAGAGAGAGATAGATATATATATAGAGAGAGAGATAGATATATATATAGAGAGATAGATAGATATATATATAGAGAGAGATAGATATATATAGAGAGAGATAGATATATATAGAGAGAGAGATAGATATATATAGAGAGAGAGATAGATATATATAGAGAGAGAGATAGATATATATAGAGAGAGAGATAGATATATATATAGAGAGAGATAGATATATATA
>JAHLJT010004567.1:220103543-220466198 GCA_031308135.1 Acheta domesticus
ACCCAAATACTTAGTTTTTTACACGTGGTATAACTTGGTTCCTAATTCATAATTGGAGTGTACATTCGAACGACACTTGGTAAAACAAATGAATTTACTCTTTTCCGGATTTAATTCCATCTTATTTTTGCACGCCCAGTTCCATAAACAGTTTAGATCGTTCTGTAAAACATTTTCATCCGAAGACGAGCCAATACTCCTATATATTATACAATCATCAGCGAAAAGTCTAACTTTCGATTTTATTCCAGTTGCAATGTCATTAATGAACGCTAAAAATAGTAGTGGTCCTAGCTCACTCCCCTGAGTAGTAAAGAGAGTAAAAATGAAATAAATGCAAAAACTTATTTCAGAATAAATTGTATCTTAATTTTACACACAGACTAAAAGAAACTGAATATAATTTAATACCCGAAACAAGTTATAGAGAGTAACAGTTATCCATATTCCTAAGTCCTAAGTCAGTAGAGAGTTTGAAATGATGGGAATAGAAATTATTACGTCAGGAACTGTTTTAGAAATTATTGCATGCTATAGGCCTCCGAGCGATGGATATCTTAGATAACATCATTCAGAGAACGGGAAACGAAAATGGCCATGCTATTGTTATTGGAGGCGACTTAAATATTCCGAGCGTAAACTGGGAGGGAACCGTTAGCGAAGGGAAAGTCCAAAATTTAGTAAACGGGCTGGTCTGGGAAGAGGGTTTTATCCAGGTAGTTCGGACCGGGACGCGACAGGATGCGATTTTGGATGTCTACCTAATTAGGCCGAAAGAACTTTTCATATCTTGTGAAGTTGTTGAGGGTATTAGTGACCACAAAGCGGTTCTTCTTGACTTAGACGGAAATATTTCAAGGAAAGGCATTACAATAGGAACGAAAGTACGGCAATACAAGAAAGCAAATGTAAGCGGGCTTCAAGGCTTCTTTAGGGAACAATATGACCGCTTTCCAAGAACAGAGGGCGGTATGGAAGAAATATGGGGCGTGTTTAAAGATATTATATACGAAGCTTTGCAAAAGTTTGTTCCGTGCAAAATTCTAAAATATAATCCGGATCCAGAATACTACAATGCAAAAATTAGGAGAATGAAGAGGATAACGAGAAAGGCATTTAAGAACATAAAGCGTAGTAGCGAGCATATGAATATTTTTCGAAATCATTCAAAAGAATTGGAGCGCGAAAAGAAAATTGCTCAGGAGGCATATTTAAAGAATATTCTAGGTGGGAAAGGAAATAACTGGACAGGCTTTTATAAATATGTTCGTAGAAGGAAAGGAAATAAAGAGGATATCCCAGTTATTCGCGAAAATGGAAACACGCTAATTACTGACAATCGGGCAAAAGCCGATGCATTTAATAAGTATTTTAGTTCGGTTTTCAAAAATAGTACGGACCATCCATTTATTCAAGGGCCTTCGGTTGCGAATCAGTTTAATATTGAAGTAAACGTTCTATGGAATAAAGTAAAGTCAATGAAAAATGGTAAGTCAAGGGGTCCAGACGACATTTCTACGAATTTAATTAAACTAGCAGGAAAGGCAATATTACCGTACCTAATTAGAATTTTTCACGTGTCTTTGAATAATTCAAAAGTACCGGAAGATTGGAAATTAGCCTTTGTCGTACCAATTTTTAAAAGTGGTGACAAAACTAAATTATGCAGTTATACGTCAGTGGTGTGCAAGCTTATGGAGCATCTAGTTGGGAGTTACATTAAGAAAGAATGGGAAATTAAAAAATGGCTCTACGATGGGCAACACGGGTTCAGGAGTGGTTATTCATGCGAAAGTCAGGTAGTCACGCTATTTCAGGATCTAGCAGATGAAATTGACGCGGGCGGGAGAGTAGATGCAGTAGTTATAGATTTTGCTAAAGCATTTGATGTCGTTCCACACGATCGGCTTGTACAGAAATTAATGAATTCAGGCATAGATCCCAGGGTGGTGGCGTGGATTAGCGAGTTTCTGCGAGATAGAAAACAGAAAGTCTGAATTGGACAAGAGTTATCTTCCGGGGCAAGCGTTACGTCAGGAATACCGCAGGGGAGTGTCATTGGACCCCTTCTATTTCTAGCTTTCGTCAATGATCTGCCGGCGCAATTAACCTCAAATGTTCAGCTATTTGCAGACGATTGCATAATATATCGTAGTATTAACTCGAAAAGAGATGAAGAAATACTGCAAAAGGATCTTGATGCGTTACATTACTGGGCGGAAAATAACGGAATGTCCATAAATAGCTCTAAAAGTAAATCCATCACTTTTGGCAGGGGTCATAATTACAGTGAAACACATTACCGTTTAAATAATGACATTATTCCGAGAGTTTCCTCGTGCAAGTACCTAGGAATTCATTTCGATAGTAAATTAAGTTGGAAAAAACACGTACATTTTGTTGTAGGGAAAGCCTGGAGATCTCTTCACTTTCTAATGCGCATCCTAAAACAGAGTACGGCAAACGCGAGGGAAATTGCTTATTTATCTCTTGTTCGTCCAATAATGGAATATGGAACAATTTGTTGGGATCAGCACAAGATTATGCAGTGTAAACACTTGGAAAGGATTCAGCATAGGGCAGCTAAATTTACTTTCAGGGACGAGAAAACGGCAGGGTGGGATTCACTCAAAAACAGGCGATCAGTAGTAAGACTCTGCGCCTTGTATGAAGCTTATAATCGTCATCCAGCTTGAAAAGAAATTAATCGGCGGCTATGTATTCCTACATACATCAGTAGAGTGGATCACAGGCACAAAATAAATTTAAGACAGCAGAGAACGGATGTCGGGAAATTTTCTTTTACAAATCGAACGATTACGGAATGGAATAGATTGCCTGCAAAAACCTTTGAACCCTTTCCTCAAAGTGTTCAACAGTTTAGGAAATTAATTTAGGGTATTATTAAGTAAATGAGGGAGAATAGTGGATTATATAGCGAAGCATAAGTGTTCTATTGTGAAGTGAGGTGTAGTGCAGTGTATAGCAGAGAAAGAAGGAAATGTTTTCAGGTCTTAGTGAAGTGCAGTGCAGTGTGATACTAATGCAGTGTGTGTGTGTGTGTGTGTGTGCGCGTGCGTGCGCGCGTGTGCGCGTGTGCGCGCGCGTGTGTGTGCGCGCGCGTGTGTGTGTGTGCGCGCGCGCGTGTGTGTGTGCGCGCGCGTGTGTGTGTGCGCGCGCGTGTGTGTGTGTGCGCGCGTGTGTGTGTGTGCGCGCGTGTGTGAGTGTGCGCGCGTGTGTGTGTGTGTGCGCGTGTGTGTGTGTGCGCGTGTGTGTGTGTGCGCGTGTGTGTGTGTGCGCGTGTGTGTGTGCGCGCGCGTGTGTGTGTGTGCGCGTGTGTGTGTGTGTGCGCGTGTGTGTGTGTGTGTGCGCGTGTGTGTGTGTGTGCGCGTGTGTGTGTGTGCGCGCGTGTGTGTGTGCGCGTGTGTGTGTGTGTGCGCGTGTGTGTGTGTGTGTTTTTTCTCTCTTAATGTAATTTAATGTTTTATGAATCAGTCAGTTTTTATATTATTATCATTATTTTACCATTATTATTACTACAATTAGTATATAATTTGCTTCTTCTTCTTCTTCTTATTATTATTGTTATTATTATTATTACTAGTGGTTTTAGAGTTCTATATTACAGAAAGGCTGTGTATATTTATGTTTTTGTAATTAACTGCCACCGGGTTATGCCCAATTGCAGTTTAAATAAATAAATCTAATCATATAGTTACCTCTACACAGTTATTCGTAAACCGTCACTGCTGTGTTCATATATGGCAATGCAATTTCAAGGTATTGAATTTCGTAAAAATTCCTCAAAACTTATACGGGCTATATATAAGAACCAAGAACTAACTGAAAGTTTTACATGACTTTTTCGTTTTTTTCTTTGTGAAATTAATCGGTAATGGCTATTTTCAAGATTTTCACTGTTGACTGACAGTGAAGCAAAAGCGCATAGTATTTAAGAATTTCGAATAAAAAATATTTTAAATGTAATGTTTTGGAGTGAATATCCCCACAAAAGCTGCACTTCCCTGTATTGCAGATTTCCTCTCATTGACTCTTACCTGATATTTTTGGTTCTCTACATCTAGGTTAAAATATTCTGATAATGGCAACTTCCTTGAAAGTGAAGGATAAACTTCGGACGCTTTCGTCGTTGGATTCTCTCTCTCTCTCTCTCTCTCTCTTGCCCAAGAGATTCGGAAGTATTAATGTATTCGTGACACGAACTGCTTCTCGGGTAGCTTCGTTTAGTCTTACATGGAAGTCTCGTCATCGGAACAATGCCGTCGCAACTCCACTGATGGACAAAACCCACAGCTAGCATCTAGTGCTTCAGGCTTGAGTCCACATCAAGTAATGTTAAAGACAATAGCGTCATAGGCTGATTGCCTATCTGATGGGACGTACCGTAAGGTCGAAGCATTATCCGTGAATGGGTGTTGTTGTACGACCGTTCACCGTCACCGATCAAAGTGTGAACTACAGCACTAAGTTAAAAAAAAAAGTTTTTCAAGAGGATTACTTGGTTCAGTATTTACTGATTTGTCACATGTATTGGTGGCTTAAAGCTAAATTATAACCAGTTACTTACAGCTAATACGAAGGTTAAGGAAACTACTGAAGTGCCTCTGTTTATTCCATATCGGAGAACAATTTGAGGAATGCATGAAATGGAGATTTGTTTTTAATTCTTTTATTATTTGCACAGCGTCAATTCGGATAGAAGGCTTGTATGTAGCATCCAGTGGCGTAACTACCACCGGCACGGCAAGTGCAGTTGCCTAGGGCCCCTGGACACAAGGGGTCCCCAAAAGCAATTTTTTTCTTTTTTGTGTAACTGAATACTAAAGGCTCCTTCTGAAAGCGATTTGTTTATAACTATAAATCGACTAGTGGAAAGTCTGAATTGCATATTGTATGATGAGGACTCGAAAATGTTTTCAAAAGTTTTAATTTGACATCCAGGGGTCCCAAATTATTTATTGCTTCATTCAAAGTTTTGGGAGGCGCTATTTTGGGTATCATTATACGTGATTTAAAACATTTCATTTGAACATAAAGGAAACGCTCAAGTCAAAAGATTCAAATGTCATATACGGTATCCCTCCTCGGGGCCCGCTCTAAAAATATTAAAAATTAAACGTTAGAATATTGTGCACAGAGAGTTTACTCTCTGGACAATATGCTGTTTTATTTTTAATATTTTTACTTTACAAAGTAACGTAGTTAAAAGCGAACTTTGGCGACGTTATAGATAAACTCGCCAAAGCGAAAATCCTCAGGGCTCGATTCTAAATTCTGTGATTGATTATGATTAATAAAGTTTCTTTCAATTAGTTTTCTGCACGTTTTCTACTTTCTTGCTACTGCTTACGCAGTGTAGAGAAAGTAATGTGACGAGGCAGGAAAATACGGCGAATTTTCAACACAAAAAAACTCTTCCTGCCGAACCCTGGTAACGAAAAAGTAGGTAAATCCAGTTGCTAAATATAGAAAAAAATCCTAACATGTAGTGTAGCCAGAATCAATTTTTGTGAGTCCTAAACCGTTCAGCCGATTTCCTCCAAAATTGATATTCCCCAATTGATCTGGCTGACGTCGCAGCCCCTGGAATTTAAAATCTATATTTTACTTTACGGGGGTACTTTACGTGAAGCACCTCGGTCTAATGGGTCCACATTTTTGATTCGTTGTGGACAGCGTAAAAGGACGTTTAAGAGAATGCTGAAGGTCTCATGTTCTCTAAAATCCCTGATTTTTTGCAAATTGCAAAAAGTCAAATTTTTCTCGGCGCCTTCCTATTGCAAATACAATTATAAAGTTACATTTTCTTTTCATATTTCAATATGTTCTTCAAAAACATCCTAAAATTCAGTTTTTAAAAAAAATATGAGTATTTTTTGCGTCAAACATAGGCACTTTTTAAATTCTAAACAATTATTGTCTCAGAAACTGCTCCATTTTTTCTTTTTTTCGTGTATATAGCAAAGAACAATTAAGAAAGATGTGCTGGTCCCATTTATGACGCACTCTCTGAATTTTCGAAAATTAGAAAAAATCGAAATGGTAAATTCTAATTTTCCGCGCTTCGTTTGACACGCTGGCAGTTTGCAAAATAGCAACACACAGTTCCAAATTATATTGGAATGCTTCTCATTAAAGCCCGGAAGATTCTAAAAATTCATATTTTTAATTAGGGACTCTCCAATATGCTAATTACCAAATGTCCAGAAGACACAGTGGAACGTACAGAAATTCGATGATTCTACTTAGCATATTAGTGCATATTTGGTGTTAATGCATCGTATTTCCGTTGTATATAAGTTATTATTAATATTTTATTGCTTTCTTTGTTCTTAATGAGGCATATTTCTCTTGCGATTTCAATTAATTCATATATTTGCCTCCTAAAAGCGAAATGCTTCGTACTCTTAAATATAATGTTGCCAAACGTACCAGGATTCTAGTATTTCTACCGGGATTTTAATGAAGATACCGTGTACCAGGATAAAGATGTCCTAGTACGTTCAGATAACAGGATTTTAAGTCTAAGGTAATTGATAATGAAGGATTTAAGAATCGTTTAATATTTTTCTTCAATAATTTAAATCTAACACCAACATTACAAATAACAATGATATTGGTGAAAGCACTGCCATAGTAGAAACATAATGGGTGACATAGGATGGTCTTTTTCTAGTATATGCTATAGTGGAAAGAGAACGTCCTAGTCTTCTGTTTAGTTTATCGACATAAAATGAATCTATATCGAGAGAGGTTTAACGAACGTCCTTGTTGCGTTGAAAACAGCGTTGAAAACAAAATAGTTACAATATGAACAATATCAGAATTTAAATCAATTAACATTGGCACCGGTCTCTTAGTGAAATTACCAGGATTTTTGAAAGCTGGAACTGAGATATGGATTTAATTATGTGGCAACTCTGCATAAATATGAATGCGAATTCTATTTATGAGAAATCGTATGAATGTCTTTCGTTCATTGCAGTAGTATTTCCATGAACTTCGTTTAGATGATATCATGGCGCTTGCACCCGGAAAGAATTTGGTCGACAATGAATGATGTGGTAATTTATTAGTAGTAAAGAATTGGTGGCATTGGAATTGGTTGGGAAGAAAATTCGAATAGTAAAGTCGAATTTCCCGCGCTTCGTTTGAGGCGGTGTCAACATAATAAAGCGGTAATAAATTAACTTAATATTACAAATCGTAGAACATCATTAATTTAATTAGTTTATTTGCTTTAGAGTGAGTTGTTTATCAACTGTGTGTGATGTACTATGACTAACCCATAAACACGTTGCGATCTGAATGTAGATGCAAATAAGCGTTTTTGCCAAGAATTGATAAAAAAAATATTCGCCATGTATGTATGACAAACGAATTGCTCATTCTTATTTGGTTTTTGAACAGGGGCTCTGGAAGGGCTAGTTACACCACTAAGTCTGGACTGGCCTAAGCAAAGTTTGGAAATTCCTCAGCTAGTCGTGAAACAGGTCTTGTCATTAGCGAAGTTAACACACGTAATGAGTCGAAAACGTCAGTCATGCTGCTTGTCCACCTCTGAAGAGCCCAATAAAAGAAAACTTATTCTAGTAATGGCGAACTCACGCTGGTCCTCCACACGTAGTGGAATACTTCGCCTTCACTGTCCATCACTGCAACTGAACTTACTCCACAGTTGAGAAATTTCAAAACTTGACATTCGCCAGTGCAGCCTTTTTTAAAATTTACGGTCGCATCAACTTCTAGGTCATTAGTGACTACTATTGGATTTTAACGTTATCGTAACGTACGAGGATGAAACGATATGGTGATGATAGAGGCTGAAAGGACGAACATATACTTCTATGCCCGAGGCGAGACTCGAACCCGCGACCCTTCGGTCCGAGATCGCTACAGCACATCTGTTTTAGCAATCTCGTCCTCCGGGCTGGCAGCCTGTGTGCTTTAGTTCACACCTGGATAGGTGAAGAGTATAGCAAAGTTAAGCAACACCCTCTTAGAGAAAGCGTTTCGACCTTACTGTGTCATCACCCGGGCAATCAGCCTATGCCGGTATTGTCTATAAATGCACTCGCAGACTGTTACTGGTACATGAATACTCAAGTATATGTCCATCCAGCATTTTACTTATAACTAGACCATAGTTACAATACACTTCAAATATTGTAAATTTAAATACTTCTCAGCAGGAAATAATTTATGTACTCTCAATACTTGCCACTTTCTCCACCACATTAGTCTCAGAACTTTGTTCAAAATAAAGAGAACATTTTGTTTTTGAAATACTTGTACATACACCATGATATTTCAATGTATTGGAAGATTCACGTCAATGTGTTGTTGAGAATATGCTGATATTTGAATACATTAGTTTTTCACGCGTCTCAAGGCGAAATGATTGAATGGTTAACCCCATCTTTTAAATTGGAACGTATTTTGTGTAGCTGGTGCACAGGAATCAAATTGTCTCAAAAATCATACCCTTCATAATTGCAGGGAAATGAGAAATTAATATTTCAATTACCATTGTTTAAGCTGATAATTAAATACAAGCAATGGTATTCAGTCCAAAAGCAAATTAAAGACATAATTGTTAATGAATTGACACACTGTAAGTTTTATGCAATTACGGTAATGAAACCATTATAATCAAAGTGCCAGTGTTTATACGTTGTGGCGTACCGTGTAATTTGTCGTGTATATGTTATTAAATTGAAAAACATTGTTGGAAATTATCGAACTGTGCATTCAGATCTTATTTACTATACGTTATCAAATGTCAGACTAGACAAATAATGTTATTTAATTTTTTCATTTTTTAATAATCCTTTTGTTTTATGTTCCAAAACGTATCCTTTGAGCTCCACTGAAAAACAGAGCGAAGAAACATCGACACCAGTTGAACACGAATTATGGCGGTGAACGAACTTCTCTTGTTCTCAATTCTGTGCGACAAGATTGTTCGGCGATAGTGTTTCTCAACTCAGTGCGGAGTGTGTTTGCTGACAGTCTTAGTGTGTTGTAATATTATACGTCAGTATAGGTCTAATATTATACACTATATTTGAACGATACATGATTCCATTATATTCTTGTTAAGTTCTTTGTTACTCGTATATTTTAGCCGACGCCCTCTGCGTTCGGCCTGCCAAGGTGGCGTTCCTAGTGATAATTAACATTAGTGTTTATTTTAAAGATTTGAATATTGCTCATTTATTTGCAAGAGTAAGTGAGGAAATGGTTTATTCTTTACAAGTAAACATTCATTGATCACAGTGTCCCGTAATATTGCATCCTATTTTCTAATTAAAACTATAGGTATGTATTAATAGTTTAATGAATGCAAGATCTTCAGCCATACCGTTACAAGCAAATAAAACTTCAGCACTATACCACCACCACCACTTCAGCGTGTCTGAACTCATAATCTATTAGATAACTAAAATAGCTTGAAACGGGTGTTCAACCGCATTACAGGTGTAAATGCACCCAAACCAAGTACCAGTAGCCATTTTTGGAAAAATCTTTAACTTACATTGTAGACGCAGCTATTACGCGTAGTTATTGGTTTCCCCTCCTTGCTCGCTATTGTGCCACCTCAAGCCTTCCCTCGCCCCCTATCCCCGGCCTGCCGCTCGCCGCTAGGGTTGACGTTTTTAACCTACATCCAGTGCGCATCGGCAAATACACTTTTACGGTATTACGTCAGTGGTATGACGTCAGTGGAAAAAGAGGTAGGTTTCGTCAGATCTAGTTACAAGGATCCTTCACTAGTGCTTTGGTGTGTTGGGAAGTGGTTTTATTACAGTCGCTTACAAATTTAGTTTGAGCCCAAACTGGGCGCAATCGACGATAGGACTATGTCGACGATTTTGTCAACAACGCTCGTCACTAACATTTCTTCTTAATTCATTAAATATTAGTAAAGGAGTGGGGACAATAATGCAAAGTATTTAAACGAAGGAATTGCTACACACAATGATTTGTGATTTTCCCCGTTGATTCATGGCTAGTGTATTCGCTTTATGTGCCTAGGTGCCTAGATTCAATTCCCAGAAATACATACAACTTGAAATGCAGGCTATGGTCGGGGAAGAAATGGCAGGTTTCTTGAATTCTGATGGAGAGCATTAAAGTCTGTTGTTTGTTCCTTTCCTGTCTGTGGAAGTTTGACCTTCACTTTTACCCATCTTCGTATTGTCACCTATAAAAAAATATTACATCACATACTGCGTATTAAAAAACTTGGTGTTTTGTTTTTAAAATTAGCACAAGTTGACCCTGAGAAATACCTCTGGGCAGGTTTTTTACTATAGTAATTCACTATTATAATAACATAATTTACGGTCTCACAGTTTTCAGTTGTGTGTATTGTTTTCTCTTGTCAGTCTAATTGTATGTATACAATTTCTAACGTGGGAAGTATCCTTCTACCCTCTCCCTGTAGTCCTGTCAAATAGTATCTGACCAACACCATCTAGACATACGAGGCCTGCGCATTGCAGTTTTTCAAAGCCAGTATGGCGGCTACAAAAGGCCGACTCTTTAGAGTTGAGGCGATTCGATTGTATACGCTGAATAGCATCTGTACCTTTCGAGTTGTGGTTATGTAGATGCAGACTGTTGTTGATAACAGGGAGAATCATGCTGAATTAGGACTGTGTCCCCCAGTGAGGGAGTTATGATAAAAAGTGAAGAGTAAATTGCTAAGTTCAGTGTTTACTTTCAGATTCGAGAATTGCATTTGCGAACATGGGAAATTGAGAAGAGTTCAGTATTCTACAATATTATGATAATGGACTATATCAGTGTTCCTTTAAAACATATACGACTGTCCCGTGGAGCTATGCCTTCTTTGTTGCCCAACTGTCCTGCTTACTTGAATGGCCCAAACACTTCTTACAGAGAAGGAATATGTCACGGTTTCTCGTAACGTTCTGTCGTGCCGCCAGATATCGCACGATCGCGACCGTATCAAGCAGTGCTTGCGATCATGCGACTTCTAGCGGCACGATGGAGAAAGAACGCGAAATGGCGAGTGATATTTCATGGTGGCCATAGGGGCTTGAGGGGCAGAGTTAGAAAAATCGCACTATAACTAAAAGTCCTACCGAAAATGATGCTTAATACAAAATTAAAGAAGACTAGCGTACCCGTGCGAGAATTCTCGCATGTTAAAGCCCACCCTTTCCTTATCCTTCTATACCCGTATTAAGAAGGAGAGTTGTTAATGAAACGTGTTTATTCGTTTAAAGTATGTATCAATATAACTTCTAATGTGCTTTTACAGAATATCAAACAAAAGTAAAAGCAATGCAATTGATGTTCGAAACAAATTTTCAGTTTATTTTCTGCGTTCTTACGTACCTCAAGAAAATCAATTCAGAGCCAAAAATTATAAAAATAAAATTTCACCCTTAGTATTAAATAACATTATTTACCATTAGACACAATTCAGTAGGCTTAGACTTCACTTCGGTACATGAGAATGCTGCTCAAACTATGTTTACGTATTGAATATCTTAGCGAACCGACACCTTAGGTCTAACATCAAACGGTGTATTATTTACAATACGAGTTTACAGCTAGTCATTGAGGTACAGACCTCCAGATACCACCATCATTTAAATCGCGGCTGGATTGTGAACGTTGGCAGTTATCGAGTGACTTGAGCTATTCTTTATATAATTCTAAATTTGGTTGATTTTTGAATTAATTCATGTAGTATTGTAGACTAGCGCTTTTTGATTTTTGTTGTTCATTTATTTCAAGGTATTTTACTTTATCCAATTTAAAACTAAATTGTTTTTTGTGTTGTGCCATTGCACAAGTTTTCCCTACTACTTCTGCGTAGCCGTGTGACATCTCTGGCATGTTAAACCCCCACACTCTTCCTTATACTTCTATTTCCTTTCTAAGAGGGAAAGTTGTGGGCGAAACGTGTTTATTTGTTTAAAAATGTATAAATGTAACTTCCAATATACTAAAACAATATCAAATAAAAATAAAATACAATGTTATTGATGTTTAAAAGAAATTTTCAATGATTTATTCAGTACAGTCGAGAGATTCCTGGCAACAATTCACAACACTTCCATACAAACAACATTTGAAGGAATTATTTAACACTCTTTGACAGTTAGCTTTTCTCGATAGTCACAAACATATTAAAAAAAGCTTTTTACTCTTGAGAAAGTTACGTGACTGAACACGCTGATTTGAAAGTTTTATCGAATCATTGCTGATAACGAAAACTTTGGTACAGATAAAACACAAACCAAACCTTACGACACAGTCTTCACTCTTCACTGTACACCCACATCCCTCCACAATTACTTACACACCAATTGTAGGCCACAGCAAAACGTTAAATGAATGTTTTCACTGCACGCATAAGAAACAATCTTCATCGGCATCAAACAACTTATTAATAGTACTTCTAGTTGTTGCTGCGAGAGCGAATCGTGAATTAATGATAATGCAAATCAACCTAATCAGTCTGTGCAAACCACGACATTTACGTAAAGCGTAATATAAAATGGAGGAGCCTCCTACGCGTGACTTCACGAAGACCACCAGCGACAAAGGCTGACAAATAGTTGGCATTGGATAGTATCGATAAGCGATGAAAATTTTGTTTCGAACATCAATTGCATTGCTTTTACTTTTGTTTGATATTCTGTAAAAGCACATTAGAAGTTATATTGATACATACTCTAAACGAATAAACACGTTTCATTAACAACTCTCCTTCTTAACACGGGTATAGAAGGATAAGGAAAGGGTGGGCTTTAACATGCGAGAATTCTCGCACGGGTACGCTAGTCTTCTTCAATTTTGTATTAAGCATCATTTTCGGTAGGACTTTTAGTTATAGTGCGATTTTTCTAACTCTGCCCCTCAAGCCCCTATGGCCACCATGAAATATCACTCGCCATTTCGCGTTCTTTCTCCATCGTGCCGCTAGAAGTCGCATGATCGCAAGCACTGCTTGTTACGGTCGCGATCGTGCGATATCTGGCGGCGCGACTGAGAACGTTACGAGAAACCGTGACATATTCCATCGTGAAGACAGGTCTTGAGGGGCAAAGTTAGAAAAATGGCAGTATATGGAGATAGATGCAAGCTAGTGGTGCTACAACAGCACATATTCCATTCTCGCTTGTTTATAACTATTCCGCTATATTAAACTACAACATAAACGTGCAGAAGTGTTTTCAACCAGCAAAAATAACTTTCCGCTCCGAGACCCGAACTCATATCCTCAAAGTTAACTCGCCGTCACATATTCCATAGAAGACATGTGGGTCTCGGGCCGACGCTTTAAAACGTAAATACTCGGTTCATGTAAAGTGCCGTCAAAAATCAAAATGTCCGTTTCGAACTCCCAAAGCCTGAAGTTAATTCAGATCGATTGAGGAATATCAATTTGGGAGAGAATTGGCTTAACGGTTTGGTCGCTAGCATTGTCCACAGACTTACTGACGGGACAGACAGACGTTTTGCCGTTCAATCGATTTTTCGGTATCAAGATTCCACAAATCATGGATTTTGGCTATTCCACGTGTTAGAGGATTTTTTTTCTACATTTAGCAACTAGATTTATCCACTTTTCATTACCAGGGTCCGGCAAAAAGTTTTTCTACCGAAAAGTCGCAGTTTCCCGGCGCACGATTGCATAACTTTCTCTTCTTACAAAGTACCTTCGTCATTGCGAGAAAGTAAAAACGTAGAGCTTTAACGCCCTTCAACGGCTCTCCCGCCTCCGGCTCACTCCCTACGCTTCGGGATTTGCATGAGCGAGGTGCCAAGGTAGACCGATGTGCGACAGTGTCAACGTATAATTATGTCGATTTTCAAAACTCGAAGATTTTTTCCACTCTATTTGACTGGGCTATTTGTGGGTTCTCACTACGCAAGTATTAAGGGAGGTTGTTCACTACAGATAGGAACAAGGTTTATAGTTTTGCGATATTAAGGCCACAGAATACGACATTTTGTGTCAAAAAACCGCTGTTTTTTGCGACAGCATTGTATTTTTTCTGTACTAGGTAAGTAGTGTGAGAGAAAGTAAAATGTCTTCAGTTCTGGACAATCTTTACTAATCGATTACTCAATTCTTTATTTCAATAGATATTAACATTTTCATAACAGGATTTGAATTTATAGACTTGAGTTGGGGTCTCGAAAACAAACAGGTGAATGACTGTGTGTGATTGCTGGCGATTGTCCCTAACGATGTCAAACTTTTCAGGAGGTGCCAAAGAAATTTGCACGCCCTGTAATAAATGTGTAATAAAATAACACGAAAATGTCTGCGCTGTGTTGTAAAGCCAGTTGGTTATTATAAGCCAGCTACTCAGAAAGCTCCCTTCGAGTGCGCATGCGCGAGGAGGGATGACTCCCACCATCAACCGATCACTTCCCCTGAAAATATCGCTCTCTCACTCGCTCTGCGCGCCAGGCGGCGGGGCCGGTCGAGGAGAGGGGGGTCTGAACGCATAGACTGGCTGCTGTTGTTCGTGGGCCCAACGCGCAGCAGTACAAGTGTCAGCCATCCAAATCAAAACAGTTTCAGCTGTCTGTGCACAAACGCTGACTCTTAATGTATTAAAATTCAGTAAAAGAAACATATGTATAGGAAGCATCGCCCCTGGTCCTCAGTCCTGTCCCTTTCGTCTTCGAGTGCTGTGCAGCGTGTCTTAGCATAGGCCTAATTTCAAGTGAAGTTCACAGGCGTAATATTGTGTGTATTTGTTTCTAACACTGGGACAACCGTTTGAAGGTAATGTAATCTGAACATCAAGCTCCCTCCTTACCATCCCGATCTCCATTCCATCGAATTCGTTTGGAGCTCCATTAAGAATCATGTTACGAAAGAAAGCATCGGTACTCGTCTATGAGTTAAATAAAATGTATGCCGAATATTATTTTCTGAATATTGCCCAAATCAATGGAAGAAGTGTTGTGAACACGTTAAGAAAATCGAAGAAGAATATATGAAAACAAACATGACGACGAAAGCAAAAGTGGACAAAATTATCGTTTCTTTGCGGGGCAATTCCTCCGAGGACGAAAATGACGTCACACAGCGAAGGTTGCAGTGACATTGATGACTTATAGCTCCTCCTTGCTGGGGGAGGGCGACGAATCGCGTGCGCGCAGTAGGTTCAGCTAATCTAGCACACTAGCAGCGGTGGGAGAAGCCCGCGAAACTAGGCCCCTCCCAGAAGGGAGATTTCAAACTTGCCCACCTATAGTAACTTTCCCGATTATGAAAATCAGAGTGAAATATTTAGCTGCAAGACAAAACTCCTTCATACAGACCAGTAACTTCCTTTTTTTTCGAAAATTTAAGAGAAGTTAAGTGATGTATTCGAATGATAAAACTGACAACACATTTTAATAGTACATGCCCCCCCCCCGTTTCAACACGATGTCTAGAAAGACAAAGTAGGCTCTGAGAGTTGAATTGCATACCGCTACTACTATGTTTGTAAAATGTTAGCGATAACTGCAGCGCATTTCATGCAAAGTTACTCGTGCAGCTCGTCGAAGAACCTGTTCCCGTAAAGAAATTTATTAGATTTCCTGTGTGGTAGCTGTGGAGTAGCTGTCACGACGTACAAACTTGCTCTTACAGGGGCATCATTTCACATTGTTAATTACACTGTTAATTCAAGGAATTTTTCTCTAAGAATGTAGTCTGTTATACAAATTATTTTTGCAGAAGTAGCTTCCTTAAGAGAACGGTGCAATCCTCTGTATCAAAGGTCGGTGAAAAAAATTGCTGCTAGTCTCATTTCCGGCGAACTCTTTATATTTGAAAATTGCCAAAAAATTAACATGTCAAAACTGGAATATTGGAGATATAGATGTTTGCCTCTAACAAATTTTGTATGAAACACATTTTCTCAAAAAACCCTAAAAATTTTTCCTTTATTTTTTTCCACGAAGAAAACAAGAGACGCTTAAGAAAATGGTACAGGTCTCATTTTTGTTGAAATGTGAATTTTCGAAAATTGCAAATTTTGAAATAATGCGAGAAATTATGTTGCAGCACTATTGGTTTCTAAACGTACCTTTAAAAATCAGTTAAAACTCTTGTGGACACTTTTGAAAGGCTGAAGTCCTCTTTGGAAAAATGTTGGTCCTCTCTAGCTTGCCGAGTTATATCTATTTATTTATTTGGTCAAAAAACAGTAAAAAAACTGTATATGACGTATGGGGGAAGAGATTATCTGCGCACATTTTCTTGAGGCCCAGAATAAAAAAATGTATTTATCCTCCATAATGTCGACCATTCTAGATGATTACGCCATCGCAATATCTCGTTCGTCAACAATTAATTATTTTGTTCTGTAAACGGGTTTGTGAAGAAAAACTAAACTTTCCCAAGCAAACTACCAGTAAAATGAACTATCTTACCCGTGCGAGAACTCTTGCATGTTAAACCCCACCCTCCTCCCCATCCTTCCATTTCCATATTAAGAGGGAACGTTGTTAACGAAACGTGTTTATTTGTTTAAAAAAGTATAGAGGTAACTTCCAATTTACTTACAGAAAATCAAATAAAAATAAAAAAGAGTGCAATGGATGTTCGAAACAAATTTTCAATAAAGGTTTACTCGGATGTTCTTGGGACAATTCACAGCACTTCTTAAAAAACAACATTTGAACTTCTTCTTGACATATTTCTTGACAGCTTTTAGTTTACTTGTTAGTAACAGAAAGGCTACTTACTCCTGAGACAGCTACGTAGAATGGCCTACGTAGTGCCGCCATGGGAAAATGCAGGATCGGGCAAGTTCAACCCGACGGTTTGCAATATTCTTTAACTTTCTTATCGGACAGAGAGGTACATCCGCGTTTAAATATATTTCAGAATATAAGAAATACGTTTAATATCACGTACAACTGCAAATTCTGCACGTCTCTGAACAGGTGGGGTCGTATCGAGAAGTGCCGGAGCAGTCTAAAAGTAATAGAATATCCAAGAAATCATTCTGTAGATTACGGTGTGATGAACATTTCTTTGAGACCTTTGACAGCTGTATTCCAGGATTTAAGGACCTAAAATGCTTCGTTTAGTAGTTATTTAACTATATAGATTTTAACAATGTTGCCCGAGTGTTGCGGATTGCATTTGACATGAATAGTCTACTGGCCATCATAAAAATAGGCTGAATATTTAGATGCGCTTTTTAATATTCGTCAATGTAAACGGACAAATGTAAAGAAAATGCAATAAACACTGAAAGAATGGAACGCAGATGTAAAAGTTTAATTCAGTTTCTCCCATACATGGATTTGTATTTGTTAATTCTCCCTGACATGTACATACACGTACCCTTTCGTAATTTACTGGCTTCTGGAAATACAATCAATATCATAGCTATTCTTTCGATCAAACAAGTTGAAACCATGGACAATTGAATCTATCAATTGGAATTGAAATATTGAAATATTGAATCTATCAATATCGAAAATCAAAAAAATTAAAATTATTAATTTTTTTGGTTTTCGGGGGCCAATTAGAAGCGTTTTAAATCTATTTATACCCAGATGGTAAAAATGTTCGGAAGAGAGATGAGTTCTAGTCAAACAATGACGAAACAAATACAAATTAAAACTTTTGAAATTTTCATTTCAAACGCAATATTTGAATTCTAATAAGTACAGATAGAAATATTGAGTAAATGAAATTCAGTTTTAGGTCATCTTGTTTAAATCGTATCATTAAGGTGACTGATGTAATATAAAGACATACCTTGAATAATTGAATGCCTCATCAGTTCAGTGCTCGACTCATACGAAGACAACTTCAATATTGTAATATGCTCATGCCACTAGAATTTAATAAATACATAAAACCCCTGGGTAATATAATTGTTAAGGAAACTGAAACCTGAAATAAAAGTGAATAACAAGTAAACATTTCCAAAATGCGCACTTTAAAAAATTTTAATCTAGTAGACCTACTTTTCATTTCAAAGTAGCCATCGGATTCGTGCACTGCGGTTCCACACCTGAACAATGCGCACAATAGGCCTATAGAGTCCGTGGAAATTTTTAGGAAGCGCTAAGTGCATCAAACAAATTCTGGATCAAATCAACGTAGTGTACAATGTTAGAGAATGGCAATCTGCCTGAGCACCCGGTTCTTCTTTTTTAAAGTGATGTAGAAGTTTTCGGCCATTCTGTGATTTGTGAGAATTTGGAGCAATTTTATTTGCATCACGTACTGCGAACAGAACAGGTTCCAGACAAATGCGATTTGATGTACTGTAATTAAATCCATGCAAATACACTCGTCATTAAAAAAGCTGTATACAGAGGGACGAGCGGATTGCGATCATTGTTGGCAGGTAGGTTGAGGGTACCACGCATACGAAATGATTACACTTTTACTTTTGTAGGACCAACATTTATTGCGCTACGCGGCCACATACGGTACATGTTAGTATGGCGTGGGGCCGCCATGTTGGCGAACACACGCGTCAAGACGTCGCGGCTTGGAGTTGTACAGGTCTGCAGGGCCATCTTTAGGCACAGGCAGACGAGGCTCTTGCCTCAGGGCCCCCATGATCAAAGGGCCCCCACAGATAATAAAAAATATATAACAAAACTGAACTAGTGGTGCTAGAACAGCACGTACTTTCCCGAATTATAAAAAACAGCTACGCAATATTAAGATATTGCATTTTCTGCGCTACTAACATCTTAGCTATTGAGTTTTTCATTCATATCGCACAAATAATTATATCCATCAAATTTCAGTATTGCTGAATGGCTGGTTAATATCAAAGGCAATGTTTTCCAGGAGTGAGGTTATTTTATTTGCTCCCAGAAGACACACAGCAATGTACGAACTCGTGGTGGCTAATCGCGCGTTGTCGTCAAGTTGCGCGCCTCTAGCTGTTATCGCAACTCGTAACAAAGACATGTACTTAATTCCCAGGAATTCGCGAGCGCTAAGCGGAATTCCATTGTAGCCTCCGCAAGTGTGAGGAAGCAAAAATTGAATTAATATTGGCATTTCCAATAAATTATATTTAAATCAATTATTTTTATTTTCTTTATACATACGTATATACATAGTATATTTTACTTTTCCGTATATGCACGTATATACGGAGTATTGTAAGAAGTGGCCGACATTTTTGTTTTAATTTTTGCAAAACCAGGCATTTTAACGAACATGAGACATGTTGATCTAAGAATTAGGGGCCCCGAAATCTCTGAGTGCCTCGGGTACTTTCAAACCCAAAGACGGCCCTGCAGGTCTCGAATGGAGTCCTGTGCTAGTCCATCCCATGCAGCTTGCACCAGAGCGGGCAGTTCTTGCAGAGTGGTGGTTAAGGGTGGGTTCTGATCGTACGCTTCGTACCATCCCAAACATTGTCGATTGAAGAGAGATAGTCGATAGTGTCGAGAGATGTGGGCTGGCCGTGGCAGAGCCCCATTTATCTCGGCCAGTGGATGCGACATCACGCCCGTACCTCCGGCCCCCACTGCTTGGCCGACCGTGAAAACGAAGTCACTGGTTTAGCGAATGGTGTGAAGAATATCCACAGTTTGCGGATCAATAGGGTCCTTCCGAGTGCAACTTCTTTTATGACGATGAGTGTATTATAAAATAAATGAATATCGTTGGAAGAATACAAACAATATAAGGAAATTTATAATAGGACAAGCATTTCAACACGCACAATAGTAAGGGCGACATGCTGCAATTTTTAGGTAGTTTAAAATAAATTAAGGTTATAATAGTACATTATGAAACGATGATGTAATGATGGGTGTTAATACACGAGTGTGATATTACCATAGGAGCGAGGAACGAGCGAGTACATCGAGATTCATACGGTACTTTTTCTACGACTTTTATAAGTTACACTTTTACAATGAGTAGTTTAGTGGCAGTTTATTCATCCAAGGCCACCTAGCGGACAGCTACCTAATTCTACCCGCGCATGCTGCCGCAGGACGCTGTGGTTACCTGTCCGCCTGCTAGGGAGTACTGCGCTAGTCAAATAGGATCAAAGTGAAATTACGATCCACTTTATTTTAAATGATATACCGCGAAAAATACTAATAATAAAAAAGAAAGTAAAACTATTGACCATAATATATCAAATAAAATTTTAATGTACACAATCGAACGAAACATTTGCTAAAACGATTGTCAATGATTAATTGTCAATACTTGGTTTGTAAGCGTCTCTGTGATTGGTCAAGAACCTGTATCATAATGAAAACTGTATCGAAATGACTAGCATTATGCAACTGGTTGCAGCCATCAAATGACCAGTGGCGTAGCGTGACTCGCGTGTTTGGGGATGCTCAACAATAACGGCAAATGAACACGTCATGATGTTTAATGTTCTATAGAATCTATGTCATCAAAACAAATGTTACAATACTTCAACAGATTCATGTCAGGAGACTTCTTGAAAGTAAATTATGCAATGGCTCAGTTTTAATTCTAATGCGCGATTGGCAATGAGATCACTTGTGAATTTATACATTTCAGATCAAAATAATATTGAATATAATTAAGGAAGAATTCATCTTCTTAGATATTAATTAAGAATTAGTATCTTAGGCAAGCTCTATTTCTCCTGTTTATGCCCACGACCAAGCAGAGAATCCCAAGTGAGAAAGAAAATATTTCACTGACGTCAAGTGTGCTGTGCTCTCGTGCACAAACGGGCAATTCTCATATGCCACTTTGCTCAGTCGTACGCTACCGTACGAAACTCGCGAATCTCTAGGGGAGGAGTGAGGAGGGGAGGGGGGAACCTCGCCGTCTGCGCATGCGTCATTGCCCGTCGCAACCTTGTGGCAGACGCTAGAAGCATTTTAGCATCCAAGCAATCGGAGGCCAGCTTGTAATAACGCGCCGAATTCAATCTTAGGAAATCACATAAAATTAATACAAAACTTAATTTAAATACTTTGCCTGCCTACGAAGTATGACATGCGCTATTTTATTCGTAGGTACGCATTAAGTGACCATTGAATCAGTCCCGGAGGATACTAGGCGACTAACTGTTCCTCGCACCTTTTTACATCGTGACGTCGCAATTTCAAAAGACACGCCCACAAGTAACATAGTCAAAAATAATTTGTTTTCAAAACGGAAAGAACCTGCCGATCGTCATAAAATTTAATGAAGTATCTAGAATTATCGTCACCCGTCATTTTGAATTACCATGTATTTTCCTCTTCAGATGACGAGTAGATTTTATTGAGGTTGCCTTTGTAAGAGAAAAGTTGGGCTAAATCTTGGGTTGTTAGGATTTAGGAATTTTAGAGCACAAGCAGAAACGATACTTGCTACTTTCTCTCATGAATTTTACTAGTAGACTGGGGAAGTAGGCCGTTATTCCATGTATTGTATCATGCACAGTACACAAGACTACATATTCCACAATTATTCCACGAAGTCATGATTTGTAAAGATTTATTTATTTATTTAACAACAGTAAAAACTGTATATGACGTGTGGGCAAAGAAATTTATCTGCGCACGATTTCTTGAGGGCCAGGAGAAAAAAAACAAAAAAAACAAAAACAAAAAAAAACGAAAAATGAATTTAGAAAATAATTATTTTAGAAAAATAAAAATATTTGAAAAATGTTTTGTCCCGAGTTATAGAAAATCAATTTCAACGGTAAATGAACTACAAGCAAAAGGAGTGCTCAACAAAACGTGTGCACAGTGAAGCTACATTTATGTCCAGAAGCAAAACAAGGGGCCATCTCAGCATTTGCTCAATGGATCAGGGAAACTGGACAAAAACCTGATCGAGATGGGGGTCATTGACCTGGAAGCTGAAGTACATTACTTGTTACAGGCCAATTAAATATTTTTTAAAAATGTATACAATGCAAACGTAAACTAATTCATTATATATCTTTGTTTTGTTACATTAAACATTATTTTTCTTTTTCACGATCAGTATAGTCTCTAATTGTATAGAAACAGTTTTGCAGCAGAAAAGATTTTACTTTAAACTTAAATTTGTGTACCGACTTTAATTGTTTTGTCATCTGGCAATGCGTTGTAAAGTAATGTACATGTATTGTATGTTGATTTCTTGTACTGAGCTGTTGATACTGATACTTGATGCACGTGATTTCTACGGCGTGTGTTGTAATTATAAATATCAATAATGCATGAAAATATGTTCCCTCCGTTAAGTAGGTCATTTTTGACAAATATTACTGATTCGTAAATAAATAGACAAGGCAATGGTAAGATTCCCAGCTCAATGAAAAGAGGCTTGCAGGAATCACGTGGAAGGCATTTTTTCATTATTCGAATAATTTTCTTTTTCAATCTGAAGGTCTGAATACTACAGGATGAGCTTCCGCAGAATATTATGCCAAATCTCAGGCGGGAATGCACATTTGCAAAATAAACGCAACGAGCTGCATGAAGGCTGACAGAATTTGAAAGAATTCTGAATGCGTAGCATAATGAACTTAATTTAGTGAACTTAATTAAGATTCTAACACAAACCGTTATTCGGTCCAACGGCTCAAACAGTGGCGGCTCCTAAACTTCAGGCCAGGTAGGGCACGAAAAAAAGCTAGAAAATAACTAATAAAAATTTTATTTTGATGTTAAAGGGCTGTAACTGAAAAACACTTGAAATTCCTCACTGGTTTCTCACGTATTAACTCGGCTGAATGAAAAGAGAAAATAATTAAATTGAAACAACAAATGCACACGCTCAAGAAAAAATAACTCGCACAGAATTCATAGCTGCTGATATTATCAAGATTACGCGGGCCCTGAGCTAATCAGCATTTCATTTCTCAGACATTACGAGCCACGAAGTCTACAAGGTAGTACTACCTTGTAGACTTCGTGCTACGAGCGTTGTTTGTACATCTGTAAAGTGGCGCTGGCAGTGGCAGTCACAAAAAACTTGTGACCGTGAAGGGCCTTAAAGGTGCGTGTCCACTAGAGAGTAACTAGCGCGAGCTAGTCTCGAGAGAAGCTCGCAATACCCTGTCCACTTGCGAGCTATTCGCAGAAATGTCCGCCTCTCGAGAGTGCACTCGCCGCACCCTCTCGAGAGTACCTCTCGCATGCCTGTCCACTGGAGAGCGGTAGGCTCGCAATGGAGATACGGGAGTTAAGATGGAGGCGAAGAAGAGAGCAGCGGTGGCTTTCGTTACTTGATTTGCTTCTTGCAAAACAAGAAAAGTACTCAGCGAGAAAGTGGATTGATCATGAAGCACAAATGAATTCTTGGTCGACACTTCTCAAAAAATTTGAAATTGAGGATGCGCAACATTTTAGACAACGCACATTGTTTAACCTAACCTCAAAATTTCAAGAACACGCACAAAAGGTAGTCTCTACTGGTAGGTTACTTTTTTTAAACATTTTACTTGAATATCAAATAGAAATAATGACATAATAGGGGCCAGAGACTAATTTTTTGCTAAACTGATTCTGTAAAACATGAATTTTCTTCATACGTTTTCATATAGGTACGTATAAACTGAGTAATATATGTAGAACAGAGAGTTATGTAAAGCTGCGAAAAACCGATTTCGATATTTCAACGTCAACTAATGTTTTGTGGTGGCTTGATACCAAAAAAGTGTGTGTTTTTTTCATTTATTTTCAAAACGTCCGTCCGTCCACCTGTCTGAAAAACACTAGCGCCTAAACTTTTCGAACTATTTTTCCCAAAATGAATATTCTCCGGTCGATCTGCCCCGATCCGAAGCTCTGTGATTCTGAAAAACATTCTTTAAATTTTGAGGGTACTTTACATGAAGCCCATGGGACATTTTCAAAAATTTTCTTTCAATTTCGTGGAATACGTACGAGAAAAACAGTGAAATACATACGAGAGTCGGTGCCATTCCATAGCACTAATTTACTTCAATGATATATTTCATTTCTTGTGCAATTTTAACTAGTGCATCGTCTTTTCCCTCCATTACCAAGATGGAAATGCTGTACCACAGAACAAAAGATCCCTCATTTAAGATCGGACGCGTAGTTTTCTCATCATTTGTTATTGAAATACACGGAATTGTCTCCCATTTATTTATTATATTATCCTTTTCGCATCTGTCCACTGCTTGGTAGCGGCCACAGTGAGACAACAAACACTGAAAAATCGCAGACGCTCTCAGGCACTTCCAGCACGTTTCGAATGCTGAGAGCAAGTCGGTGCGAGTCCTCGCACAGGCATGTCCACTAGCGAGTAGTTCAGATGGCGACCGCTCTCCGCGAGCATCACATTACTCTCAGATGCCTTCTCTCAGAACTGTGTCCATTGGCGAGAAACACTCTCAACACAAACTCGCGAGAGCGTAGCTCTCAAGTGGACACGCACCTTTAGGGAGCATTACCCCCTCCCTTTTTTCCTCGCACTATGGGGTAAAGCTTAGCTGAACGGGAGGGAGCTGGTCACACGAAGCTTGCGGACTTCGCCCTGTTGCCACAACTACCTCGTTATCAGCGCTGTGAAATAGTATCGATATCGCCCGTGAAAACCGTAACGTAAATTCTCTAGAATTATTACTTGATAATATGACACGCATTTACTATTAATATTTTATTACAGTCCACTATTAATATTTTCCTTTACAAGTGGGAGGGCACGTGACCATGTGACCTTATGGTAGAGCCGCCACTGGGCTCAAATATTTATTTTTCTCTTCCTTCAGTTGAATGAAGGGTTGGAGAAGTAGGAGGCGAGCAACTTGTATTTTATGTCGACGCTATTGTACTGTAAGAAGACTGGTAATGTTTATTAGGGTTCTGGCAACCTAATGAAGATAAAGGTGAGGTGGAATTTTTCTACATGCGTTAGGTGATAGATTACTGGTAGTTGCTGGTAATCTGCTTGAAGGGAAAGATTACGTTTCTGGCAATTATCCTTTAGTCAGTGAGTTACATTTTTCCTACATATTTAGGTCGCTGATAAGGAAAGTTGGAAAACGGCTAAGGGATACATTTTTATGGAATATCATAGAGGGTATTTACAATATTTTGTGTGGTTGAATGATGTGGAAAAAATTTGTCATTGTTGACAAATGTCTGAACCGTATTAACTAAAAAAATAGTCAATAATTTTTTATATCTAACAAAAAGTGCGTTGGTTTTTTATACAAATCTATAATTTTATTCCGATCTTGATGAAATTTTGCGTTATTTGGCTTATAAGAGAAAAACCATAGTGTCAGATTCCACGCAAATATACGTGTAAATTCCAGTAATTGAAGGTCAAGATTGTCCGACTCCGATTCTGTAAAATCTTCATTCTCATCTATTCAATTTTTTTTCTGAAGCTTATGACGTGTAATTTGTCAATGCTCCGAACGGACAAACGAAGAACATAGTGAACTGTCCAACATTACAGAAAGAGCTTTTATTTAAATGACTGTCGGGGCCAGTTGGTCGGACGGTTGGCGCACCAGCTGAAATACTCCGAAACGCCGGGCTACGCCAGTTAGTGAAGACGTAGCCCGCGAATACGCCTATTATCCCGCTAGTATGCATACTAGCATGCTAGCGGGCTGTGGAAAAGAACAGAAATGATAGGCACGAATTTTTTTGGTAGTGTTTAAAAGAAATGGAGGTGTCATCAACCTTTCACAAGGGAGTGAATTCACTGTATACAGAGCGCGTAACACTGTGCGCTTGTACTTCATACATTCATCGTTGCGTCACAGAACAATTTCGCGACGACACGCCTGAATGGGGGAAGAGGACGACTGATTTGAATACTGACCGAGATCAAAGGGCGGGAGCCAACTATGGGATTGCGTCAGCGTGGGCAACGGCGGCGGAGGTATGGAGACGTCGGTGCCAGTATGCTAGTGCACGCACCATGACCTTCCAACAACGGTACGGCGCTAGGCGCTTCTATACTCCGGTTTTTCTTTCTAGGCGCACGGGGGTGGGGTGTCAATAAAATGGAATATCTCAAGGTTTTTCGTGTCGTTCTCCGTTGTGCCGCCAATAGTCGCATGATCGCCAGCACTGCTCGATACAGTCGCGATCATGCGACTCCTAGTGGCACGATCGAGAACGACGTGAAATCCCGTGAGCTATTCCATAGTGATGATGCGCAAGCCCAGGTATAGTGGCAGGAGCAGACCGGGGGAGAGGGCTGTCCCGAGCCCTGTGGGTGCTCTCGCCGCTCGGGAAGGTGCGCGTGTGATCGGTCTCGTCGTGGCGTTTGGCCCCAGTACTCACACGCAACACTCACCGTGCTGGATACTCGGATTGACTTGAGATTCTACCAGCTTGTACAGCACCTTTCAAAACCCCTACATACAAATTTTTACGTGCTATGAAGCATTGCAAGTAGTATTTTTGCGATAATTAGTATTGGGGACCTTTCTTGACCTTACCGACCCTGGAAGGGCGGAAATCGCTGCTCGCCGCTGGTTCTGCGGACGTTACTCACACACCGCGCCTGCACTATCGGCTATCGGCAAAGTCTGTTACGTGGAGGGCTGGCGGTGTGACAAAAACGGGTGTTTACTTTGCAGGTTCAGATGGAACGAACGCGCTTGGAAATCTGACACCGGCTGATAGACGCCGCGTAACGTTCCTAGCGCTGCCGAAGCAACGGTTCGGCCGCTGCGGGAAGCGCGAAGGTCAGGAAAAGTCCTGATACAAAATGTCTATAAAACGCTATTTACAATATTCCATAGCACTTCAAAATTTGCGTATGTAGGTTTTGCATGGTGTTCTATCAGGTGGTGAAATTTCCTGTCAATCCGAGCATCCAGCACGGAGAGTGTTGCGTGTCAGTCTCCTTAGGCGGAGGGGACTCGTTTCGACTCCACTCGCCTCAAACCGGCTGAGATTGCAGTGGTTCCCGTTGCCCAGAGCAATGCCTCTGACCGAGTGGCCAGTGACCTAGTGTTGGAGTACTGACGGAAGCGAATTCTCGTCACTAGCTACGTCGAATTCAGCCGCTGTCTGGAGGAGAATTCTAGCGACTGGCTGCTCTAAGAAGTTTTTACGTATTTTCCAGGTGAATACCACAGTACTGTATTGTAAATGGGCACAGTACTGTAAACGGGCCGCGAACAGCGCGCGATCTTTCCTTCCTCACACTCATTCTTATCCTCTCCTCTCTCGCACTATATGTGAATATGTTTATATGAACTTCAGTACTACATATTTCGGGGCACTAGTCGGGAACATATAGCTTGTTCAGGTTGGGACGGTGCCCTGCTAGCAGAGATATCAGGAGAGGGGGAAACTTCCACAAGACAGTGTGTAGGACGGCGCTGTTACTCAAGTTCTATTGGGACAGCAACACCTCCTGAGATATAACAAGCACTATTTATTTATTTATTTGGTCAAAAACAGTAAAAACTGTATATGACGTGTGGGGAAAGAGATTATCGGCGCACATTTTCTTGAGGCCCAGAATTAAATAAATAAAAAAAGCAACATTTGAAAAACTAGGAACAAGAATTTAGAAAATAATTATTATTTTAGAAAAATAAAAATTTGAAAAATGTTTCTTCCCGAGTTATAGGAAATCAATTTCAACGGTAAATAACCTGCTGATTTGATTTTTCTGCATTGCCAACAAAATAGTAATGAACATCAATTCTACTCCTACCATTACAAACAAAGAGTGCTCAACAAAACGTGCGCACAGTGAAGTTACATTTACGTCCAGAAGCAAAACAAGGGGCCATCTCAGCATTTTCTCAATGGATCAGGGAAACTGGACAAAAACCTGATCGAGATGGGTGGTCATTGACCCGGCAGCTCAAGTACATTACTTGTTACAGGCGTATTAAATATTTTTTAAAAAATGTATACAATACAAACGTAAACTAATTCATTATATATCATTGTTTTGTTAAAATAAACATTATTTTCCTTTTTGACGATCAGTATAGTCTCTAATTCTCACTACTCCTACAGACTAATGCCTACAGCACATGCTGCTCCTGTGAACACGTAAGAATCAGTGAACCAATCTCAGAGCAGATAGTTCCTAGCTAGTAGAGCGACGAATCCAACCTCTTAGGTCTAGGAGATGGGGAAACCCTTCGAACGTCACGTTCAGGCGGTAATCCTGGTACCTGACCGAACTATGTTTACATCCCGAAGAGGGCTGAAAATGTGACAATCACGTTATATCCGTGATAAATACGTGGTACTGTTGTTGACTGTGCAATGCATGAAGTGGCTGTCCGTTACAAAAGAGAACGAAAAATCGGAGTGATGAGTGGTACGCACCACACTTCTATTGCATCTTCGTCACATGTTAGCTCGCATGTTCGCCATGAGTTCTCTTGCATGTTCGCCCTCCATTATTCACTGGGAATGTTGTTCATCTGGGAATTAAACTGGAAATCCAAAAAAATTGAAGCCCTTTTTTTAAATAAATACTTTTATAAACGTTATACTGTCTCCTTCCCGGATGAAACTGTAAGTTCTAAATTTGCTAGACTATTTAGGAGAGGGAAACCACCAAACAATGTAATAGAAGGGCCCCAAAGATTTTTCAAGCAAGAGAGGAGCAAGCAACCAGGAGAAGCAAAAAATTGCCATAAAAACGGATTTTTTAAAGTTCGAAAGAGCTTCACACTAGAACTATGATCATTTTTGGAAAACTGCTCCGGAGAGACGGAATCAGCAGAATGTGTAATAGAACGTCCAAATACGTGTCATATGATATAGACACAGTTTGAGTCCAGGGACACAAATGTGACTTGAAGCCTCTTGGCTGCTTCCATTCTGAGTTTTGCACGATGATAGTGTTTTACTGTCTCGTTTTTTAATATTTGCTATTTTAATATTCCTATTGTACTAGTATTTACCCCAGTGTGTTTAAATGTAAAATCAATTAGGAACTTGTCTCTTATTGACATTAAAAAGTAATGTTTTGACGTCATGTAATTGGATTTGAACTTTTCAGACGTAAACATCAAACATGCTGTATTTGGTGATACCTGCCTTGCTGCTGCTGCTGCTATTCCTGGTGCCTCACTACTGGCTACATTTGTCGCGGGCTGCTCGTCTGGTTTCCAGTGTTCCGGGCCCCAAACCCTTGCCTCTCATTGGCAACACCTTGGAATTTGGACGTGGCACCACTGTTGGTGAGTTGACGAATTTCTTAAGCATTCCAATAATCCGTATTAGGAATCGTTAATGGATGGGAATGTCAATCCAAAAATGAATCAGTAACCTAAAATATTCAATCTGGTTGCTGATTAATGTGTATAGGACGCGTGTACACTTTTAATTTATAATAATTTTTTTAAGATTTGAAAGTAAATCAGTGGATGAGACTTTGCGAGTCCGAGGTTGATATGTATTTATTAACAAAAAAGTAAATTAAAACTAAGGTATAAATTTCATGATGAATGAACTGAGGCATTATTGCTTTTAATGATAGCATTATTTGATCCTAAAATTCAGGAATTTCAGTAGCATTATTCCCATGCGAGTATTATCCGCGCACGTTTTCTTAAGAACTCGCTTCGCTTGTTGCCAGAGGTGTTGGGAGTTTTGTAATTTTCTTAAAAGGAATTTTATATCAAATTTGGAGTTCGTTTTTCGATGCAAAATAGTTTCTATTACACAGGAGCGAACATTTCTGATTATCAGATTTTTGTCTACAACGCTCGTTGCTGTTGTTTATTCTTAATTGAACTAATGTTGGCAAAAGAATGAGGGTAGGTTATTCCGGAGCCCAAGAAAACGTGCGCGCATGGTATCTTTCGTGTATTGGAGGGCATGACGAAAGTTATAAACGGATAAGTAGTTTCGAAGCACGATTTAAATTTGCCGGCAAATAATCAGTAGAGGATTTATTTCCAGAATATAATATTTACAATTCGTTCGCTTATAAATCTAAAACAGCCTTCAAATTTATTTTCTTGTATCCCGATGTGGTAGATTTTAAGAACAGGGTTCGGCTCCTATTGACGCGCACGATTCGGTTCCGAACGAGTCACTCGCGGCGCCGCCACAGTGTGCACACGGCCACGTGGCCAACGCACTTTCGTGTGGAATCGTGACGCTTCGCTACCCGTGTCCAAGTTGAGGACGAGGCTCGGGCCTTCGGCCCTCGCGTTAACATAAAACATCCTTGAGTCTGTCCAACGCATAATTACCAAAGCATTTTATGCATTTAACATTATGCATGCAACGCATTTTATGCATTTAACCATTGTAATTCTCCATTACACATTCGCACCACACCGCACAATGCAAGCAGTGCTCCCTGAGTGATCCGTTCTCGTGGTCCGAGAGAGTGAACCATGCGCAAGTGAACCGTGCGCCGTTGTTTTAGTGAGCCGCACCCTGTCCTTAAAATCAGCCCCCGATGTTTTCATAACTATCGAACACTACTACTTACAAGATAGAAGCACATTTCTGATTTAAGGAACTTTCTGATTTAAGTTACTGACATAAGCTAATCTGTACTGAGGTAAACTAACATGAATATGCGAAAAGTTGGGAACACATTGAAACCTGCTTTGAAATTTAAAATACGGTTACAAAATAGAGCCTTATTCAAAATTGTACCTACTCTTACGCACCGAAATCTGTTTAAAGAATAGATGAAATTCGACAGTTTTTCGCACGAGTACAGTTTTGAAATGTACGGTCAGTTGCTTCGATGAGATGCCAGAAGTTACATTTCTTGATTCGACTACTGCAAACTGAAATGGACGGTAGAAAATACTTTTTTTTAAATTTTCAGCGTGGAGATGTCAGTTCTTTCATTACAAATTCATCTTTAAATATTTTCATGTGCGTAAAAAGGTTATTAAAAAAGCATGTGTAATTTAAAATGCTGTGCTAGAAAAGTTATTGAGAAGGAGCTCGCAAAAGGTTAGAGAACTAGTTTTTACCTGTCCGTGTTTGCGCGTTTCTTATTTCACTATAACCTGAAAGAGTCCAGCTTTACCAATTGAAGTTAGTCACTCGTGTTTTTATACTTAGATTTTTTTTTAAGTGACCGATGACATTAGGTCATTGTTACACCTCCTGCCTTACAAAATGAATATTTTGAATTAATTCGCGAACGTCCTTGTAAACAGGGCTCGTGGCCTCAGAAATGTATTTACCACTGTTAAAAAGATTCATTGTGTAAGGCAGGATGTGTAACAATGGCCTAATGTCATCGGCCACTTCAAAAATCGAAGTGTAGCTCAGCGGTCCGACTGTCTCTCTCCCAGTCTCATTCGTAGCCTGTTCGTAGCTCACTTTTGCGCGGGCGAGGGTGCTTCCTTATAATACTTGCCCTGTTGTGGGCGGTAGACGGGACAGGATTTTGCATGTACTTCTCAAGAAAATCTGAAGCCCACGAACTTTCGTTCGTTTCCGTTGTAACTGCAGTTTGTAGCCGCGAATTCACGTGGTTTCCCGGACGGTCAAAACTCTCGTATCGCGAGCGTGTGGAGATCCCTACGGACTTGCTAGAATTCCATGTGAAACCCTGTGACTGTACTACAAAGAAACAGTAAATGCGAACAATTGTAAGGAATCATAATTCAGTCTTTATCTTCTCACTGTGAAATAATAATTTGTTTTAACGACAAGGTACTGCCTGAAAATTGCAGAACTAATTTACGCAATTTTATGGGCTTCAATGTAACATTTCACACCCGACCAGTGAGATTTTTTTAAACCTCAAATATGAATTTAAAACTCGAATTTGAAGGAGATGGGAGAAGTTGAAATGCTATTTGAACATACCCAGATGAATCAACGATAATAATAATAATAATAGTACAGAAGTTCGGAATTTAAAAGGAAGAAATTGGCTGACATCTAATGTATGCCGTACTCTTTAAGCAAACTTACTCGGATATGCTCCTGTTCGAGTGAATTAAAAATTACAAATACAATTACATTCGTATAATGAGTCAGTAAATGACTTGTGCAATGTTGTTTGCCTTTTTGCTAAGTATTTTCTGGAGCATGCCTGTGTTACCAAACTTATGTAAGAATAGTCAGATTGCTTTCAGATTTTTGACTTTGCAGTAGGTTACTAATGAATATGAGGTAAATTGTGATGAACAAATGTCGAAATATCGAGATATTAACCACTATAGTTGTTTCACAGTGTATCCTCGTTATGTGATAAAATTTAATTTTCTAATATCCATTGATACCTGCAAGATGATTAATATTTTTCAGATATTATTGCCAACATGACAAGATTGTGGAAAGAATATGGCAAAGTATTTAAAATTTGGTTGGGCCCCCAATTATTTATTGTTGTAGCTGATGCAAAATATATGGAGGTAAGTGTAAAATATTTATTATAGTTATTACTGAAAACTGATTCTGATTAAATAGTTAGTAGCACAAATTTCTTAGCACTGAAAAATCTTCAGATGTTGGCCTACTAATATATGAACTGCTAGTCAGTTGAGAGATTGAAGCCCTCAAATCTAATGTCTAATGAATAATAATTTTTTTCTCTTTTCTCCTTGACTTGTTATAGTACCTTCTTTCTTTACCGTCTTTTTTCCTTTTATGTATCTAACTTCCAGTGGCGTAGCGTGACTCACACGTTTGGGGATGCTCAACAATAACACACAAAATGTCACTATCAACTACTTCGTCTAACAGGCGAACGCAACACAAGGCAGATACACTGGGACTACTTCCACGATCTCGATTGCTTACGACGGTGTAGGCGCTTCCCACAAAAACCTCACAGCAGTCAGGGCTGCCGATGTCTTGAAAGCAAATTATACAATGGCTCTGCTTTAATTCTTACACGCGAATGGCAATAAGACCATTTGTTAATTTATACATTGCAGACTTAAATAATATGTAATCTATTTAAGAGATAATACAATTTCTTGGATATTAAGAAATAGTAGTCAGGCACAATTTCTACAGTTTGTACCCATGACCAAGCGGGGACTCCCGAGTGAGAGAGAGAAAGATAATTTACTGAACGCCTGAAGTGTGCTGCGCTCTCGTGCACAAACGAGCATCTTTCCGCAGTAGACGCTAGCGTAAAGCAGTAGGGTTTCTCTGGGCCAGGGGTGAAGAGGGGAGAGGGGGACCTCGCCATCTGCGCATGCGTCATTGCTCGTCGCAATATGGCGGCCGACGCTGAAGTATTTTAGCTTCCCACCAATCAGAGGCCAGCTTCAACAGCCCGCCGAATTCAATCATAGGAAATCAATTTTAAATTAATACAAAACGTGTTTCGCTCAACAGACCACTTGTAAGATTATCAATACAGTATTTAAGGTTCTTATATACGGGGATGCTCAGCATCTCAGCGTCCCCTGACGCTACGCCACTGCTAACTTCCTAGTAAATGTTAGTAATAATATTAACATGCAAAATTAATCTATTATGACTTAAAGTCGTGATTTCCATCTAAAAAAATAAAAAATAAATAAAAAATGTCAGTATTGTCCGAATATTTTCATTTATCTTTGGAAAATACAGCATATTCTCCATTTTCTGAGGTTTAATTATCTAGGAGTTAAATGGTCTGAGATCTATTTCATAATGAAATTAATGCATTGAACAAAAGAAGTCAATTAGAGAACTCTCTAATGTCAATCAAAGGACTTGCAAACTCGCTCACTTGCTGAGATGGCCTCTAGTTTTGCTTCTGGACATAAAAGTAGCTTCACTATATGCACGATTTGTTGAGCTCCCCTATTGCTGGCTGTGGTAGGAGTAAAGCTGGGAGTATATGTTGCTATTTTGTTAATATTATAAAATCAAATCAAACCGTATAAAATCAAATTTGTAGACAGCTGCAGATTCATGTTTTCGAGGCTTCTCTCACTAAGAAGAATATTAAAAATTGATTATTGCACAGATTTGTTTAAAATATTTTTTTAAACTAATTATGAACTGCATGGATGGGATGGCAATACCAAAATTGTGTCCTTGGCTGCCTTTAAGTTCAATTTGAACTCACAAATTTTGACATTGTTGGACCGGATGAGTATAGGTTTTGTGGAAATATTTAAAATTGCTTTTCATATATTTGCCATCAGAAGTTTGAGTTAAACATGTGCTTGAAACTGAAATTAGTGCTACTGTCATTTTTCACAATATGATAATTCTTAACAGTTTGAAATAATTTTATTTTATAGCATTTATACAACAATTCTTAAAAAAAAATAACTTAATACAACAGGGTAATATTTGTCAATAATTTTGATGTTACAGCATTTTTTGAATTCAAATACAAATATTACTAAAAACATGACCTACGGATTTTTAGAACCATGGTTAGGAACAGGACTATTGACTTCTACAGGTAAAGATATTGTGATTTTATACTTAAATTTTGAATATTCTTTCAATTTGTGATATTGAATTTCATTTCCACAGGGAGCAAGTGGAAACATCACAGAAAAATCATAACCCCCACATTTCACTTTAAAATTTTGGAACAATTTGTGGAGGTTTTCAACAATAGTGGGAATGTTATGATCCAGAAATTAAAGAAAGAAGTGAATGGAGGAGAGTTTGATATCTATAATTACATTACTCTTTGTGCTCTAGATAGTATCTGTGGTAAGTATAAAAATTAATTATAATTTATAACCAGTCCTTGTGCTTTGTTTACTAATTTCTTCTTTTGTGTAGAAACTGCAATGGGAGTATCAATGAATGTTCAAAATGATGGCAATTCAGAATATGTCTCTGCTTTGCAAGGGTATGTCAAATAAAGACTATTAAAAGGATTGTGTTTTATATACATACATAAATATATATACATTTATAATGTACTTATGTACATATAATGTAATAAAATTAAATGTACATATTGTATGTATTAAATGTACATGTAAATGTACATTTCTCTAGAACATCTTTATGTAAACTTTTATAACACCAGCAATGATTGTTATTTTGTAGGTTAGCTGATCTTATAATGAAGAGAACTTTTAGTCCCTGGCTTTTTCCGCAGTTCATTTTTGAAATGAGTGAATTAGGAAAGCTTCAGAAAGGATATTTAAAAATTCTTCACGATACTACCAATAAAGTAATGAAGTTGCTAAATGAATATTTTTGTATGTTTGTATAACAAAGTTTAACAATTTATTTTTCATCTACTTGCAGGTAATAGCAGACAGAAAAAAGAGTTGGCTGAAAAACATAAAGAAGAAAGAAGTGAAGAAACATTTGAAAATGAAATAGGTAAAACTTATCATTTGAAGGGGTGGCTTATGCTAACAAATATTGGATTGCTTTTCTTATAGAGAGGAACATGAGGGATTTTGACATGTCTACTTCCTCACTCAGTCTGTTTCTTTCTAAGAAATTTGCAAAAAAAATTCATTGACTTTTATTTTTTAATGATTTGTAACTGGAAACTATATACTACAGTATACTCAGAGTTGGGCAGTATCGAAAATACTTATATTTAAAATACTTATGTTTTATACAATTTTTGTATTTTGTATTTGTAGCAAAAATACTTTCATATTGTATTTTGTATTTTCAAAATACAAAAATACTTTTTAATAATCACCATTGAAAATCGGAAAATGTACAGTTAAACCGGGGAAACAAACTTCGATAACACGAATTTTTACTTTCCAGTATACGTACGTATATACGAAGTACGTATTCGGGAAAATACATATACGTATATAGGGAAAGTTATGTAATGCTGCGCGAAAAAATGACGAATTTTCGACGGAAAAAAATTCCTTCCTTCCGTCCGTTCGGAGTGTATGTGAACAACACTAGCGCCTAAACTACGCGTACGATTTTTTCCAAATTGAAGAAACCCCTGTCCATCTCGCCTGAGCCGAAGCTATGCGATTTTGAAAAGCATTACATAGTATAGTAAACGGGAAAGTAAAAATTACAAAATCAAGATTTTCTCAAAAACAATTCCAATTTTTACTTTCCCGTATGCATACGTTATACGGAGTAAAATACGTAGTATAGTGAAAGTTATTTAATGTTGCACGAAAAAACGGCGAATTTTCGGCAGAAAAAAATTCATTGCCGAGCCCTGATAACGAAAAAGTGGATAAAACCTGTTGCTAAATTAAGAAAACATTCCCCTAACACGCCAGAATCTCCGTTTTGTGGGTCCTTGAACCGATTGAAAAAAAAAAAAAAAACGTCCATCCGTCCGGTGTCTGTGAACATTACTAGCGCCTAAACCATACGCACGATTTCTTCCAAAATGGATATTTCCCGGTCGATCTGGTTCCACTCGAAGTGCCGTGATTTTGAAAATCATTCTTCAATATTTGGGGATACTTATTTATTTATTTGTCAAAAAAAAAGTAAAAACTGTATATGACGTGTGGGCAAAGAAATTTATCTGCGCACGTTTTCTTGAGGGCCAGGGAAAAAAAAAAAAAACGAAAAATGAATTTAGAAAGTAATTATTTTAGAAAAATAAAGATATTTGAAAAATGTTTTGTCTCGAGTTATAGAAAATCAATTTCAACTGTAAATGAACTACAAACAAAAGGAGTGCTCAACAAAACGTGCGCACAGTGAAGCTACATTTACGTCCAGAAGCAAAACAAGGGGCCATCTCAGCATTTGCTCAATGGATCAGGGAAACTGGACAAAAACCTGATCGAGATGGGGGTCATTGACCCGGAAGCTGAAGTACATTACTTGTTACAGGCCAATTAAATATTTTTTAAAAATGTATACAATGCAAACGTAAACTAATTCATTATATATCTTTGTTTTGTTACATTAAACATTATTTTTCTTTTTCACGATCAGTATAGTCTCTAATTGTATAGAAACAGTTTTGCAGCAGAAAAGATTTTACATTAAACTTAGATTTGTGTACCGACTTTAATTGTTTTTTGTCATCTGACAATGCGTTGTAAAGTAATGTACATATATTGTATGTTGATTTCTTGTACTGAGCTGTTGATACTGACACTTGATGCACGTGATTTCTACGGCGTGTGTTGTAATTATAAATATCAATATTGCATGAAAATATGTTCCCTCCGTTAAGTAGGTCATTTTTGACAAATATTACAGATTCGTAAATAAATAGACAAGGCAATGTTAAGATCCCCTGCTCAATGAAAAGAGGCTTGCAGGAATCACGTGGAAGGCATTTTTTCATTATTCAAATAATTTTCTTTTGCAATCTGAAGGTCTGAATACTACAGGATGAGCTTCCCCAGAATACTTTACATGCACCTCCCAGATATTCTCAGAATTTTCTCAAAAACGGCTCCAAATTTTTTCTTTAAATTTCTTGTAAGGATAAAATAAAATACTCATTGAGATTGCATAGGTCCCGTTTACATGGTTAACTCTAAATTTTCGAAAATTGCAAAAGTTAGAAATTTTTTCGGCGTCTTCCTACAACTACAAAATTGAAGACAGAGATTTTTCCTCCAAAGAAAATTTGTTTTCCAAAGTTATTTCTATCATTAAGATCATGTGCAATTTTCTGAAATTTATAGTAGTTTTCGCGCGATATTGCGAGCAATACTTGCTATTTTAAAAAATGAAAAAATAAGATTTTCTGAAAAACAGCTCCAAATTTTGTCTTTAGACTTTTGGTAGGGATAATACTAAATGCACTCTATGAGATGACATGAACGCCACATTGCTCTATTCTTTTGTTTTTTCAAAAATTACAAAAATGCAAATGTTTTGACTTGTCTCTCACATTTGTAATATTTACATCAGAGGCGATTTGTTCACATTATTGTATTTACGAGTACATTTGCTTTCAATAAGGTCTAGTGAAGTTTCTCAAGAACTCGACCGTTTGCTGTGAAAACTAGCTCAAAAATCCCCATTTTCAGAAACACTCAAATGCAAATTTTCTCATAAATGGTTCCAGATTTTTTTGTCAAACTTTTGGAACGGATAGTGCAAATTGTACTCTTTAATACGAGATAAAGTTCAATTTGGGATATTTTTTGTTTTTGCAAATTTTACATAACTGTAATTTTTTTGAAAGGTCTCTCACATTGTTAATATGCACATTTCCAGCAAATTATAAACACTATTGTATTTGTATATTAATGTTCTTCAAATGACTTCAAATGAAGTATTTTGAAAACTCAAAAATTTTCTATGAGAAAGAGCTTTAAATTTCGTATTTTTAGTAGCGCTTAAATGCCATTTTCTTAAAAACGGCAAAATTTTTTTCAAAGAAAATTGCCATTTAGGAAGTGGTTTTAGTGTTCTTTAATATTCTAAAATTACTATTTCAATTCTACTATTAGAAAACCAAAAATCAAGAAAATGTCAAAAAAGTTGGGCAGCGATAGTTGGCAGCAGGCATGAGTATGTGGCAATTCCAAATAACTAGCATAGACCCAAGGAAATAGAAAACTAATACGGGAAAGTTTGTGCCAGTCTGTAGCACTACTAGTTTTTTAAACACTTGGTAAGAATAATACTAAATGTACTCTATGAGATGACATAAACGCCATATTGGTCTTTTCTTTTGTTTTATCAAAAATTGCAAAAATGTAATTTTTTTTAACTTGTCTGTCACGTTGTTAATATTTTATTAGCGGTGATTTGTCAAATTATTACATTTATGAATACATGTGCTTTAAATAATGTCAAGTAAGGTTTCTCAAAAACTCAACAGAGCTCAAAATTTCGCCTTTTCAGAAATGCCCAAATGTCATTTTCTCATAAATGGTGCCAAATGTTTTCTTCAAACTTTTGGAATGGATAGTGCTAATTGTACTCTTTAATATGACATAGAGTTCAATTTGGGGTACTCCTTGTTTTTTAAAAAATTACACAAATTTAATTTTTTTGAAAGATCTCTCGCACCTTTAATATTCACATTATGAGCAATTTGTAAACTCTTTTGTATTTATGAGTTAAAGTTCTTCAAATGACTTCAAATAAAGTGTTTCAAAAACACAAAACTTTTCTGTGAAAAAGAGCTTCAAATTTGACAATTTTAGTTGCACTTAAACGCCATTTTCTTAAATACGGCTCCAAAGGTTTCAAAGTAAATTGCCATTTAGGATGAGGTTTTACTGTGCTTAAATATTCTAAAATGAATATTTCCATTCTACCATTAGGAAATTGAAAAATTAAGAAAATGTCAAAATAATATATAATTTGGACGGTGATAGATGGCAGCTGACATGAGTATGTGGCAATTCCGAATAGCTAGCCCAGACTGAAGGAAATAGAAAACTATTACGGGAAAATCTGTGCCATTCTGTAGCACCACTAGTTAATATTTTGAAGCACTTTTTCATTCCCTGCAGCAGTATTTAAAAGAACATTTTTGATAACTCAAAATTTCGGTTAGTCAAAGAAAATTTATTTCCAAAGATGCTTCAAGATATCAATTACCATATTTTAGAGACCACTTTACAGACATTATATTAAATTGTCACATTATGCATCATTACCAAATGTGTCAATTATACCACCAAGTGCATTAATCAGTGTATCGTGGTGGTTGTGATGCACTGTTTAAAAGCTTATACTTGCGATGGTGTAAAGAGCCAATCTTGCGATGTGAGTGAGGAAATTGATAAATCATCAATATGCACTATTTTAGATTGAACATATTTCACTGTTACTAAAGAATCAGGTGCAAATGTGAAAGCGTTATGTGAAATTTCAGTGAATTTCAGTGTGAAATTCACAGACAATAAAAAGTGGTTCCTTCAATGTGACCACACATTTTATGACACACTTGAAGCTAAAACTAATAAGCAGTAATATTATAAATTTTAAAGTGCACACAATGGTACAAGAGACTACGAATTTCACTGGTCATTCTGTTTACTAGGGAACTGGTAATTTCTTTACACATTTTAGAGAATTCCTCTTGGTGTTATGAATGAATTTGAGAACTATGAAAATTGTTGGTCCAAAAGATAAAATTCACATAGAGAGAAAATTAATGGCACGGAGAAAAGTGATACAAATGCCAGGAAGTTAAAACAAACAAGCTTAACATCTGGTTTCTTAAATATGTAGGTTTTAGTGCTAAAACAGCTAAAACTAGCTAAACAGCACATACTTTCTCACCTGTAATTTATATTTATAATACTTGTATTTGGTATCAAAAATTCTTTCAAGGAAATATTTTGTATCTGAAATACTTTTTTCAAGTATTTTGCCAACTCTGAGTACACTGAAAGTATTACTGGTATGTAGTACAAAGATTTGGAGTTGTGAAGTAAATGGTGCTCCCAACCGATAATTCTTTTTGTCCTAAATATTCATACTTTTATCTTGAACAAAAAGGAAAACAAATTAATGTTTATTTAGTAAGAACCATATGTGAACAGCTCCTTTATAGTATTTGTCCCTAGGGAGAACTTTCATTTGATTAAAAGGAATTAAGTTTTCATAAGAATAAAACAATCACAAATACAAATAATTATAAAATTCTTGCCTATTGTTAAATATCAGTGGAACATTTAAAAAATTTCTTAATTATAATATCTTGTAAAAAAATTATCACATTGTTGGGATATAGTACTTACTACAAAAATATTAATACTAGCTCTGCATTTATGTTTTATGTGGCAGTATTATTAAATTCCACTCATTGATTTTGTTTGTGTATACATTACTAACAACTATTACACAGGTCTCTCAACTCTTAGACCTATTGATTATAGAGAGATTTTAAGAAAGCTTTTTCACTTCAATAATAGCCAGAGGAATGTTGGCAATTCTGCATGATTTAGAAGTTGGATAAACACAACACCATAAATATGCATTTACTGAATAGGCAATTACTCTCCACATCAAACAGATTGAAGGTGAAAAATGTAAAAAGAAACTGCATGTTATCGAAAGAAGAGTTCAGTTAGCAACCCACAACTTATATTACAATGCAACCTATATTACAGGACCACATTGTAGTATGTATGTTTTTAGTTTGAAATCACTGTGATCTAGGCCCTTTAAACTGTTTTCTAGTAATTAAGGGGTCTGAGTTAAGTTTCTTAGGTTGTAATCTATAAAATGACCTAGTATATAATCTGAAGGATAAACTCTTCTTGGAAAAGGAATGAATCCAAACAGCATTTCCAAAGGGCAGGGCAATTCTACTTTGAAGCCTGTCTTAAATATTTTTGAAATAATTTTTTTATACATTGAATTAAATAGCTGTATTCTTGTTGAAAATACTGCTTTGGATGTGATATGATGAATACGAAGAAAATTCTTCAAATAATTTGAATAAACTTTCAAACCTACTGCTGCTTCAACAGTACACACTTTCTCACAATGTTACTGTTATGTACGATGGGACACCCATATATGTTTCATTAATTTCAAACAGAAATTATGCAAAAATTACTAACTTATGCAATTTTTTTTTCAAAATGTTATTTGCACTATTAATCAACAAAACTTAATCAAAAAATTTGGTGCCATTGTTTTGAAGATTTTGAAAATGTCCGATAGGCAACATGTAAAGTACCCTACAAAATTAAAATATTGGTTTCAAATTACAGGGGCTGCGACATCAGCCTGAATGGCTGGGGAATATCAATTTTGGAGAAAATTGGCTGAGCGGTTTATGCATTGTGCACAGACAGATGGACAAAAAGACTGACAGATGTTTTGCCATCAATCAATTTTTTGGTATGAAGTAGCACATGGAACCAGGCTACACCACGTGTTAGAGGAATTTTTTTCTACATTTAGTAACAGGGTTTATCCACTTTTTCATTACCAGGGCCTGGCAATAAAAGTTTTTGTGTCGAAAATTCATTGTTTTCCAGCATGCAATTACAATACTTTCTCTTCTTACATTAGTAAGTATGAGGAAGTTAAAATTGTATACTGGTGGGGGATTCTCTGCTCCTTTGGATATGCCTTTTTCTGGGAACTTCTATTTCGTAGCATTGCTGGTCAGAAGCATATAGCATTGTCAAATTTATGTAAAATTTAGTTGATTACAGTAAAACTTCATTTATAAGTTTTTTTCTTCTGGAGAATGAAGGAAAATGCATTAAATGTGATAAATGCAAAACTGAAAACAATGAAAATTTAACTTAGGGGATAAATAAAACCTCAACATTTTGACAATACTATTGTATTAAAATTATATTGTATTAAAATTATATTGTATTAAATACTATTGTATTATATTATATTAGTTAATATTCTCGATGTCTTCCGGGCTGATGGGCCATGGTCCAATTGGCTTGGAACTGCCAAACGTTTCGCCCACAGTGGGCATCTTCAGTGGCGAGGTCTCGGGCGAAGTGTCCGGGACAGCGGCTTACTGGCGACTGCCATTGCGACTAGCATTGAAAGCCTTCAATGCTATATTATATTAGTTGTACGTAATATTCTCAAGGGAAAAAGCCATCACATTTCCTCTTCAATAGATCTTGTAAAACATTTTTCTCAAACAGTGAAGTTAAAATGCAGAAAAACAGGAATTAAGTGTTTTAAAGAAAGAAAACCTTTTACTACATAAGGCTACATGACCCCTTGCAGGAGGGCCAAAATTCCCCTACACCCCAGCCCCCCTATGAATACTTATAATCACATATTTTACATAGATTATGAAGTTTTTAATGAAAATTGAAATTTTCAGTTGTTGCTAGTGGTCAAAATGTTGCCAATTTTGCAGTGACAACTGTTCTTGAATTTTCTGGTAAAATTTACTACAGAATTAAAAGACTTCACTTCGATGATTCTTAACACATGTCTCTTTGAAGTAGGTAGTTGTAATATCAATAAAAAAATGATAGTAACTCTTGTATACTTCAACTTCTGTATTCACAATTAATTTTGCATGGCCAATTTTAGAGATTCTGTAAGAAAACTGAATACATGATATAACAGAAAAATTCATCCTTTGCAGGTCAGAAGAAAAAATTAGCATTTTTAGACTTATTATTGCAGTACACAAAAGAAGGAGGTAATTTAACAGATGAAGAAATCCGTGAAGAAGTAGATACTTTTATGTTTGAGGTGAGGTTATTACTAGAAAAGAGTGAAATAATAATATACAGTTCTGTTACTAAATACACTTTTGTTAATAGGGACATGACACTACTGCTTCAGCAATGAGTTTTTGTTTATTATTACTGTCAAAGAACCCTGAATGTCAGGTATGAATATATTTATTTCTCTTGCAATATGCTAATAGTAAATTAAGTAAACATGAAAATGTTGCAATTCTAGTCATTGCATACTAAGATGTGCAACAATAATCCTTTGACACAGGAGAGGGCATATGCAGAACTAAAGGAAATTTTTGGAAACAGTGATCGTGAGGCTACCATGAAAGATCTGCAAGATATGAAGTACATAGAATGTGTAATTAAAGAATCTCTGAGGATTTATCCTAGTGTACCATTTTTTGCAAGATTATTAGATGAAGATGTCCATATTGGTAAGTGAATTGTAGACTGGTAAGATTTTTCTTATACGAAATTGATATTATTGTCAAGTAATTTTGGGCTTAAATATTGGAACAGTGTTAATTTTTTAAAATTTTTAATGTTTAAAATTTCAGTTTCATGAAATTCGAAAAATAAATGTCTCCTATTAACTTAATTGATATTTTACTGTTCCAATACAAACACAGTGAAACTTCTATATAACGTTCCTGCGTATAATGTTTTCCTCTTATATTATGTCAATTTTTTTCCAGTCCCATCCAAAAGCCTGTATTCAGTCTTCCTCTTTATAGCGTTTTCCTCTATACAGTGTTCAGAATTCACGGTCCCTTAAAAAACCTTATATAGAGGTTTCACTGTACAGATTAAATACATAAATATATTTTTTAAATTTTATCATATAATTTGTTAGATCGTACATTTTTTTCCAGATGGTGTGCATATTGTTAAAGGAACAAATATATTATTGGCACCAGTGTATCTGCATCGTAATCCAGATTATTTTCCTGATCCTGAGAAATTTGACCCTGATCGGTTTTCTGCAGAAAACATACAGGGTAGAAATCCTTACATGTATCTTCCTTTTAGTGCAGGCCCAAGGAACTGCATAGGTATGCTTAAGGAATTTACATTTTTCACAGTTTCTGTACTTAGATTTCTAAAAATTCAGAATATGCATCTCTGATGATAAAAAATAATTTTTAGAAATCTATTTATTTATAGATGTACATCATAGAAAACAATGAAAAGATATCAAGCAGTTGATGCCCTTGGCATGTGTATGAATAGCACAATCTGTCACTGAATGGTTTAGATATCACAGTGAATGATGTGGAGGATGCAGGGAATGTAGCTGCTACTCAAAACTCAAACACGTACAGGGTAAAGGAGGGAACAAAAATGCATTGGATTCTTTACCATATTAAAATTGTAATACATAGCTACACATACTCAACAGACACTCACCATGTATACGTTGTTTGATCTACAAGCAGAATACGCAATTGCTGAGAGGCACCCATTCTTGGGTCCTGTGCCCCAGAATAAAATTGTAAAATATTAGAAAAAAAGTCATAAAATATATTGGTAACTGCAAAATAACTGATAATCAATCTATTTTCCTTGCTCATTCTCATTCTCATTCTGAAAACTGAATGTAATCAGTTTAATATATCATTTTGATAGTCAATTACATAATATTACTATGATTTTGTTAAAGGGTGGCCTCTTTCTGGAATACTTAGTAATCACAAAAATTAAAGAATTTCATTGCTCTGGAATAGTCAGAGAAAAATCAGGAAATTTGTGGAAGAATCGTTAGAAATCAGGAAAAATTTTGAGATGCTCATAAAACTAGATAATATTTCTAAAACAATAGAACAGAATTGTTTTTACATTTTATTTTTTTAATTTATACCTTATCGTGGCAAAATCAGTGAGCTGACAAATTAGTTTCAGGGTTGCCTTAATATTTTCTTAAATTAGTGGGAAATTCTCAACAAATCTTTTCAGTAAGAAATGTAAAAAATGTTCTGTGAAGTCAGAAAAATTTATTTCAGGAAATGAATGGGCACCCTATTGATTAACTAATAACTCTACTAATTTGAATTTTCAAATCAATCCAACCCCAAAATTTTTTTTTTCTGGATTGGGGGATGAAGAATTCACTCTTTTCCTCTCCCTTCTTGTGGATGCATCCCTGCATGTATGTTTTATTATCATTTCAACTAAGGAAATATTTTAAAACTGTCCATGTTGAAATGCAACACATTTGTTGTTTTTTACATTTTATTTGTTACTAGTTAGTAGACCTACTATTATAATACTAATATTATTAACACCACAAGAATTTCTACTTTTCATTGTCTTGCATTTCTAACAGCTAGTGAATGCTTCATTCACATTTTACTCAGGGGCGTTCTGGTGCTGTCCTTCCTTCATTGCTTTTTGGATGTTTGTTGTTCTGCTTTTTGGAGTTTGCTGTCTCTGTAATATAAAATTTAATTTTTCCAAACTTGGAAAATTTAAGTGTGATTCTAACAATAGTAGGCCTATATAAAAACATTATTTTGAACTTATCCGTAAATTGTGAACCAGATAATGAGTTGGATTAGAAATTCTTCACACAGTCAAGGAGATGAGATATAACCCTAAACTATATACCAAATGATCTTCAATGCCATACACTGCAGACTTTCCCATCTATTTCTGGTTCACTTCTGTGGAGGAGGCACACATTACAATAATACTCTGCATCAAACCATTATTACTGCCAAGAATTCAATACATTTTGTGTTTTCGATCTTAATTGGTATGTTAATATTAAAGTGAAATATTAGTGAAGAATCCCATATTATTTCCAGAGCTTCTTAACTGTACACTTAATTTTATTTCTTTAGAGCATTATGTAATCAAGTGGCCAATATTTTAAATTGTTTCAGGTCAAAAATTTGCAATGATGGAAATGAAATCAACAATAAGTAAAGTAATAAGAAACTTCAAATTGTATCCTAGCTCAAAGGAAGTTGTTTTGAGTACTGAGCTTGTACTGAGAAACTGGGGAGGTATTTTCGTGAAACTACAGAATAGGGAATAATTAGAGATTTTAAGATCCAAGAAGAAGAAGAAGAAGTGTGAGTCTTGTGTCTAAATGCGTAGGCAAGAACATATTTTTTAATAAGAAGTACTTACATTGTAAATATTCTGGGAGTGCAGCTCAGGAACAACTCTTTGAAGGAAACATTATCATGCCTGGCGTGAATTATGTTATCTAGAGGGAAAATAGTGAGAAACGTTTGTACATATGAGATAAAAATAACCAAGTATACTGAAGAACATACTAATTCCATAATAATGTTCATTTTCAAAATACCTTTAATTTTGTACGTTTTCAAACTTAGTATAATTTATTGTAAATTTGTATTTTCATTTAAATTATTGTAATAAAATATTAGACTTTGTCTCATTATTTCCAACTGATTAGCATGCATCCTCTAACCCATAATACTTTAATGTTCACTAGATTACAATCTAAATAATCAGCCCTTGTAGGGGCCCTAAAAAATAGTTTGAATATCTCTCATGGCTCTTATAATCTGACAGCTTTACAGTTACAAATCTTTTTGTTAAAGGAGTCATGAATTGAACAAAACAGTCAACATTCCATATCATATCTACAATAAATCAATAAAGCTATTTTTAAGAGAAGAACAAAATAAACCATAAAATATGAGTTTTGCACTATTACATTTAACTATTTCAAATAAAATATTTGTTTCAAATGAAGTAAAAAAAAAAAAGGGGATTGAATTTTCACTTGCTTAAAAAAAAACAACTATTGTACATTCCAAAAAAATTTTGTTTTAATAATCATCCCCATTTGTGTTAATTTTTATCAATAAATTTAAGGAAAATAATACCATATGCTACAAATTGATTTCTTTAGTATAGGATTAAAACTATGCACAACTCCAAATTTTACTAATTCAAATTATGAGAAGAAAATAATTCATTAATTGATAATAATTGATTAATAATAAAAAAAAAGAATTTAATTTCAGTACTTTATAATTCAATAATTTTTATTGACTATTTCACTCATGTATGTGTCATAAGTAACCAATGCTAACCGAAGATAAATTCAAATTAAACCAATCCCAGATATCTATTGCCATATTATGATAATCACTTTGTTTACGTTTGCACTCTGCTGTAATCGCTTTGTTTACCTTTTTAAGATAACAATAGCAATTGTTGTACATCCATAATAGCTTGTGCGCATTAATATAATATTAAAATGTTTTGTTTTGGTAATGTTCAAAACTCTGAAATAAAATTAAAGATTCAGTGTTGAAAAACAGCAAAAGGAACAGAAAAAGTGTGTGGAAGAAATTTCAAGCATTTTGTGAAGAAAGAAAATACAAATGGATAGCACATACAAAATGAAGAAATTACATATATTTTAGGCAATTAATATGCAAATAATTGTGAAGAGTATGAAGAATATGTTATCAAAACTATATGGAACATTACAACCAAAATTATTTAGAAAAATACTTTAATGAGTACACACGTGTATTCAATCTATTCGAAATGGATGAATTCTGCTGCTACTTCAGCTTTTACATCTTCCATTTCATATGCTTCCAAGGCAGACCAAGACTTGGAAACCTCAACTTCCTACAGTTTTAATAATTGTATTTTCAATAAATGTTCTTGTACGTAAAATCATAATTGTTTTTTAAAAAATTTATTACCTTAAAATCGAAACATATTTGAAATCATTTTCTGCATTAAGATGCTATTCAAATGTTACATGATTAAAAGTTATTCCAGGAGGCCGTGATAAAGGTTTCACACATTCCGGTAGTAATTTTGAGTAATATTTCTATTTTTTGTAATTCTTATGACTTTAATTATCCATTCGATTCATATACTGTCTTAATTCATGAAATAGTCACACTAAGTATCACTCGAAGTGCTGTGATATTACTTATGAAAAAAATAAAATGAAATGAAATAAAATAAAAAAATAAATAAATAAATAAAAAATACATATTACTCTTTTAGAAAAGTTGTTTTAGATAACTTGCTTTTGGCATTTACCTGGTTTCTAAAAGAAACAATTCAATTCAACTAGCACAAATTATTGGAGCTTAGGTGGACACAAAAAACATTTATGTTACAATTTTCAATTAATTTTTGGTTGGGTAATTAATCTTTAAATAAATAGTATTGCAATCCACTCCATTCCATCACTTGTAAAATAATCTTTTTTTTCCTTCTTTACTTTTTCTTCTTTTCTTATATATATAAATTTAAAATAAGCTCTTAAGACAATTCTAAGCATATTTTTTCTTATGAACTATGTAGATATTCCGAATGGTTGAGCCGCAATAAGCACTCAAAAGTTGGTTTGAAAAATTTATTTCTTGGCAAATATTTGCATTATAGAAGCATAGAAACACTCCAAAAACATGTAAATTGTTTATTATTTGCAAAATAAATTAATAGATTTGTTCAGAAAGAAAAATTAAGCAAGAAATAAAAAAGCACCTAATTTACACAATTCAACTCCTTTTTTATTTCTCGCTTAATTTTTCTGTCTGAGCAAATATATTAATTTCGGCAAGTAACATGCCATAGAGAAATTGTCTATAATATTTTTAGTTTTCGATGATTCTGTATTATTCAGCGAAAACTGCATTTCGATATCCTGAACTGTTTAAAAGTTATGAGGGTGGTCCATAGTTGGTGGGGCACGTGTGTGTGTGTGTATAATATACAGGATGTTGGTATGTATATAAGAGCAAAACTCCAACGCCGTTAGACACATCTCCATGCGAGTTGGCACTTTTACGTGGTTTTTTCACCGAGAATATTAATTCTGTTGTAAATCCACTACATGGCGCTACATATTCTCTATACAATCGTCTCCTGTATTATTTCAGTAGTATACCTTTGCGTTCCGGCTCTCACACGCAACCAATCTTTATAATGAGGGCTCTAAAGAAAGAGAATTTCACGGAGACTTGACGAATTACACTTTGACTTTAAAAATATGAATGATTTCTTTAAAAAAACGCGTCGAAATATTCATGTAAAATGCAACCCGCATCACATGTCAATCTATATTGGCAAATAACTCATAAATAAAGCGTTTTAGAGCCTTAAAAAGTAAAATTTTGAGGCCAAAGGCCTCAAAGAAACGTTTTCACACCATAATCTACAAGATGAGATATTTCCCGACCCATTCAATTAATTTTCGGTTCCACGCTTCAATACTATCAAGGCCACCGCAATATTTCAGCCCTTCCTGCTGGTAGCAATTTTTGTGGCGACACGCTTAGAAGGCTTAGATTTGACAATATTTACGCTTTCTGTTAACACCGTAGTTTGTGCAGTCTGATAAGGTTTATTTGCATAATCATTAATTCAAGATTTGCTCTCCAGCAACAACTAGAAGTACTGTTATAGTTGCTAGATACCTATTTTTTTATTTTATTTATTTACGTCAAAAACAGTTAAAAACTGCGTGTGACGAGCTATGGGGAGAAGTGAATTTTGTGCACGTTTTCATAATTCTGTGGTCTCCATCCTAAACCATATTCTAGTCGAAACCTATGAAGGTTGTTTCTTTGCGTGTAGTGAAACCAATCAATTAACGTTTTACCGGTGTCTGTAAGTGCTGTGTACCTAATTGAGGAGGGATGTGGGTTCACAGAGAAGAGTGAAGACTGTGAGAGTGAATACCTGTACCAGTATTTTCGTTATCATTCGATGAAATTTTAAAGTCAGCGGGTTCAGACACGTAGCTTTCTCAAAAGTAAAAAGCTTTTCTAATATTGTTGTGACTCACGAGAAGCTAAAAGCTAGCTGTCAAAGAATATTGAATAATTACTACAAAAGTTGTCTTTAAGGAAGTGCAATAATAATGCGGGTAAGACCAGGGTTTAGGGTGGCGCGGTTCCTTTGGTTCACTGATCCGGTTCACTACGGAGGAATCGACTCAGTGAACCGAATTCTTGTTTACTATTCGCGTTGAACATGGTAACGTAATAAATGTCTTTGAAAACACATTCTATTTAAGAAGCGCGTGCTACTTGAACATTCTTTACTACTTAAGCCACTCATTTTCTGTTACTTATGCCACTCGTCTATTTAGTTAAGCAAATGCTACTTATTACATTGCTCTATAAGCCACAGAATATAAATGGGAAAAGTATAACTCACGTATTTGTTGGAATTTTTATACATTTGTGATCTCAATCCTAAACCATATTCTAATAGAATTTTGGATACAGAAAAAAGAGCATCCTTTTTCCAAGTTTTGTCAACAAAATATTCACTCCTTTATAGTAAAATATATTTTCAAATGTAAATTAGCTATAAATTTGTGCCCTTAACCCTCATCACGTTCTTCATGAAAGAATAATACTTCTTGCCGCAAAAATATGGAAAACGATAATTTGAATAACTATATTTCCCACTGAAATTCAGAAGACCTTCTGAACTAGTACAAGAAGTTTACTTCTACAACTACTAATAGAAGACACTCACATTTCTGTCGCTTTTGGTTTCAGAGCAGCACATAACAAACTGAAATGAAAGAGAAGTTAAATTTTTAGACAGCCATGCAAATTCATTGCTGTTATGGCACCTTGCATGTCTCTGCGAAAAGAACGTACACGCCCTTGCGTCCTGCAAAACTTCTTCTGCAGCAGAAGGCGTTGTCTGGCAAAGTTTCTGCAGCGTGGTGTAAGGAATTTGTCTCTGGTAATGCATACAGAGCGTAATCCAAATCCACGTGAATTGGAACCTAAGGACAACTGACGTCTTGCACTTTTCTTAGTGGTACACATCACCTCCAAATGCCTTATCCATTTATTTTAAGTTATGAAACAAAAATATAAAAACAACAACAATAATAATAATAATATAAACGTGGAATTTTAAGAACCTGAAACAAAAAAAAAGTATTTTTTAAAATAATACAATATAAAATAAAACCAATATCAAATAATATTAATAACTCACTATTAAATAGAATGATAGATAAATAACGAAGGAAATTGAATAAAAGCGAAGAAAAATTTGTTGAAACAGCGTAATTTCTATAACAGAAAAACATACTTTTAAAAAGAATACAAACTAAAATTTATAAAAACCAATAGGAAGTAAATACTAATAACTCACTTTTGAATGCAATTGAACGATGAAAAAAAATTAATATAAACAGGAACTCACAAATTTAAACAAAAGAAATTAACGTTGAAAAAGATTTTTTAACATCACAATTGCTGTAAAAATAAATTCACATTTAAAATAAATTCTATTTCACAGACTCATACTACTTAAACTTTTGTTATTGGGGGCTATCGCCCCCCAACCCCCCCATTTTAATACGAATAAACCAACTCGTTTGTTTTTTAAACCAATTCTACTTAATATGTTAAAGAAAACGGAATTTTAAAAGAAAAAATCCACTCACACAGTCGTTGAAATTATACAATTTTAATAGTATTACCACTACCATAGTAATACTGAAAATTAGTGTAGTATCTCGGCACGAATTACACCCTCATAACACGAAAAAAACGTCAAGCTTGTTTCTGAAAAAAAAAAAAATACCTACTTTTTACGAACTGAAAAAATTAGTAATAAAAAATAACTTGTTAAGCTAATAAAATAAATACAAATATTTAAAATCAATTCTATTTCACAAACACATACTACTTACACGTTTTTTTATTGGGAGACTTGCACCTCTCAAATCCTCCATTTTAATACTAAAAACAAACTCGTCTACTTTTTAAAGCAAATACTACATAATATGTTAATCATAAATAAATCCTGGATTTACATCTTCCATCACGGTAGACACACAAAATCTATTAAAAGATGTCTTGAAATACGAAAAAACACGAAATACCACTTTTCTAATCGCACTAATCGCATTAAATAGTGCCAGTAAATAAATTTGTTGTTATGGGAACAACAAAGTGACATTACTAGAAGGCTTTTTAAAATCTAAAAACATGTCTGTACTAATATTTGAGTTCAAACAGCAATGAAATCAGCTTAGAAACAAGTTTAATTCAACAAAAACAAGTGTAGTGAAGTGTAATTTTCAATGTGAAGTGAAGTTGTTTTAAAAGTGTCGTGATGAAGAAGAAATTTTTCGTAAAATATGAAATTGCTGATTTCTTGAATATTTATGCTTTGACCCATCAAAGCTAATCAACCCGAAGATAATTCACTTTAATTTATCGCCACCTCTGAAGTGAACCGTAAGTGAACCGTGGCGGACGATTCACGAGAGTAAGTGATTCACTAAAGGAACCAAAGGAACCGCGCCACCCTAAACCCTGGTTCAACCTATAGAGGAGAGATATGGTTCAACCATAATGCGTGAATTGTTCCAAGAAAATTCTCCATGATACTGAATAAATATTTATTGAAAATTTATTTTAAACATCAATTGCATTGTTTTTTATTTTATTTGATATTGTGTTAGTACATTGCAAGTTACCTTTATATATTTTTAAACAAATAAACACGTTTCGTTAACTACTTCCCCTCTTAAAATGGAAATATAAGGATAAGGATCTAACATAGGGTCTAACATGTAAGAGTTCTCGCACGGGTACGCGGAGGTAGTAGGGGAAAACGTGTGTAGGGAACAACACAAAGAACAGACGTTTTAAATTAGCTAAAGTAAAATAGCTTGAAATAAATGAAGAACAAAAATCAAATGGCTCTGGCCTACAATACTACGTGAATTAATTAAAAACAGCAAGTAAATTTAAAATTATAGAAAGAATAGGAGAAGTCACTCGACAATTGCCAACATTCGCAGTCCAAACGCACAATTTAAATGTTGGTGGTGTCTGGAAGTATGTACATCAACGCCCAGCTGCAAACTCATATTGTAAATAATACATCTTTTGATATTAAACTCAAGGTGTGGGTTCGTTAAGATATTCAATATTCAAACATCGTTTGAGCAACATTCCCATGTACCGGAGTGAAGTCTAAACCTACTAAATTGTTTCTAATGGTAACAAATTGTATTTAGTACTCAAAGGTGAAAATATTAGTTTATTTTTTGGCTCGGAATTGCTTTTCTTGAAGTACGTAAGAACGCTGAAAATAATCCAATACTTTTTAATACACAAATAATTTTTCAATTTTCGCACCCCAGCAAGCTGGCACCCTGGACTCTCCAAAATCCCCTCTATTCCTCATAACAAATCAAGGAAATTCAAATAATATTGCAAAGAGTAGGATTGTACTTGCTCCGTCGGTATTTACGCACTACTTTACTGTGCTTTGCTTTCTGAAGAGTAAAAATCTTTTCTATTATGTTTGTGACTATCAAGGAAAGCGAAAAGTTAACTCTCAAGGAGGAATGAATAATTTGTTCAAAGTTGTTTTTAAAGCAGTATGAACTGTTCCGAGAACATCTCTCTACAATGATAAATAAACTTTTATTGAAAATTTGTTTCCAACATGAATTGTATTGTTATTTTTGTTTGATATTCTGCAAGGACATTAGAAGTTATATTTATACATTAAAAAATAAACATGTTTCATTAACAACTTTCCTTCTTAATTGAAAGGATAGACAAATGGATAGGGAAAGGGTGGGTGTTATCATGCGAGAGTTCTCGCACGGGTACGCTAGTCCACTACATATTCACGTCAAATGCAAACACACTCGGCAGCATTTTGAATCGTTAAATGAATCCTAAACGAGGCTTTGTAGGGCCTTGAAACTAACACTTTGAGGCCAAAGGCATAAAAGAAACGTTCCTCACACCGTAATCTACAGAATGAACTCTTCCTGAACATTTTATTACATTTTTGCTGGTACGGCGCTTCCCGATATTACCTCACCGGATCAGAGATGTGCAGAATCTGCAAGTAAATGTGAATGAGAGGGACAGTGAGCGGCAGAGACAGAAACACTGAGACAGACAGGGACAGGGTGAGTGACAAACGGAGATGGGAGGGGAAAGAGGGAGATGAGGGGCAGAACAACGTCTGCCGGGTTTTTCTAGTAAGAGTTTATTTATTTTTAAGAGACGAATATCTAATTTGCTCAGTATTTATGTCTATTAATTACTATATTTTACTTCTGTTCAGAAATGGAATACTGCGGGTCATAGAAAATTAATATCCGTGAATCAACAGACTTGCACATAAGCGATTGCAAGCACGAAACATTTACGTAGGAAATTTTACTCGTTGAATGGAACTATTGAAATGAAAAACATGTTCATATTTCTTAAAACGTTACAATTTCAGTATCCCCAATTTCCTTATGTCTGCAGCTCGCTGTTGTCGCTACGGATACACAATGACAAAAACATTCAATATTATACAATCGAACTCATCACATTCATACTATATTTACGAACACAAGCATTCTTTCATTATAATTTGCATTCATGTCCATGTTCCCTTTTTAATTTTTCCTTATCAGCTATTCTTATATCTAGAAATAAAACATAACTTGATCTTCATACTTAGAAAATAATCTCAACTGTCTATTAACTTCCCTGAGGGTTTCCTCAGCAACCTTGTCCGACGACAAGTGTACTCGCTTCCTACCGTTTGTCCGGCTGAAATATTTCACTCAATGACTACGAAACACGAACTCGCTTTTCATTACTATACTGCGATTTTTGAATCTTTGCCCCTGACAGGAATCAGCTGTTTCGCTGCCACCCAATCGGAACCTTATATTTCGCTACAGTGACGTTCAAGCTCCCGATTGGATTCAAGCCGATTCCTGTCAGGGGCAAAGATACAAAAATCGCAGTATAAGACCCCGTTTACAATTAAATTCCCAAACTTAAAAAGAAAAGAAACAACTCGGCAACTACATAACTGCGCTGTACACACAGGAATAAAATGACAGTCGAATTGTGGAAACTTGATGCTTTGTCATTTCGGGGTCAATTTTTCTTTCTGAACAAAGATACTCATTTCTTTTGTAAATAATTTACATGTGTCTAGAGCATTTATATGTTTCTACAATGCAAATTTTTGCATAGAAAGTATTTTTTCAGACTAACTAGTGAGTGCTTATTGCGGCTCAGCCATTCGGAATACCCAAAGAATTTATTAGACAAAATATGTTTAAAATTGTCTTAAGAGCTTATTTTCGACCTTTCGTCGTTTCCTCCCTGTACTCCCCTTACATGCCGCCCCTCTTAAGTTGCAACCTTCCGACCACCACTGGTCCTATCTACGGCAAGAACCGCAAACCCTGCCTTCACCTTCCGCGGGCTGACCCCAGCCGCTTGCCGCTCGCTAGCAACACACTAAATTTGTGAGTACAGCGTAGCAACGCGAATTACCTTATCAGTCCTACGAGCAATTATAATACTTGGTGTGCAAATCAAATATGTACAATTAGTTGTAGTATCATATTTCACTCTGTCATATATCGACCACAAATATTTGCAATATAATACAAAAGGATATTATTTGAACTGTACGTGACCGTCGTGTTCTCGCAATTGCTCTTTAAATTTACGTGCTCTTTAAATTTAATTTCTAATTGCATATTCTAATTGGTGGTCCCCACTCCTAGAGTGAGGCTCATCCCCACCCTTAATCGATTTTCGCATTTGCCCCCGAGCTGCGCGCTCAGCTCCTGACGCCAGTGAAAGTGCAAAATGCTGTGCAGGCCAGTTATACCACCTATTTCTCTATTTCAATTACTCTGAAGCGAACATTTCTATTTTTCAAGTGTTGACAAGAACGCTCGTTGGCACTTTTATTAAAAGATACCTTTATTAAATTATGTATTTATTTTATTCAATATATTATTGACGCCTTTATTAATATTTCTTAATATTTCTAATTCAATCATAGAGTGGGGTAGGTATTTCAGAACTCAAAACGGCGCGAAAATTACACTTCTTCCCCCATTCGTCAACGTTTTTTGATTTTCGAGTTTTTTCGACAAATAGTTTTCGTGACTTTCCCCGCTCTCAAGGTGGACGCGTGAAGCGACTGGCGAAGCGTCAAAAGTACGTTGGCGGCGGTAGTGTCCCGGGATCAGTTGCACGGGTACTCTTTATTTTTCGTCGAGCAGTCTGCATCGTTAATTGCGTTACGCCGCCTGCCTTCCCTGCTGCAGCTAGCTGCACCGGGCTATGGCTGCACCAAGCCGCTTCGTGTTGCAAGCGCTTCTCGTTACCCTGCGGAGAATACATGTAAGGTGGGTCAATGAGTACGTGCTGTACGCTTTACTTTTGTTCGCGAAACTCTGGCAGTCAGCTAGGTTCGATCGTTAACTCATAATTTGAAATTCATAGAGACATTTTCCCCCGATAATACTTCTGTAGTTCATTGCGTACTTTTTTCGACTTCATCCTTGATCGTAAGACATACATTTGAACGAGTAGTAGTTCGCAAATTCTCTTGGTTCCTTGCAAAAAAACTTCTGATCGGTGTCTACAAAATATATTACGAGACCTTGTAGAACGGAGTGGATCTTGGAACAAAGGAAAGTTTAAACTCTGAACAAGTACGTCCAGCACATACTCATAGCTCTTGAGACCATCTAGATTCTTCATCAAGTCATAAATATGATCAACGAAAAACTGCGCAATGCTTTTTATTCTTTTATAACAAAATATGTTTTGCATCGCCATGTTTAGTTTTAAGCCACTTTATTTTCAGAAAGTGTATTTCTACTAATTACTTGTTATTTTTCAAGTTCACTAATTTCAATTCCCAAAATTTGCTCATTAATTTATTCTTCTTGTGGTAGTACCTTGTTTTCTTCTTCATCCTTGATTCACTGAAAATTACATCTTAAAATTCTCATTTCGTAGGAGAAAGATTTAAATATGAACGGAGCAGTTTATTTCAAAGTGAAAGAGAAGGTGATTTTCTTTATGTACCCGCTATAGTGAACTGTATTTATGAAATTTGTACTAATGAAAATATTCTATGTTATTAACTTATTTATTCACTTTGCTGAAAAATGATTTTTAAGATGTCACTTTTTTTGTGCGTCAACGAGATGTACTATTACTTTCCAAACGACAGATGCGGCATAACATTAATATTATATAGGGCCCAGTGGCATAATAAATACATAATAATTATGGGCTGAAGTCTAGAACACGGTACAACTTAAGGAAGGCGTTTAAACCGGCACTTCACGCCGCTCCGGGGAGGGGGAAATCCACGATGGAGGGGACGAGGAGTGTTTAGGAGTTAATGAGGGAAACCTTTCGGTGGGGAAGGGTGGGGAGTAATATGCATAACTTAGTACATACTTATAAAAAGGAAAGCGTGTGCGGTTTAAATACATTGTAAAAAAATACTCTACTGAAATAATTTTCATGGTTCGTAATCGGTCGCGAACTTGACATCGTAAGTTAGGGGAGGCAATTTCACCCTCGTATCTAGTCGGAGATTCTTTACGAATAGTGATGTGATCATGGGGAAGTGGTCAGTGGCGTAGCGTGACTCGCACGTTTGGGGATGTTCAACAATGACACACAAAATGTCACTATCAACTACTTCATCTAACAGGCGAACGCAACACAAGGCAGATACACTGGGACTACTTCCACGATCTCAATTGCTTACGACGGTGTAGGCGCTTCCCACAAAATCCTCACAGCAGTCAGGGCTGCCGATGTCTTGAAAGCAAATTATACAAAGGCTCAGCTTTAATTCTTATACGCGAATGGCAATAAGACCATTTATTAATTTATACATTGCAGACTTAAATAATATGTAATCTATTCAAGAGATATTACAATTTCTTGGATATTAATTAAGAAATAGTAGACAGGCACTATTTCTACAGTTTGTACCCATGGCCAAGCGGGGACTCCCGAGTGAGAGAGACAGAGAGAGAGAGAGAAAGAGAGAGAAAGAGAGAGAGAATTTACTGACCGTCTGAAGTGTGCTGCGCTCTCGTGCACAAACGAGCTTCTTTCCGCAGTAGATGCTAGCGTAAAGCAGTAGGGTTTCTCTGGGCCAGGGGTGAAGAGGGGAGAGGGGAACCTCGCCATCTGCGCATGCTCGTCGCAATCTCGCGGCAGATGCCAGAAGCATTTTAACTTCCAAGCAATCACAGGCCAGCTTCAACAGCCCGCCGAATTCAATCATAGGAAATCAATTTAAAATTAATACAAAACGTGTTTCGCTCAACAGACCACTTGTAAGATTATCAATACAGTATGGTACAGGTTCTTATATACGGGGATGCTCAGCATCTCAGCGTCCCCTGACGCTACGCCACTGGAAGTGGTTAGCTACGTTGCTGCTGTAGAGTAACGTTTCTTGCGTTCTTCAGATTCTTTGGGAGTTATGTTTTTTGTGTGTCGAGTGTCTGTTCTACGATGGTGAGAATAAATGTGGGTAAAAGCTGGTAGTATTCTTTCTTCACAACGTGTTTGCAACTGCGCATTTTGAATACTAAAGGCTTTCTTATAAAGTGCTTACTAAAGTGATTTCTTATAAAAATGAATTGGTAATTACGCGGTGGATAGGCTCAAGGTTGTTTTGAGTGAATGCGAGGGCTGAAGGCCCGAGCCTCGCTGTGACTTGGATCCGGGCGAGCGAAGCGAGAAAACTTGCCTTTGAAAGAAATTTGGCTTTACAATGAGGACAAAACGTATGAGAGAGTCTCTAAACTTTACGAGCCATGAAAATTGCCTATAAGTTTTATTCATTTATATGAGAGGGTTTAGTGTAATTTGAGGGAGGCTTGAGGAAACTCCCTTCTTCCTCTGCTCCCTTCGTCCCTTTCCCCTCCCCTTCCCTCCGCCCCACCCCTTCTCTCCCCTCCCTTCCATTCTCTCTCCGTCTCCCTCTGCTCCCCTCCCTTCCTCGCTCCCCCCTCACTTCCCCACCCCTTTCCTCTCCATCTCCCTCCCCTTCCTCTTCCCCCCTCCCACTTTCCCCCCTCCCCATCGCTTCTCTAAAGGTGTATCGTATACCCTACTTTAACCTAATTATGTATCACTGTGCAGGAATTTCATATAGAATGTAACTTCACAAATTCAGTAAATGTACGTAAAAGAGAATTGACAATTTATAGTAATTGAAGATTGTGTATTTTATGATATGAAACAAATCTGATCAAAATTGGCAATGTAATATACATGATTGTGATCTATTTAGTTATTCAGTTAAAAATGTGCTTTCAGAGACATTATTTGCAATCGAAAAATATTTCAACGGTGAGTGTTAATTTATTGTAACGTACTGTCGGTTTGGGATGAGGGATTGCTTGTACAATAAAACAAACAGAATAAATTTCAGAACACATTTAAATAATATTAAGATGATGAAGATGAGCGTGCAAACTAATGATGTACTTATTTACAAAATTCTTACAATTTATGCTTTAGTTCTTGCGGCTAACTAGTCTGACTGGCGTGATAACAGAAAGAAACAATTAATTTGGCGGTACAAATAATATGCCGTTTGGTGGCATCTCCTCTCTCAGCTTCCTTCGTTGAAAAGTCTTATAGCAATCTCAGCGAGGAAAAGGAACTGACGGGGACCCGGTTAAGTCTTCCACAAAGACCTTAGGCCTCATTCACAATGCAAACTTAAACGTAAACGTAACGTAGCCGCAAAACCTAGAAATGTGTTATTAAGCGAGACCATTCACAATGCCTTGACGTAACCGTTGACTTAAGACCGTAAACTTAAGAGTTCGCAAGCTCCAAGCTTTTACGATAAGTTTACGTCGGAATTCTACCGAAGACCAATCAGAGAGCAGCATGGAAGTTCGATTTCAGATTGTGTTCAGGTAGTTTGTGGTTATGTCATTGTTTTTGTAATGTAGAAAAATAGTTTACGAACGCTTTTCATACGTGTAGTGAATTCAATGTAAGAATTTGGACAATTTTTATTGTGACTTTAACCTGAGATGGCGAATAAACTAATTATGCCGGACAAATTACTCGTGAATTTGGTTCAAGAGAATCCTTGTTTATAAGATGAAGGAAATGTGAGCACTACTAAAACATCTACTCGCATGTATATAAAGACAAATCAATAGGAATCTCGACGAAAAAGCTAGAAACCATGGTGGAAAGATCTTTTCACCATGTTAGAGACGAATCGATAGTTTCAGTACATTGAATTCTGATTGGTTCAGGCGAACCTTACGTTCCAGCTTACGTTCGTCATTGTGAACGCTTGTTTTTACGTGTAAATTTTGCGGTTAATGAGGCCTAAGTTTACAGCATTACGTTACGTTTAAGTTTGCATTGTGAATGAGGCCTTAGTGTTTCTGTGGCGTGAGGACTTCCTTGCTGAGCTGCGGGGCGCCGGCAGAGCCTGCGGGCGGCGGGGGAGGCAGGCTGGCCCCGCACGGTTTTCGGCTCGATCGCCGTCGCCCGAGGTCTTGCGTGATGAGGGCCTTCTTCGAGCGATGCCACGTTAACGTGGCGACGGACTGGGTGCAATACTCGAATCAGGCGATGCAGCAATTTAAGTGCCGGTCGGAGCGCAAATTAAGATGAACTCGGAGATAGAATTCTAAGTGCAAGTCTAGTGCTGAAATTAAAATGCAAGTTAATGCTAGAGCAAGTCAGAAATACAAGTCATTGCGAATTCAAGTTAGAAATGCTAGACATTGCAAGTGCATTTTAGAAACGCAAGTGGCTGCAAGTTAGGAAAGCAAGTCATTGCCAGTGTGAGCTCGAGACGCAAAGTGATCCCGGGCCCTCCTACGCGAAAAAAAAGTTCAATCCCCTCTTCTGATCAGTGTGTCTCACTCTGATTACTCCAAATGAGCTATGGGGAGCGGTGGCGTGGCGATATTCGAACCAATGATCCGCTTGCTCATGAGACGAAAGAAACATTGTCGTTGCCGACGATTGATACTCGGCCCATAGGCGGAGGCCCCGGTGCAGTACTCCCTTCTTCCTCTTCACGTTCGGTGGAATATGACGCAAATGCGGCCTTCGCGGCAGTCTTAGAAGATATTGTTTTGCAAAAGGCCAACTCGCATGTGCGCGTTAAAAGTTGCTAGCTCCCTCAATTTTATGGGAGGTGGGAGCGGCCCCCCTCCCCGGTACGGGAGCCGTCCATGGAGTACCACGCCCGCGCAAGTGCAAAAAAAAGCACGCGATGGCCTATCTAACCGCACGGTATTGAAAGCTACCCCTCCCGCGTATGCCAGCTGCGTCGCGGCGCCTTTCAAATCTTCCTATTTTAGTGAACGAGGCATTTTTGACCGGTGCCTTGTTATATGGTACTGGGCAGGGTGGGTCGACCTTAAAAAAAAACAAGGCGGCTGTCTTGAACCTAACGGATCTTTTTTTGGCGGCGGGCGCCTCGATGCGGTGTAGATACGCGACAGCCTGCATTTCGAGGTAGTCTTGCAAAACACAGACCGCCTACTTGTCGCACGCGGTGACAAGCCGTAGCAGGTCATGAACTTCTGCCTGCGCTCTCTATTGTGCCAGGGGAAGCCGGGATGGCGGGGGTGAAGGTGGGCCGGACAGGTGCAGGTCCGGTACCGCTCCGAATGCCAAATAAAATTAAAACTTTCGCAATTTTCGAAAATTCAGAGTTATGCGTGAAAATCGGACCTATGCCACCTTAATAAGTGTATCTTACTCTATTCTTACAAGAAATTCAAAGAAAAAAATTGGAACCGTTTATTTATTTATTTATTTATTTATTTATTTATTTATTTATTTATTTATTTATTTATTTATTTATTTATTTATTTATTTATTTATTTATTTATTTATTTATTTATTTATTTATTTATTTATTTATTTATTTATTTATTTATTTATTTATTTATTTATTTATTTATTTATTTATTTATTTATTTATTTATTTATTTATTTATTTATTTATTTATTTATTTATTTATTTATTTATTTATTTATTTATTTATTTATTTATTTATTTATTTATTTATTTATTTATTTATTTATTTATTTATTTATTTATTTATTTATTTATTTATTTATTTATTTATTTATTCATTCATTCATTCATTCATTCATTCTTGTTTGGCCTGAGGCCCTCAGCAGCCGTGAACGACTGGTACAGAAGTTGATTTTATTTGATACAGCAAGTTTGCAAGATATTTTCTTTTATCGTGATTATTACATTTTCAGAAGCATTGTATATTATACGGAAAGGCTAACCTCTTCCAGTCTGCTTAAGGAGGGTCAAAACATTCTCTGGGTAATTTCCTTTTCAATCGTTTACGATGAGGGTTCTGTTTGCCAAGTTTGAAATGGGTAGCAGAAGGTATTCGAGAAATTTTGTTATAGAATTTTGCGGATAGAAGGGAAAAATATACAGTGATAGGTGTGATACCGAGTTCTTGATGGATTTGACAGTTTGGGATGAACCGTTTTTAGAAAATTTTGAAAATGTCTGGGGAGTTTCATGTGAAGTACCCCCAAATTTGGGAGAAAGTTTTTCAAAATCTCAAAGCTTTGACGAGAGCCAGATGGACGGGGGTTTCTTGAATTTGGAAAAAAAAATCCTAAGAGTGGTTTAGGCGCTAGTCGTTGCCTGACAGAGTAGGCTGAGAGACGGACAGACAGACGGACGTTTTCCTTTCAGTTGGTTTTTCGGTATCAATGACTTACAAAACACGGATTTTGGCTACACCACGTGTTAGGGGATTTTTTTCTTAGTTTAGCAACTGGTTTTGTCCATTTCTTCATTATCAGGGCCTGACAATGAATTTTTTCCTGCCGAAAATTTGCCGTTTTTTCGCACAGCTTTACATAACTTTAGTTTCCCTATACTTCGTGTATTACTGTGTTTATTACGTATGTATACGGGAAGGTAAAAACGGCTCCATCGTTTTTTATTACATTTTGCTGTAGGATAGTCCAAAGGGCGTTGAAGGAAATAGCGCGGGTCTCATGTTCGTTGAAAATCCTGATTTTTCGAAAATTGATAAAAATCAAAATTTATTCGGCGTCTTCCTACAACTACAATTATGAAGATACATTTTGTTGTTAATGAAATGTGTTCATCAAAAACAGATCATCAAATAAGGTCATATTCAATTTTTCAAAAACATGCTTATTGTTTGCGAAATTTTGTGTCAAACAGTCAATTTTCATGTTCTTTAAACCATGTTTTTCATAAAAAAACCGCACAACGATATTCTTTGTTTAAACTGGGACCTTAGATAATATAAAGGACGCTTGGAGTGCAGCATTTCCTGAAAAAGAACTGCACAAACACAAAGCAAATTAAATAATTCTTGAATAGTTTTTACTTTCTCGCTACCGCTTACACAATAGAGAGAAAGTTACGTAATGGTGCGCGAAACTAGGGGTGCTAAAACAGTACGTACTTTCTTGCCTTTAGTAAGGGTTGTGTAATACTATTTATACAACAATTTCTCCCCGAATTAACATATCTCAGTCATCATTTTCTCTAAAACTCACTACAAATCGTAGAACATTTGGTGCAAAAACGAAATATTTTCAAGCAAATATCGACACAAATTTGACAATTATAACTACTTCTCATGCCGCGAAATCATGTCACAAAAATGAGACATATAATTCACAGAAATTCGCGAGTCGCGATGCGGACTGTCATTGTTGCATTCCAATATGATATTCCCTAAATGCTAGCAATTTTTATTTCAAACATTTTAAATATGTTATAAATATTTTTTAAAAGGTTAGTTTGTAAACATATAACAAAAGCTCGAATGTAAGAAACGACCAAGAAATATGAAATAATCTACAAATTCTATCTTATGTAGCATCCAACTGCTCGGAATCATCTTTAATATTATATTCACGAAGCACAAGATATTCGGAGAAGACAGTTAAGTTTGACGCCAAATTACTAAAAAATACTAATATTTGAAACAAATTCAACACGACCTTATTTAAAGATATGTTTTTGTTAACACATTTCATTTAGAAAAAATTGGGATACCGAATCTTCCCAATTGTAGAACGACGAAAATTTTCAATTTTTAAAAATTTTCAAAAAATCGGGCATTTCAACGAACATGAAACCGGCATTATATTCGTAAGCGTCCTTTACGCTATCTAGAGTCCAACTTCAATCAAAACTTTTTGGATGTTTATAAGAAAAAATGGTTTAAAGAAAATAAAAATAACCGATATTTGACACAAAATTACGCAAAAAATACTCTATATTTTCGAAAAATTGAACATGAGATTATTTGAAGATATGCTTTTGGTGAACGTATTTCATTAAGAGAAAATGTTCATCTTCATAATTGTAGTTGTAGGAAGACACCGAAAAATTTGATTTCTTTCAATTATCGAAAAGCCAGGCTATTCCACCAACAAGATACCAGCACCATTCTCTTAAAGGTCCTTCAAACTATCAAATAACAAAATTTAATAAAAAACGTTGGAGTCGTTTCTGATAAAAATTGTTTAAGCAAAATCAGAAAGTGCCTATATTTCATAAAATATTATGCGAAAAGTACTCGAAATTTCGCAAAATTGTACACGACCTTATTTCAAAATCTATTTCTAACGAATAATTTTACAAAGAACAACAATGTATTCACTTTGTCGTTACCAGATTCCTGTAATAAGAGTTTTTCTGCCCCAAATTCGTTGTTTTTACTTTCTCACCTTAAGAAGGTACTTCATTAGACGAGAAAGTTACGTAATGCTGAAGGAAAAAATCGGGGAATTTTCGGTAGATAAACCCTTATTGCCGGGCCCTGGTAACGAAAACGTGGATACATCCAGTTGCTAAATTTAGAAAAAAAAGTGGTGTAACCAGAATCCAAGATTTGTGGGTCCTTGATACCGAAAAATTGATTGACGGCAAGACGTCTGTCCGTCCATCCATCTATCTATCTGTGAACAACTCTAGCGGCTAAACCGTTCAGCCGATTCTCTCCAATCTGACTAATGTCGCGCCTCTTGAATAATATAATAAATAATAATATAAACCAATATATTAATTTTGGCGGCACACTTTTCTTGATGTTCCTGGGATATTTTTCAAATTTTCTAAAAAAAACTCCATCGTTTTCGATTATTTTTTTGTTGGATAGTATGCACGACGTTTAATAGAAAGTACAGGTTTCATGGTTAAAATCCCTCATTTTTCGAAAATTGCAAAAATTCAATTTTTCTCGGGATCTTCCTAAAACTGTAATAATGAACACAGAGCTTTCTTCCCTTTATAAAATTGTCCCTTATAGATAGATTATGAAAAAAGGTCGTGTACAATTTTTCGATATTTTGAGTACATTTCTCGTAATGTTGTATGAAATATAGACAATTTTTATTTTTCTTAATGAAATATTTTCACGAAAAACAGATCTTCATGCAAGGTCGTATTCAATTTTTCAAAAACATTAGTATTTTTTGCGAAATTGTGTGTCAAATGTAGGTATTTTTATGTTCTTTAGACCATTCTTTTGTTTTACGGTACAAAATTTTTAAATTAAATTTAGACCTTAGATAATGCAAAGTACGCTTAAAAGAATGCAGTTCTCATGTCTGGCTGATTTCTCGAAAATTTAAAATATTAAAAATTTGTGGGCGTCTTCGTACAACTACAACTGCGGAGATACATTTTTTATTAATTAATCATCAAAAAGAGATAGTAAAAAAAGGTCATGATTCATTTTTTGAAAATATTTTTTTTGTGTAATTTGGCGAGAGTCATAGTCTCCCGCTCCGAATTTCCTGCGCTTCGCGAACTTAATTCCAGGCAATTAGATGCTTCTTAAGTTAGAATTTGTATATTACTTGGAAAACTCGGCAGACATTGTTCTGCCCTTCATCTCCGTCTTTCCCCTCCCATCTCCGTTTCTCACTCTCTTCCTCCCTCCCTCTGTCGCTGTCTGCCTCTGTCTCTGAAGCTCTCTGTCCTTCATTCACGTTTACTTAACGCCGGTATACACGGCAGAGTTTTTCGTGTAGATTCTCATGTAGTCCAGACTACATGAGAAAATTATGAACATGTTCGTAATTTTTTCGTGTGGAAATGTAGTTTGACTCCAGCACCTCTAGCGGCAGAATCGTTCACTAATGGATTTGTTTACCCAACGCGACGGACTCATCCATTTCGATTTTGTGGTTAGGTGCGTGAAGGTGTGAAAGAGCGAAGTGAAATTGTGTGTACCAGCGTGGCGTTTTTCATCGTTAATTAAACTCAATAAATCTCACAGCCAGTACACACCAGTGGGCGGACACGGGTACACACGCACAGAAATACCGCCAGTGAAAGTACCCGGACGGCGCAATTCAGTTGTTTCTCGGTAGACCCCCTAGCGGCGGCTTGTGGAGGCTCATGCCGAAAACCGTGAAGTCTGGACTACGCCGTGTATGCGCGACTGTACGTTCAGTTTGAGATTTTGACGTTTCTATGTAGAAACTGTATGAGAATCTACACGAAAATACTAACGTGTATACCGACCTTTACAGATTCTGCACGTCTCTGAGCAGGTCAGGTAATATCGGGAAGCGCCGGGCCCACAAAAATTTAATAGAATGTTCAAGAAGAGCTTATTCTGTGAATTACGATGTGATAATAGTAGTTTATGCAATTAGTTTATAATGTTGACCTTTTTTGCACGAATAAGAAAATAGTCTGTTACTAAACGAACGACGAAGGAGTGAGTTTAGTAATAGACTATTTTCTTATGAGTGCAAAAAAGGTCAACATTATAAACGAGTTGCATACGCTATTGTTTTGTATAACATCATTATAAAGTTATAAATGAAACGAAAGAAAAGTAAGTAAAGTTTTATAGTTGGCAACATGGACGTTGGTATTATGACGTCACAACTGTGACAGCGGAGAGCCGATTCACGCGCGCATTCGAATGAAAGATGGCGTCGTTACCAATGGTAGTTTTAGAAAAAGCCTGGAAGGCAGAAGAAAGTTTAATACCTAAAAAGTCGAGTGCATTGTATGAGAAGGAATATATAAAATTTAGGAAGTGGATGGAAACAAATAATGTAAACATTATATGCGAGACAGTTGTTCTGGCATGTATATCTGAGTTGGTAAGTTTGTTATACGTTTTATGATTAATACTAGTGTCGAGTTCTTATTTTCTAATTTGTTATTTTGAAGTCTGCAGTATGTAAGGCATCATCTTTGTGGTGCAGTCATTCAAAATTGAAGACTATGCTGAAAATTAAAGATGGAATTGACATCTCTGCTTATAACAAAGTTCAGTTATATATGAAACAAGCTAATGTCGGCTATGAAGTTGAAAAATCTATGATATTTTCGAAAGATGATGTGAGAAAATTTTTAGTGGAAGCAGATGATGAGAAATATCTCTTAATTTTTTAGATTTATTATTAATTCTGCAATGAAGTATCATTACTTGGTGGCAGAATATTTAAATTACAAGAGAGTACTTGATTTAGGAAAAAAAAACAATAATTAAGAATAATGGTACATAATTTCACAGCGCAAACCTTACTCCAATTCATTTTACTCCACTTCACTTCAGTTCACTTCACTGCACTGCACTTCACAACACTTAACTGATATGCATCTCTTTCGCATTTCTTTCCCTCCACTACACAACACTGCACTGCACTGCACTGCACTGCACTACACGAATATAAATAATAATAATACTAATAATAATAATAATAATAATAATAATAATAATGACAATACTACTACAACTACTACTAATAATAACAATTAGACAAATTACTTAATAGGAAATTCTACTTATTTAACAGTAGAAACTTAACAATAATACAATGACATAAAATATAGATGAATAGCTAGGAAACTAATTTATTTTTAAATTTTCTCAGGTTTTGAGGAAAGGGTTCAAAGATTGTCGCAGGCAAACTGTTCCAGTCTCTAATAGTTCTGTTTGTGAATGAAAATTTCCCAACATCCGTTTTCTGCACTCTTGTCTTAATTTTGTGCTTGTGATCCGCTCTACCGAAGTAAGTAGGTTTTCCTAGACGACGATTAATTTCACCCCAAGCAGGATAACCTTTGTATGCTTTGTACATAGCACAGAGTCGCAACTTAATCCGCCTTTTTTCGAGTGACTCCCATGCACCTTTATTTTTTGTACCCCTGAAAGTGAATTTTAATGCTCTGCGCTGGAGCCTTTCTAGATTACCTTGCTGCGATATTCTGTACGGGTCCCAGCATACCGCGCCGTATTCTAACACGGGTCGCACTAGTGACATATAAGCTAATTCTTTACTTTTCACCGTACTCCTCTTTAGAATCCGCATAACGAAATGTAAAGATCTCCAGGCTTTCCCTACAACGAAATTTACTTGATTTTCCCAACTCAATTTACTGTCTAACTGTATTCCTAAATATTTGCAAGATGTAACTGTAGGTATGACATTGTTATTCAATTTGTACACTGTTTCACCATAACATCGACCCCTACCAAACGTGATGGCTTTGCTCTTCGAACTGTTTATTTCCATGCCGTTTGTTTCTGCCCAGGAGTGTAATTTGTCTGTGTCTCGCTGCAAAATATCTACATCCTCCTCTGATTTGATAACCCGATAGATGATACAGTCATCGGCGAAGAGTCTTACATTTGAAGCTAAATGTTTTGGCAAGTCATTCACAAAGGCGAGAAACATGAGAGGTCCAATGACACTTCCTTGTGGAATCCCTGACGTAACACTAGCGGAGGTTGATAAAAAGCTTCCTATTCGAACCTTTTGTTTCCTATCACGTAGTAGTTCGTTTATCCAAGCCACCACCCTTGTGTCTATACCCGAATCTATTAATTTGTTTACAAGACGATCGTGTGGAACAACATCAAAAGCTTTAGCAAAATCTATTACTATCGCGTCTACCCTTCCCCCATTATCAATTTCATCGGCTAGGTCCTGTAGAAGGGAAACAAGCTGACTTTCGCATGAGAAACCGTTCCTGAAACCGTGTTGACCTTGATACAGCCATTCCTTGTCCTCCCATTCTTTCCGGATGTAGTTAGTAATTAATTGTTCCATGAGTTTGCATACGACTGATGTGAGACTTATCGGTCTGTAGTTACTAAGGACTGTTTTATCACCGCTTTTAAAAACAGGTACTACGAGTGCTAACTTCCAATCTTCCGGTACGCAAGCGTTATTGATAGAGACATTAAATAATCTAATTAGATACGGTAGAATAGCCTCACCGCCTAATTTAATGATATCCGTGGAAATACAATCGGGCCCTCGAGATTTTCCGCTTTTCATTAATTTTATTCTTTTCCGTAGAGTATTTACGTCGATATAAAATAGATTTCTATCTGATAACGTTGGTATCCGTGTATCGTTAGTTTTCTGCTGAAATACCGACGTGAAATACGCATTAAAAGCGTTTGCTTTTTCCCTGTCGTCAGTTACTTGCGAATTATTTATCCGAACAACTGGTATTTCATCTTTGTTTCCCTTCCTTCTACGAACATACTTAAAAAATTTCGACCAATTACTGCCGTCCGAATCAAGGATATATTTCAAATGACGTTCTTCCGCAATTTTCTTTTCCTTTTCTAATGCTTTTGAATAACTTCGAAATAATGACATATGGTTATCACTAATGTGTCTGTTTCTAAACGCCTTTCTGGTTTTTCTTTTCATGCATCTAATCTTTGCATTATAATATTCTGGATCGGGGTTACTTTTTAACAATTTGCACGGCACAAATGTCTGCACGGCATTTTCAAGAATATTTTTAAATCCTCGCCATATTTCTTCAATCCCCCCTTCTATTCTAAGAAACCCTTCGTACTGTTCTCTTAAGTATTTTTGAAGCCCTTCTACATTCGTTTTCTTGTATTCCCTCAGTGGAAATCCGGCGTTAATACTTTTCCTTGAAGTACTTAAGTCCAAGTCGACAAGAACTGCTTTATGGTCACTTATACCTTCCATGACATCGCACGATAAGAATAAGTCTTTCGGTCTAACGAGGCAAATATCTAGAAGCGCTTCCTGTCTAGTGGGCTGGTCTACTACCTGCGCTAATCCGTTGTCCCAAACAAGTCTATTGACAAGTTGCTGCACATTTCCGTCGCAAACGCACCCTTTCCAATTAGTGTCTGGAAGATTTAAATCTCCGGCAATAACTACTGGATGGCTATTTATGTTTTTAGTTCTTTCGTGTATGGCGCCTAAGATTTCGTAACTACTAGCCGGTGGACGATAGCAAGCAATTATTTCTAGGATATTTCCTAAACAATGAATTTTCAACCCCGTCATTTCAAAAACATTATCAACCCAATTTGATACGACATTTAATGTGTTTTTCATGCAAATGAAAACTCCGCCGCCTCTAGTTTCGCGATCTCTCCTAAACGTAATATAATCAGACCGAAAAATTTCCGAATTTGCTACCGCATCCGAGAGCCATGATTCTGTACCTATCACGATATCAGGATCACAAGCCTCAATTAAATTCCAAAATTCTATTACCTTATTCATGATACTACGGCAGTTCACCTGCAACAATCTAGTGAAGCCTTTCCTCACCTGCAAGTCTGATTTTGGGATCCCTGCGTCTTGTTTAGGTGCCTGCGCCCGCGCAGTAGTTGTTTCATCCCGCGCAGCTATCGACCCCTCCCGCGCAGCAGTCGCCTCCTCCCGCGCAGCAGTCGCCTCCTCCCGCGCAGCAGTCGCCTCCTCCCGCGCAGCAGTCACTATATGTCGGGATGGCGCTTCCCACGAAGCCGCCGCCGTCACCGTCACCGCCGCCGCCGTCGTCTCCGCCGCTGCCACAGTCTTTCTTTTGTGCAGTCACTTGCCTCGCAAGCATGACTGAATAACCTCATCGTGCAGGCGGCCCAGCTTCCATGCACCGCGGAAATTTAGATGAAGACCATCCCGTGCGAGGTCTTCTGGCCCCAGCCAGTGATTTGGGTCTACGAAATGACCGTCTATCTTTCCGCATGCCCATCGTAACCCTCGATTTAATTGCCACGTCCTACCGATGTGCACATCTCTGCGTTGCATCACACCAGATAAAACAATTCGCGCGTTTTTGAATTTTCTTTTTACAGCACGGCCTAACTCCACGCACTGGTTCACAGTGTCGAAGATGGGTTGCCTCTTCGATACATTTGTACCCACGTGCACAAGGACGACTTCCACGGCTTCATTTTCTTGCGCTCTTTCCACGACGGATTTCATTTGCACAACGTTTATCCCTGGAAAGAAAGAAACGTCGGCTCCTTTCTTCTTGCAAACTCCTCCGCTGTGGCGTAGCATCGAATCTCCGAGCACTTTAACCTTGTTCTTATAAGGCTCATCATCAATGACGGTGTTGTTTGCTTCGGTACTCGAATGCGTTGATCGCTCGTAGACACTTTGCTTCTCCAACTCCTGGATCTTGAAGCTTAATTTCCTAATGCACTGCTGGGCTTCGGTTAATTCAGCTTCAAGTCTCCGAAGTCTTCTCTCGCTTCGATCACATTTGGGGCACGTGGATACCGACGATTCAGTAGCAGGACCAGGATTTTGCTCAACTCCGCCGATCACAAGAAGAGTGGCCAAAACTGCTGCGCAGAGCAAAGCCACGCCGTCGCCGGACCGCACGCGCACCGCTTGCCCCTTCGCCACCCGGAAAACACGCAGGCGCCCTGCCCAGATGCCCACGCGGGCGCGGTAAACCGCCAAGTCGCAACCCATGGCCTTTCACTTTACGGAGCTGCTCCGAAACACGTCCTAACACGACGACTACCTGTAGACGACTGACTACCTGTAGACGACGGTATGACGAATGAAGGTAGAATAATAATATTTTGTAGAAATATTTATTTTAACTATTGAAATATACATTTTTGCACATTTTGTTGCAGGTAATTGCAATTTTTGGAATATTTGGTGCTTGTAGACGAGGAGAGTTATATAATTTGTGCACTGATGATGTGTCCGAAGAAGGATCTATATTGATGGTGAAAATTAGAGAAACTAAAACAGACAAACCGAGATTATTTACCATCATTTCAGATGAAGAATTTCAATATGTAGAGCTGTATAGAAAGTACATTAATCTGAGACCTAATAATGTTAAACATAATATACTATTTGTGTTTTATAACAAAGGTAAATGTAATTGCAACCCTGTTGGGATTAACACCGTTGCTAAAATTCCCAAACTTATTGCTGAGTACCTTAAACTACCAAATCCAGAAAAATATTCTGGGCATTCGTTCAGAAGAACTTCAGCTACAATGTTAGCTTGCAGTGGAGCTGATATTACCATGCTTAAGCGTCATGGAGGATGGCGATCCTCAACTGTTGCTGAATCGTATATAGAAGAGTCCATTCAGAACAAGGTAAAGGTAGCCAGAAAAATTGTATCAAATGGAAACACACCTTGTACATCAACTGGTGCGTTTACTGTACCAAATTCTGTTCCTTCATTATCTTTTAAAAATTTAACAAATTGCACCATTAATATTAACATGCAAAAAGAATAATGTTTTTAGTAATTTCATTTCACAGAATTAGAACCTTTTTATTAATTTCATTTATTTTGTATTTTATTAAGAGAAAATAAAAACTGTGTTGGTATCTTTTATTACTCTGAGTTATTTCTGTATTTCCGAAAGCCGTCGTAGATCCACCAGAAGGTTTCGCTTTTCGCCAATAGATCGCAGATTAGTCTACTTTCTGAAACCAGTTCTACAGATCTGTCTTTCTGTGAACAGTAGAAGTTCGTCATGACGTCATGTCGCGTTTAATAATGGCGATGACGTCATGTAGCGTGTGATAAAATACTGGATTATGCACGATTTGGGGTATCGAAAAGGGTCGTTTATAATGATGGTATACAAAAAACGTTTCTTTGAGGCCTTTGCCTAAAAATTTTAGTTTTTAAGGCCCTAGAACGTATCGTTCATGAGTTATTTAACGATATAGTTTAAACATGCTGCAGAGTGCGTTGTGGGTTGCATTTGATGTGAATAGTTTGTTTTGTTCTACTGCGCCATGCAGTGGAGTTACAACAGAATTAACCACACATAAACCTTCTCTGTGAAAAATCACCTAGAAATGCCATCTTTCATGGACATTGATAATATGGTGTCGGAGTTTACCGCTTTGATTTATATATATATATATATATATATATATATATATATATATATATATATATAGGGAGAGAGAGAGAGAGAGAGAAAGAGAAAGAGATGGATTACATATTTTTTGTTCGTTTCTTACATTCGAGCTTTTGTTATACATAGGTAATCTTTTAGAAATTATGTAAAACCTATTTGAAATATATGAAACTAGCGTACCCGAGAACGCTCGCATGTTAAACTCCATCCTTTCCCTATACCTTTGTCTATCCTTTCTATTAAGAAGAACCGTTGTTAATGAAACGTGCTTATTTGTCTTAAAATGTTTAAATGTAACTTTTAATGAACTGACAGAATATCAAACAGAAATAATAATACAATTTATGTTGGAAACAAATTTTCAATAAAGGTTTATTCAACATTATAGAGATATGTTCTTGGAAAAATTCATACTTCTTTAAAAACATTTGAAGAAATTATTTAATCCTCCTCGAAAGTTTGCTTTTCTCTTCCTTAGATTGCCTCAAAAATATTAGAAAATATTTTTTAATCTTGGTTAGTGCGAAAATGTCGGATCGGGCTAGCACAATCCTACTCTTTGCAGTAACTTTCCTTGATTTGTTATGTGGAACAGAAGGGGTTTTGGAGGGGCAGGGTGCAGATTGCTGGGGAGGGAAAATTGAAAAATTATTTCTATATTAAAAAGTTTTGGATTATTTTCTGCGTTCTGATGTACCTCAAGAAAAGCAACTCCTAGCCAAGAAAATCAAAGTAATATTTTCACCTTTGTGTACTAAATACCATTTGGTACGATTAGAAACAATTTAGGAGGTTTAGAGTTCACTTCGGATTGAGTACATGGAAATGTTGCTCAATCGATTGAATATCTTAGCGAACCGACACTTTGAGTTTAATATCAAACGGTGTATTATTGACAGTATGAGTTTGCAGCTGGTCGTTGATGTACATGCTTGCAGATACTGCCGTTGGCAGTGTCGAGTGACTTTAACTTGGGCTTTTATTTCTTGGCGTGTGGGGTGCCAGTCTTCGGGATGGAATATCACACGGCATTTCGTGTCTTTCTCCGACGTGCCGTTAGAAGTCGCATGATCGCCAGCACTGGTCGATACAGTCGCGATGAGGAGATTCCTAGCGACACGACCACAAACGACGCGAAATTTCGTGAGATATTCCATCGTGAAGGCAAGCCCTTACACGCCAAGATATAAAAACACAAGTATATTCTATTCTTTCTATCATTTTAAATTTAGTTACTTTTTAAAAATTAATTAACGTAGTATTATAGGCTAGCGCATTTTGAATTTTTGTTTTCATTTATATAAAGACAATTTACTTTAGCTAATTTAAAAAGTTTTTGATTTGTGTTGTGCCATAGCACAAGTTTTCCCCTACTACTTCCGGGTACCCGTGCGAGAATTCTCGCATGTTAAACCTCACACTCATCCCTTCTTTTTCCATTCTCAGTGGGAAATTTGTTAACAAAACGTGTTTAATTGTTTAAAAAGTGTATAAAGGTAACTTGCAATGTACTAACACAATTTTAAATAAAAATAAAAAAAAATGCAATTGACGTTTAAAAGAAATTTTCAACTATGATATATTCAGTATTATGGAGAGTTTTCTTGAAACAATTCACAACACTTCCTTAAAGACAACATCTGAAGTAATTATTCAATATTTTTTACAGTTGGCTTTTAGTTTTTCGTGATAGTCACAAAAATATTAGCTTTTGACTTTTGAGAAAGCAACGTGTCTGAACCCGCTGATTTGGAAATTTCAATGAATCACTGCTGATAACGAAAATACTGGAAAAGGTAAAACACAAACACAGTCTTCACTCTTTACCCACATCCCTCCACAATTCGGTACACGCCACTTACAGACCACGGCAAAACATTATACTGCGATTTTTGTAGGAAGAGCTCTCAAGATAACTCAAATCCCATCTTCGCGATGGAATATGTCACGGCATTTCGCGTCTTTTCTCGGTCTTGCCGGTAGAAGTCGCATGATCGCAAGCACTGCTTCATACGGTCGCGATTGTGCGAAATCTAGCGGAACGACTGTGAATGATACGAAATGCCGTGACATATTCCATCGCGAAGATGGGATTTGAGTTATCTTGAGAGCTCTTCCTACAAAAATCGCAGTATAATTGAATGGTTTCACTACTGGCATAAAACACATCTTCATAGGTATCAAGCACCTATAATAGTACTTCTAGTTGTTGCCGGAGAGCAAATCTTGAATTAATGATGATGCAAATAAACCTCGTCAGACTGCACAAACCACGGTGTATACAGAAAGCGTAAATATAAGATTGATGAATGTAAGCCTTCTAAGAATGTCGTCACAAAAATGGGTACAAGCAACAAGGGCTGAAATATTGAGGTGGCGTGAATAGTATTGAAGTGCGGAACCGAAAATTTAATTGAATGTCCAGAAATGTCATATCTTGTAGAATATAGTGTGAAAAACGTTTTTTGAAGCCTTTGGCCTCACAATTTTAATTTTTAAGGCTCTAGAATGCTTTGTTTAGGAGTTATTTGACGAAAATCTTGGTAAGTGCTGCGGGTTGCATTTAACTTGAATATTTAGCTGCGTGTTTTTAAACAAATCTTTCATATTTTTAAAGTCAAAGTGCAATTCGTCAAGTCTCCGTGAAATTATCTTCCTTTAGAGACCTTATTTATAAAGACTGGTTGCGTAATGGAAAGGTATACTACTGAAATAATACAGGAGACGATAGAAATTGCTAGCCTTCAGGGAACATCAGATAGTAATGCACCATTGACTCGGGAGGTAATTTCTGTTAATTACGTCTTCTTGTTGGGACATGATTTACCCGTATGTAAAGCAGTTTAATTGTCAAATTTGTGCTGATATTTGCTTGAAAACATTTAGTTTTTGCATCAAATTTTCTACGATTTCTAATGAGTTTTACAAAAACTTATGACTGAGGTATGTTAATTCGGAGAGAAATTGCGGTATAATTAGAATTATATAACTGTTAATAAAAGCGAGAAAGTACCTGCTTTTTTAGTACCTCTAGTTTATATCATGAATATGACCCTACGGCATTATAAGTAAGTAGTTATTTTGAAATCACAAACATACACTTCAATTTATGTTTCGTATATTGATTACAATCTAGTGAGCTTCTCAGGTGGCTCATGGCTCAGGTGGCTCATTCAGATTCGTAAAGGTCCTAACAAAGTTGGTATGGTGGGGATTCCCCAACCTACAGTGTGCCAGCCTTCTATGAATCAGTCCCGAGTTTGATTCTCGACCGGGAAAATGAAACCGAAGCTTTCTAATACTGATCATCTTAGTTTGTACAGCTCTGTGTCAAAAGAAAGCTCAGGCAGCCCAAGTAGAGATACGGTGATCGGATTACGTCACGCTCATGATTCCCCTACCCCAGGCGTGGGTAATAAAAATAGGGCTGAGGCCCACAAAGAGGCTTGCAAACATCAGATTATTCCGACCCCAAATGCCAAATACACACATACATACATAAAATGAGCGTTCAGATGGGGTCATGGCTATCTAACACGTCATCTACCGCATGTTCAATGCCTGGAAAATGCATATGGATTTTCTGGCGCCGAAACGAGCACTCCCCAGGATATTTCAGGGTTCTTGCAGTTCTTCTGCCTGACATTCCATCAAGTCTCCAACATCATTCCCCTCACAATTATCGCTACCAACTACTTGTGCAAGGGCGTCAATGACCCAAGCAGTTGAAGACCTCCCCTCTAAATCAAAATCAATAAATACGTACAAAAATATAACTAGTGGTGCTACAGAATGGCACAGACTAGTACTGGTTTTCTATTTCCTTGCGTCTGCGTTAGCTATTCGGATTTGCGACAAACTCATTCCAGCTGCCATCTATCGCCCAAAGTACATTTTTTTGATATTTTCTTAATTTTTCTGTTTCCTAATGGTTAAAATGGTGGAAATATTCATTTTATTATATGGAAATATTCATATTAAAAAGCACAAAAACCTAGTTCTAAATGGCAATTTTCTTTTAATTTTTTTTGCCGTTTTATAGAAAATGGCGTTTTAGCGCTATTAAAAATGCGAAATTTGAAGCTCTTTTTCACACATAATTTCTGAGTTTTCAAAATACTTCATTTGAAGTTATTTGAAGCACTTACACTCACAAATATAATAATGTTTACAAATTGCTATTAATGTGCATATTAAAGATGTGAGAGATATTAAAAAAATACAGTTGTGTAATTTTTGAAAAAACAAAAAAATGTCAAAATAAACTTTACGTCATATTAAAGAGTGCAATTAGCACTGTCTGATCGAAAAGTTTGAAGAATTTTTTTAGCTATTTGTGAGAAAATGGCGTTTGAGCGTTTCTGAAAATGCGGAAATTTCAGCTAGTTTTCACAGAAAACGGTTGTGTTTTCGAGAAACTTTACTTGACATTATTTAAAGCACATGTACTCAGTAATATAATAATGTTAACAAATCGCCGCTAATGTAAATATGAACCTGGGAGAAGTAAAAAAATTACATTTTTGCATTTTTTTAAAAATAACAAAAGAATACAGCAATATGGAATTTGTCATCTCATAGAGTAGCACAATCCCTACCAAAAGTTTAAAGAAAAAAGTTGTAACCGTTTTTGAGAAAATCTTGTTTTTGTAATTCTTTAAAATTGCACATATTGCACGCAATATTGCGCGAAAACTACTAAATTTTCAAAAATCAAAACAATGTATATGACCTTAATTACTAATTTTAACAAAGAACTAATTTTATGACAAAGAACTAATTTTGGAGAACAAATTTCATTTGAAGGAAAAATCTATGTAATTTTGTAGTTGGAGGAAGACGCCGAATAAAATTCAAACTTTCACAATTTTCGAGAATTCATAGTTATCCGTGAAAATAGGACCTATGCCACCTTAATAGGTGTATTTTACCCTATTCTAACAAGAAATTTAAAGAAAAAAAATTGAGCCGTTTCTGAGAAAATTTTGAAAATGTCCGGGGGGCTTCATGTAAAGTACCCCCAAATTTTGAAGAATCTTCTTCAAAATCTTAAAGATTCGACTCAAACCAGATCGACCGGGGAATATCCATTTTGGAAGAAATCCTACGTATGGCTTAGGTGCTAGCAGTGTTCACAGAAGGACCGACAGAGACGGACGGACAGACGGACGTTTTCCTTTCAATTGGTTTTTCGGTATCAAGGACCCACAAAAGAAGCTGGCTACACCACGTGTTATGGGAATTTTTTTCTTAATTTAGTAACTAGATTTATCCACTTTTTCGTTATCACGACCGGGCAACGATTTTTTTCTGGCGAAAATTGGCCATTTTTTCGTGCAGCATTAGTTAACTTCCCTATACTACCAATATTACTCCGTATGTACGTACACGAAAAAGTAAAAATTGAAGTGAATGGTTGATTTTTGACGTTTTGTGACAAGTAGGGATCAATATAATTTATTGAAATAAATAAAATACAGTATTTTCAGATAGTTACATAGGCGAGATGAAAAAGTAGGCGAGATAGGCGAGATCGAAAAGGAACACTGACTGCGACATAGTATATTCAACGTTTTATGCCAAACCAATAATATACAAATGTGTTTCATTTGAGAAGTGGATTCAACGAAAAATTCAAACCATGAATATAACTTGTAAAACCAACTGTTTTATTATAAAACAGTTATTTTTTATTTCCCAAATTCTAAGGATATGTGAATATGTACCTTTTTCATCTCATCCAGTTGCTGTCTTTAACAGGCGGTACGTTACATTAAAATTTATTTAAGTAGTTAGATTCACTGATGTCGTTTCCTTCCTCTTCATCTTCATTTGCTCTTTGTGAGAGCTTACAGATTCTTCAATTGTTATAAATGGGTAATCGGCTTGGGTATTTGTTATTATTTGAAACTAATTTAATCTCGGATTAGTGTGTAGCTTTATTTTAATACTTTCATGCTAAACAATATCAATATTTTTTTCATTCACATTTATAAATAAATTAACGTTCTGTTCACACATGATGTTGCGTTTAAATATTATGGTAATCTTCGTGTTCCAGTATTATAAGAAAAATAAAACTTGTTTTTAAAACTTCTACATTGATTGACCAAAATAAGAAGGACATCCGAGTATTATATTAATGTCACAGAATTTCTCCAGTAACCGTCTTTTACAAAGTCAAGTCATAAATAGAACTCAATTATATTCACCTACATTTTAACACATTTTACAAATATACAAGTTTATTCCTCTTTGTAGAAACATGATATCGGTATGGCACACATTCGAGACATTCGATTGGTTCGAGACATCCAATTGGTATGACACTTACAGACGCGCCTTCTACACATTAAAATCAATTGAAAAATATTTGTCTCATGTGTGTACCTACCATACGTGGATTAGTGACTAATTTGACACTTGTGAACCAGTATGGAGGCTATTTAGAGACGCTGCAACGGTATGGTGTGGTCATAATCGGCAATGAAAAATAATTTTCTACCATAAGACAACAAAAATAGCTTTGAGCTCGTAATCCAAGCGGGCACAAAAAATGACAGTTTCAATTCAGTATGGCGGACAGTCCGAGACGCCGCTTCGGAATGGCATACAACTCCTTCACGCTTTGGCCATCTAACGAACAATATGCAACTAGAATTATCTGTGAACTCATTTCCCAGTGGCATCGGTTTTTTGGACATATTTAAAAAATTGCGCAGCGCAACGACGACACCTACAGGCCGCCATACTTGCGTTTCCTTGTTCCTCATCACACTGGCTAACTTCTCAAAACGTTTTAGCTTTGAGGTAATCATACGTAGATTTTCTTGCTGGGTCCCGGTCTATGTCTTCTTATATTACAGTTTTTAATGCGTCAAGGGCGTTGTAAGGATTCTAATGGCCTAGCGGCGACAAAGAGCTCGATGACTAAAGACCTCTGGGTGTCAACATTACTCGATTTGAATATCTTGTTTTTTTCTATTATTTCATATTTTCCCCATAATTCCTTTTGATAATTCCCTCCATAAGAGAACATGTAGCTTGTAGCAATCACCTGTTTCATATTTCCCTCGTAACCATTATCGATTGATTGATTGGTTATTCCGGGCTCGTCATCTGCTGTCATTAGTCCCGTAAGTGCAGTGCATGTTTTTATCGCGGGAGCTGGCTGTCATCTTCCCTCGCTGGATGGCGAGATCCGGCGCCGACCTACGTCGACTTGCGGGGAATTTTTCAACCAGGTATCTCCCACCAGCATGGCATCGCCTCAGCCGGGACAAGATCCAAGCTCCTGACAGGTCTCCCGACATGTGTGGTAATGTAGTGCATGTTAGTGTATGTGTAAGGGAGAGGAAGGAAAGATCGCGTTCTGTGGCCGGTTTGTTGAGGTACTGCTCCGGTATTAGCTTGGTGTTGACCGGAGAAATCGCGGAAAACTGCGGATTAGAGCAGCCGGCCCCTAGAATTGTCCTCCAGGCAGCAGCCGAATTCCATTTATGGCGCGTCCGAGGTTAAGAATGTAGTACAGGGCCTTATAGGATTTTCCGGTAAATAAACAACCCCCCGTTTTTAAGATTTCAAAACTGTTTTAAATCGTTATTACCATAATTTTTCATTGCAACAGTTACATTAGTGCCGATCCGCTGACCGAGATCGTGAAGACAGTAGTGTCTTAGCGATCTTTGACCCAAAGACAGCGGGTTCGAGCCCCTCCTCGGGCATGGTTGTGCTTGTGTTTCTCCTTTCACCCCCCCCGTCATCACCATATCATTACTGTGACCACCCGTTTTCCCATAAACATAGTAAAACGAGTCACATCCCTCGCCTGCGTAAACAGGGACAAGTTGAAACGCGCGCTAGAAAAACAAAAGAACAAGCGCAGAAATATAAACACAGAGTTCGCTGAAGTAGCGAGAAGAAACGAAAAGCTATAGGTAGCATTTCTCGCTCTTTTGGAACCGAGAAGCCGACCGGAGAATTTGCAGGGCAAGGACGAATCACTACGTGAATAATGCTGTTACGAGACATCGTTTTCGAAGCAACAGAAACTCTTCGAAGAGATATAGAAGAGGTAAATTGCTTTAAATTAAGATGAAATGCAAATAACTTGAGAGCTTATTTAAGAAATATTGCATGCATAAATTTTAAAGAAGAGTGGGGAGTACGATCTCATACTTGGATGTCTCCTTCTTTTCCAGTTTTTTTAATCTTTATTTTGATTGTTCTTTTTGGCCTACTGTGGAGTTCTTTCATTGGTATCTTGGCGTGGGATTTCACTGGAACTGGTGCAAATTCTTACAAGAACGAAATATAAAATCCCTACGCAAGCAAACGCTTGGCCACATGACGACGTTGTAACGATGGCGTGACCATACGAGATCACGAAGCACACCACACAGCTGGCTGCCACGATGCTACCTGATTTCAACTACCGTCCCTGAAGGTCGCATACGCCACGAGTAAGAAAGTTCCAAACGCAATTACAGTATTTTGAAAACTCTCGTTTACATTTGTAAAATTGCGGAAAAGACATAGGAAACCGTTTTCAAGGATTTGAGGAGTTTTGAAATTGACATTAAATCTATAGAATCAATCATTCTTATTTTGGAAAAACAAGTAGAAACAATTACTAAGAATTTGTAAAAAGAATGTTTCCAATAGTGCGATTGTAATTTTCTTCCTGCAAAAGTGAAAGAGAGAGTAAGCAGTTTACAGGATTTACTAAAGATAATATTTGGAAAGCATTATCTTCCATGTAAAAAGACAATACAATCCACGTTTTTGTGTCTTTTATGTAAATGAGTATAGAAAGAAGAGTAGTTAAGATAGGATTTTTTATATTAACTCTTTGTCAACTATTAAACAAGAAAGCATAGGATTAAACTTTATTGATTGTTAATAGCAAATGTGTGTACAAATGTGTTGTAGTTATAAGATCTTTCCTTTCATACGGGATATATATTGTGGAAGTGTATGTTTGTTGAATAAAATGACTGTGCAGGAAGATTCAGAGATTATAGTATAATTAGTTTTAAAAAAAGTATTTAATTTCCAGTGATTTCGTAAATGCAAGTGTGCAAAGTATCCATGACCCCGAATCCTGTATTTTTAATGTGTTCAACTGTCATCCCACCGAGTTAGATTGAATCACTGATGATATAAAATTCTTCCCCCACGATAGTCGGTCATATTACATAACTTTGAAGTCCGTCCGTCCGTGTATGTGAACAAAACTAGCCCCTGAATTATACGTACGATTTTTTCCAAATTGAAGAAACCACTGTCTATCTGGCCTGAGTCGAAGCTCTGCGATTAAAAATATTCATTAATTTTTGGGAGTACTTTACATGAAGCCTCCGGACATTTTCAAAATTTTCTTAAAAACACTCCATTTTTTCTTTAAATTTCTTGTAAGAATAGAGTGAAACACGCTTAAAGCGGCATAGTTCCAATTTTCACGGTTAACTCAGAATTTTAGAAAATTGCAAAAGTTTTAATTTTATTCGTGTCTTCCTCCAACTACAAAATTGCAGATAGATTTTTTTCTTCACATAAAATGTATTCTTCGAAGTGAGTTCTTTCTTTAAGGTTATGCACACTGTTTTTGAACATTTTAGTAGTTTTTGAGTAATATTGTGTGCAATTAATTATATTTTTCATTTGTTTCAACAGCGTTATAAACTTCGTCCCATGATTCCTTCATCAAGTAGTCCGTAAATAATTTTATATTAACTTTAGTGAATGCTCTGCACATGCGTGTATTATTTATTGTGTCAGTGTTTATGTTCTTAGTAATTGTAAGAATTTGTGCATCGTGGTCACTGTATCCTAGATTATTTGTTATTATTTCATATGTAGTTGTGGTTTTGTTAATTATAATTTGATCTAATACTTTTTGTGATTTTAGCGTATTCCTTGTAGGTACATTCACTGTAATGTCTAAATTAAAAGAATGAAGTAAATTGAGAAACTGCTCTTTTTCGTGGGATTCGCTCAGAAAATCAATATTGAAATCTCCACCTACAACAATGGATTTAAACGGGAGTTTACTAATTTTGTTCAGAATTATCTCTAGATTTTCCAAGAAAGTGAAATAATCTGAAGCTCGCTTTGTTGGAGGTCTGTAAATGCAAAGTAAGATAATTTTGAGCGTAGTAAGATGTACTACTGTTGTTTCAAAAACTTTTTCAACTGCATATAAATTGAATTCTGACAAGAAGGTAGAATCAATATAATTTTTTATGTAAATACACGAACCTCCGTAAGCAGGGCCCTTATTTGATTCCCTCGCTCTACAATACGATCCTGCAAGGTAAAAGCTAGGAATTTGGAGTGTGTTTATATCATTTTGAGACAACCAATGTTCTGTAAAGCAAAAAACATCTATTTGTCTTAGATCACATTGTAATGCTGCCTCGATAAATTCAATTTTATTTGAAAGAGATTGCACATTATGATGCATTATTCGAATCTTTTGCATGTACCTACACGGATGATTTTCTGCTGCATCTGACTGTAGTTGCCATTTATTTATTTATTTCTACCTCGAGTGCGTGGTCGAAGGAAGTATCGTGTCCCAGCAGTGACAAGAGGTGAGGAAGGAGGGGTGACATGTAGAGGAATGAATAGTGGGAGAGGTAATACACGGATTAGGTTCAGGGGATAAGGTAATTGGGTCCAAAGGGGTCCCAGTGGATGGAAGAGAACTAGGAGATGTGGGTGGGGATGGGTCTTGGGCAGGACACTGCCAAGTTTGTGAAATGATATGTTTTGCAAGCTCACTACCGAGTGCATGTTTTCCGACAAGGTTCAGGTGAAGACCATGTCGGGTGAAGTGTTTTTCTGAGAGAAAGTTTAGCTCAAACAATTTAACATGTGTGCCTCTCAGATGCAGTTTCAATTGGTTGTTTGCGTGACTAATTTCTTTGCATAGTGTGGGCTTGTTGTACCAGAAGGGCAGAGTCGAGACTACAATTTTCAGTTTTGGGCGGCACGTTGTAATTTGTCAACATGTTCTTCAGGCGTAAAGTGACCACCCAAATTAATGTCATTCTGCCCTCCTATGATGATTACTGTATCCTGTTTGGTGAGGGTTTTTGTGTGCGTGTCCAACTCACTGGTCACGTCGGCAAACCTCCCGTTAGGTTTAAACACACACATGGCAGAGAAATTGGTTGGGAGTTTCTCACTGAGCAGGGAGGAGATTTGTCGCCCATGGCTATCTGCTAAAATGAGTACCTTTTTGATGGGCTCAGTGGAAATGTCCTTGTTTTCTGGTGAGCCAGTTTGCGCAACTCTACGTGTCTTTGTTACTTTGCGCTTGCTAGCCTGTTTGCGTTGGTTTGTGAATGGACGTGTCGATGATGGGTGGGGGTGGTGAGGATTGGGAAGGCAAGGAAACTCATTGTAGTAGTAGAAAATCTGTTTTGAATCGTGATTGGTGGTGGTGATTGTGTTTTTGCTTCCGCGAATGGACGGTTGGAGGTTTTTGCGGTGTTGCCTATTGTTGTCCAACCGTCTGCGTTTTGAACGACCTCTTCGAGCCTTCAGATATGTTCATCTAAATTACTGTTGATGTATTAAGTTGGCTGTCCGGGTGACGCGTGATCTTTGCCATGGACGCGGCGTCACCCGGACAGCCAACTTAATATTGACTCCGGCCGCGGAAGCCTACGCTCTTACTGTTGATGTGTGTGAAGGCTTTCAGAAGATCGGCTTTGAGAGCGTAGAGAGTAGAGAGTGTATAACGATTAGTAGCCATGTCACGAATGCGTGTCAAGTGCGTGGTAAATATGAAAATAAGTAAATAGATAATTCAGAATACTACAAAAAAACTACTCCCTAAATTATCTTTTAAATTTAATTCTATTAACTTATTTAAATTACGTTACGTATTTATTGTAACGGTACGACCCGACGCGAACGGGAGACAATGAAATTAATATTAATTTTACTAATTTATTGTCAGTCAAGGCAGAATCGACGACGGATGTGAGCGCATACCTGCATCGGGGCCACGGGCGAGAGAGAGGGGCTAGGGTCTCTTTTTGTTTTTTTTTACGACGCTCATCCGGTCGCGGCGGCGAGGGGCGCGGAGCCGACGAGGGGCAGCGGGGAAGTAAGAAGGGTCGCTTTGTCCATTTGGCGGCGCGAGCGTCAAAGCGAATGACCACCCACTCCACGTTTATGGCCAAACGTATTTTTTTTCACACGGGCCGCGGAGAAAGTAGGCCAACGAATTTTTCCAAAGCCAACGGATATTTTTTGTACGCGACGCGTGCGGACATTGGTCGGAGGTTCGCCCCGCCACTCCGCCAAAATTTCAATTTCAGGCAATCAGGGCGACTTGGAGATGCAAATGGGGGGGGCATGAGAGCTCTCGTCACGACGGGAAAGCTACGGCGAAAAAACTTCTGAGGTAGACACTGAACGTAACACTTCGATGAGCGAGACTTCGAAAGTAACGCCACGAGAGAACACTCAGTTCTAAATTCACGAGAGTTCGTTTCTGCGTGAACTCTGCGAGCCGACACTGCTCGCCAAGCTTCGCGAGACGTATTCGCTAACCAGTTCACATAAAGGGCTTGTACTCGCCATAGTTAGCGGGCAGTTATCCGCGACTTGTCGAACGCGATTGTTACCGACGCAATGACCGGTAATAATCGGAGTTGCACGCCCTACGCGTCTGCATTATTCGCCTAAGTTGATTGCGAGGCGAAAGTTTCGAGGAAGAGGGGCACGCGCCGCGGCTGTCTGTCAATGACCGCATCCCGGGTGCCTGGACGCGGTCATTACTGGGTGCTTTGACCTGCTGGCGGTGGCCACGGAGCAGCTGAGGGGACGGCCGACTTCAGGACAAAGGCGAGGGAGCGCCCTCTCCACTTTACCTGCCTGGGAGCCGACGCCTTCAAACACCAAGAATGGTAATGTTGTTGTGACCGCAATAATGCGGAAGGACTGAGACTCCAGGAGAAAAGGGGTTCATTACGCCTTCAGCGTAAAAGTGTGAAAGAAAGATCCAGCGGCATAAACTCATAATTGTTTTGTAATTAATTTTGCTTGGGTATGGCAACCAACAATTGTCAGATAGTAGAAATTAAGCCGCCAGTATCACATAATGTAAAATCATTGTAAAAATTGCATCCTTCGTCTCACATTTTTAGATTAAATGATTATTGTTAAAGCTAAATGTTGTGTTGTGTGTGTTTTTAAGAACCCATCACCAGTCCTACCACCGAAAAGCAGCAGTTTAAAAAGGGGGGTAGATTACAAAAATGGCGCTTTGCAACGTGGGGCTTGATTGAGACACCAGTCTTACGTACCCGTGAAAATAAATTTATTAAACTCTGCTAATGGTGAATGGATCGGAGATGTGTTTTTAATAACAACTTGTGGTCTGTGTTCGATGTCATCTTTTTCAGCTTAGTGTTAGTGTTTTTTGTGTTTGCGTGTGTTGTTCTGTGTGGGATCGTCAGAAAAAGATTAAGTCAGTAAGTGACAGAATCAGATTTAGTTAAAATGGAGGGAAACATAGAAAATCAGGGAGGACCCAGCGATGATGCGCAACCCCAGGCACCTACCGTTCCACCAGTCGATCTCACGACATTCATGACGATGATCGCGGCAAAATTTGACGAAATGAATAGTAAATTAAATGAGCAAAAGGACGAAATTAATGCAAAATTAGATGAGCAGAAAGAGGAAATTAACGAAAATTTAGACAATAAATTGGGGGCATTTGAAGAAAGGATAAGCGAACGTGACGCGAGCATTCACGCGAAAATAGACGAGAGCATGGAGCAGGTGGCTGAAAAATGCTCTGAGTTAGCAAATCAAATTGAGGAACAGGGGGCGAAATCCGCGGCCGAATTACGGAGGTTGGAATCTCGATTTGATAAGCACGTTGCGGCTTGCAACGAATCGACAGCAATTTTGGCAAAACAAATTGAAACCATCGCGGCCAAATTAGATGCAAACATCGACGTAACTAACGCGAGGCTAGTCGAGATGCAGACAGACCTCGAAGGACAAATCAAGGGACAGGCGGCTCGGTATACGGAATTCGAGGGCGCGATTAACGCGAAATTAAGTGGTCAGGAAGGGAAAATGGACAGCATTCACGAGTCTATGAAAGTGTCGATCACGGAGATAGGAAGCAAGGGCGAGGCCGTGTGCCGGCGTCTGGCAAAATTAGAAACGAAAGTAGTTGCGGACATGCAAGCCGTGACTAATGATATTCAAGAAATTAAGGCGGGCGCGCCAGGTAACTCAAAGGACCGTGAGGAACAGATAAAAAAAGCACTAGCGGAGTCGGTGAATGTCTTGCGGGAGGAGATGAGGCAGGAAATACTCGACATCTGTGGGCAGATGCCGCAGCAGGGTAACGGGGGACGGGAGACGGCGTCACTGCCGTGGACGCCACCGTCAAACTTAAACTTTACGGGAAATTTGAACGAGAATCCGTGTGAGTTCATTCGACGAGTCGAGGACTACATGGAGCTCACGAAGGCGATTCCAAATCATTTAAAGACGAAGTTTGTCCAGCAATTGTTACGAGGGAGCGCCGCGAGCTGGCTCCTCGCTATTAACCCGTTTCCGCGCAATTTCACGGACTTCAAAAATCGCTTTTTAGAACGGTACTGGGGCGAGCAGGTTCGGTACGACTTCGAGAGGCGCGTCATGGAAGGTAGATGGGAGGAACGGGCGGGCGTATCACTTTTAGATTACGCTGTAGATAAAATCGCGGCCTTGAAATTATGCGATCCGCAGATTTCTGACACAAGGCTAATTTGGATGATTACGTCGCACTTCCCCTATCAAATCCAGAACTTATTGAATAGCGTCGACTCATTAGATTTAGAAAAGATGCAGCTACTGCTTGCGAAATACGATAGGACACGCATGGGTCAAGGGTCAGGAGGAGGACGACCGAACAATCAATACCGGCAGAATGAGAGTCAGGGACGCGGAGGCCCGCCGGCGCATCAGGCGACGAACCGGGGTCCACCAGCGGCCGCGCCGCGCGATCGAGCGCCGGAGGGAAGGCAAAATCAAATGCAGGCAAACTGAAACCGTTCGATTTCACGGGGTGCCAGAAATCCGAACGAGTGCTGGTGCAGGCAGTGCAGGTACCCATAAGGGAAACGGCGAGCGTAAACTTTGCCATTAATGAAGCAGAGGACGAGGAGCATGATTTCCTCAGGGCACGAAGATGTCCTATTATCAATTCTACGTGCGAAGGAATCGAGGCGAGAGCATTAATCGACACGGGGAGCGAAGTTTCGGCCATATCTGAAGAGTTTCATCTAAAATTAAAGAAGAATTTGATTAATTTACCGGAGCTTCCAATTAGTAAATGTTTTGTTGTCGGAGTGGGCAAGAAGAGGAGTTCTCCAATCACTAGGCAGGTCCTTCTAACATTATCGTTAAATTTAGACCATTTTGATGCCACTTGTCTCATTGTGAAGAATTTAGGGTATGACGTAGTCTTGGGTGTCGATTTTTTGAAAGAGTATGGCGGTAAAATAGATTTTCAAACGGGAACAGTGATACTGAATCCAGGAAAAGTAATAATATTTGAGGAGAATGAAGCCGGCGTTCATGAGCCAAAAGAGGCCACCATGTTTTCGATTACGCGGGAAGAAGCTCACGGACTAATTAACGAGAAGATGCAGGAAAATTGCGATCTCAAGCCGGAAGAGCTCTACCGTTTGCAGGAATTGCTTCAAAATTATAAGGACGTTTTTGTAAGGCCGAATGATCCGATTCCAGATTTCCAATTCCGAATTCAGGTTACATCCCCCGAATCATTTAAATGTAGAAGCTACCCTGTACCACAAGCACTTAAGGCAGACGTAGACCAAGTCATATCAGACATGATTCGAGACGGCATTATCGAGAGGAAACCGACCGCCTATATCAATCCACTGGTCATCGTCAGAAAAAAAGATGGAGGTGTTAGAATCTGTCTCGATGCCAGGAAATTAAACGAAATTACTGTGCCCGACTACGACGCTCCTATAGCCATTGAAGAAACGTTATGGAAGTTCCGGAATACTAGTTTGTTTTCAGCAATAGATTTTACGGCATCGTATTGGCAAAATTGCCATACATCCTGATGATCAGAAGTACACGGGATTTATTTACGAAGGCCTAAGTTACGTGTGGAAGAGATGCCCGTTCGGACTTCGCAACTCAGGCGCGTATTTTATTCGCTGCCTAGATTCTAAATTGCCCCCGTCTATTAAGAAATTTCTCACGCCGTACGTGGATGATCTAGTGATTTCGTCCCAGAATTTCGAACAACATTTGGCAAATTTAGAAGAATTATTCAGGTGTCTGCTAGCAAACAACATGCATTTGAATCTTGAAAAATCCCAGTTTTGCAGAAGAGAGATCAAGTTTTTGGGTTATATCATCGATAATCAAGGGACAAGAATCGATCCAGGGAAAGCAGAATCAATTGCGAAAATCAAATCGCCTCGAAATCTAAAGCAGCTGAGAGGATTCCTCGGCATATGCAACTATCAGTCTCGGTTTATTCCCGGGTATGCAACGCTCGTCGCTCCCTAGTGGAATTAATGAAACCCTTTTAATGAATGAAGAAGTACAAAATTGTTGCCTGACGCACCGCGCACTCGACGCATGAAATTTGTGCACCAGAGTTTGTCGAGTTAGTTAAAATAGTTTAAGTTTTTGTTAGAATAGGATTCTTGAATTTCTAGGTTATTTTAGGTGTTTTGAATTTTGTAGAACTAGTAAGTAACGGGAGTCGAACGACGGTAGGCACTGCCATTTCCACGCCAAATAGCCGACTGTGCTCTAGTGGATAATTATTAATGTTCACGGCATTCTTCGTCGCCACTCCGCTCTTTTTATAATTTTTGCAAATTTTATGTGTCATTCATTAGCCTCATTGTTCTCATTATTCTAGATTTAGTTCAATTTTTGTCGAATTAGGTCGTGTTGTTTTTGTTTGCGTTCGCGTGGCCCGTATCCGTTTGTTTTCTTTTTCGCATCAGAAAATTCCTCACTGCGCTTAGAATTTTCTTGGGAAGGGGGGGATTGCAAATGTAACGGTACGACCCGACGCGAACGGGAGACAATGAAATTAATATTAATTTTACTAATTTATTGTCAGTCAAGGCAGAATCGACGACGGATGTGAGCGCATACCTGCATCGGGGCCACGGGCGAGAGAGAGGGGCTAGGGTCTCTTTTTGTTTTTTTTTACGACGCTCATCCGGTCGCGGCGGCGAGGGGCGCGGAGCCGACGAGGGGCAGCGGGGAAGTAAGAAGGGTCGCTTTGTCCATTTGGCGGCGCGAGCGTCAAAGCGAATGACCACCCACTCCACGTTTATGGCCAAACGTATTTTTTTTCACACGGGCCGCGGAGAAAGTAGGCCAACGAATTTTTCCAAAGCCAACGGATATTTTTTGTACGCGACGCGTGCGGACATTGGTCGGAGGTTCGCCCCGCCACTCCGCCAAAATTTCAATTTCAGGCAATCAGGGCGACTTGGAGATGCAAATGGGGGGGGGCATGAGAGCTCTCGTCACGACGGGAAAGCTACGGCGAAAAAACTTCTGAGGTAGACACTGAACGTAACACTTCGATGAGCGAGACTTCGAAAGTAACGCCACGAGAGAACACTCAGTTCTAAATTCACGAGAGTTCGTTTCTGCGTGAACTCTGCGAGCCGACACTGCTCGCCAAGCTTCGCGAGACGTATTCGCTAACCAGTTCACATAAAGGGCTTGTACTCGCCATAGTTAGCGGGCAGTTATCCGCGACTTGTCGAACGCGATTGTTACCGACGCAATGACCGGTAATAATCGGAGTTGCACGCCCTACGCGTCTGCATTATTCGCCTAAGTTGATTGCGAGGCGAAAGTTTCGAGGAAGAGGGGCACGCGCCGCGGCTGTCTGTCAATGACCGCATCCCGGGTGCCTGGACGCGGTCATTACTGGGTGCTTTGACCTGCTGGCGGTGGCCACGGAGCAGCTGAGGGGACGGCCGACTTCAGGACAAAGGCGAGGGAGCGCCCTCTCCACTTTACCTGCCTGGGAGCCGACGCCTTCAAACACCAAGAATGGTAATGTTGTTGTGACCGCAATAATGCGGAAGGACTGAGACTCCAGGAGAAAAGGGGTTCATTACGCCTTCAGCGTAAAAGTGTGAAAGAAAGATCCAGCGGCATAAACTTGTCGTATGAGGCGCGCTTCTCGCTCCTACAACGATGTTACACAATTAATCAATGTAATACTTTAATTATTAAGCATATGTATTGTAAACATATTACATTATATTATAATATGATGATGAAGGGAACGCTATGGAATACTTTAAATTAGGATGGATACACAGAGGCTCTCTGTAAATTAATGCAAAGAGGTTCTGTCTTAGATCCACCAACGCAGATTTGGCCCAGACGTCTGGCGGCTTCTGAGGCACCATTCAGAATTTGCACGTGTCCGCCGATAGGTCCGCTTAACACTATCAGACCGGATGGAGTGGGTAGTATCAATAGCCCACACACGCGCAGGCACCCAAGCCGTAAACATGTACTCAGCAGAGACGATTACGAATGAGTAAATATAGAAAATGCTAAATAAGGTTTTCCATAGCCACCAACGGAGTTTCCCCCACCACTCCAGGAAACTCCCTCCACCATCATCCCTTCTCTCAATACCTAATTATAATAATTAGCTCCCCTCCACGGAGGTTGTATTATATATGCAACTGTAACCAAGCGCACAGCGACTACGGCATTGAGCAAGGGAGAGTAGACATCCTTCGCTGCGGTGTCGTGGTACATAACTTTGTATCACTTTAGTTTTATAAAGAACTCTGTTATTATTCAGAGAAAACGCTCTCTTCGTTATTATCCTCGTGCCCGCCTGGCACCACCAAATCCTAACATCCGATCGTCTCTTCGCCTGGGGAATCAGAAACTAAGTCTTTCTGAGAACTCACTCACATAAATCTAAATATTTGTTGCATCGCTAGTTCTGTTGCTTCTTCACGCTACCATACCATCTGAGAGGCAGCGGAGCGCAGCATGTTACAAACTCATAATTGTTTTGTAATTAATTTTGCTTGGGTATGGCAACCAACAATTGTCAGATAGTAGAAATTAAGCCGCCAGTATCACATAATGTAAAATCATTGTAAAAATTGCATCCTTCGTCTCACATTTTTAGATTAAATGATTATTGTTAAAGCTAAATGTTGTGTTGTGTGTGTTTTTAAGAACCCATCACCAGTCCTACCACCGAAAAGCAGCAGTTTAAAAAGGGGGGTAGATTACATTATTTAAAAATAACGGTGATCTGATTCTAATTAGATGTGATTTAAATTTATTTAAATGTGATTAATTAAATTCAAAAAGCGTTCAGTGTGTTTAATGCAATAGATTGAAGCTGCAAACTAATAAATGCAATTAGATTACCATAGTTTACCTATTGAAAGGCCACTAAATTCACCACTTCCACAAATTTAAATATAAAGTTCAAGTCTTTCCGTTACAGTGGTAGACGAAACTTTGAATTTTTGTTTTCACAATTTTCACAACACTTTCACTAATAGTTTAAAACTTTACACAAATTTCAATTAATTTACAGAGAAAAAATAATATTAATGGTCTTTACAGTGTTCAAATAAACGTTTGTCCGTTACCCCGTCTTTTAAACTAAATATTTGGATTACTTCTTTTTCACTGCTTCGGACAATAGAAGTCTCTTTCAGCTTATTTGTAACAAGTAAACAAGTAAAGAAGACAGTTTAACAGCAAAAGTAACCTGAAATATGTAGAAAAGTAGCTGAAAATTAGTAAAATATTGGAGCACAGCCACAGCACGTCAGTCACGTAAGCAAGCCAGCAATGGTATGCAGCAAGGGTAAGAAAAAGGTTGCCGGGGTTTAATTAGTGTTTGTAAAAATTTCTTTAATTGTAAGTTCTTGTAAATAAATGTAAATATTGTTATCTTCAACGCAGTGTCTGAGTCATTCACTCCAGTACGTCACAAGAGTCCATGTACGTCTAGTCTGTCGTGGTACTTTTCGCGTTCCGCTTTCTTCACGGTAGCCTCAACAACCGCTGCGGAGACTGACCTTCACCGCCACCTCGGCTCCCACCGTCCTCGAGCAAATTGTGAACGCATTTCATTTCTTTCTCCTGTCGAGTGAAGTCGCTCCGCTGAGCAACCCCGGCTCAAAGTCTCCACAAGTTAACTGCGCGTCGGTGTCGTGTCGTTTCGATTCGGCGGTGTCCCGACGCTCGTGGATTCGCTTGCAGGTGAGTTCTAGGGATGCGACATCCATGTCAATGTTTAATACATCGATTTTTTAAAGTGGCCGATGACATTAAGTCATTGTTACATTTCCTGTCTTATAAAATGAATCTTTTTTACAATCTTGCCCTTAAGAAGCAACTTCTTAAGAAGAGAAATGTATGTAATCGTATGCCAGAAAACGGCGATTTTTCGCCAGAAAAACTGTTATTTCAGGGCGCTACTGACAAAAAAGTGGATAAATCCAGTTTCTACATTTAGAGAAAAAAATCCTCTAACACGTGGTGTAGCCAGAATTCATGTTTTGTGCCTTCATGACAAAATTTTAATTGATGGTAAAACGTCTGTCTGTCCGCCCGTCTGTGCATAACGCTAGCGCATAAACTGTTCAGCCGATTTTCTCCAAAATTAATATTCTCCAATCGTTCTGGTAGATGTCGTGGCCCCTGGAATTTGAAACCGATATTTTAATATTCAGGGGTTTTTTGCATTAAGTCCCTCGGACATTTTCAAAATATTAAAAAAGTCTCCAAATTTTTTTGAGTAAATTTTTTTGTTGAATAGTGCGAAAGTGCGATTAGTGCAAACACTCCAGAAACATATAAATTATTATTTACAAAAGAAATGAATATATTTGTTTAGAAAGAAAAATTAAGGGAGAAAGAAAAAAGCACCCAATTTACACATTTCGACTGCTTTTTTCTTTCAAGCTTATTTTTTCTATCTGAGCAAATATATTAATTTCTTTTGCAAGTAATAAACAATTTACAAGTTTCTGGGGTGTTTATATGCCTCCATAATGTAAATTGTTGCCTAGAAATCAATTTTTCAAACCAACTTTTGAGTGCTCATTGCGTCTCATCCCTTCGGAATATCCACGTAGTTTATTAGACAAAATATGCTTAGAATTGTCTTAAGAGCTTATTTTCGAAGTTTCGACGTTTCCTCCTCGGACACTGTTTATTTGTCATTCGGTTTGCGTTTGTTTGACGTTTGACACTCTTTGGTTGACGTAACCGGTGGTGGAACCCGTGCAGTGCCAGGCGCGTGCCCTTGCTCACCTCGCCTCTGTCCAGTCTCTATTTATCATCGCATCTGTACAGTAGAAATCTGCCCATTTTTCTTCCGGTCTCTTTTTTCGTTCGTTTAGTACTGGTCTTAGCGTATTTGTGCTGGGCAGCTGCAATTGAAGTCTTACATCTTCCAGTAGGAAAGTTTCTTTTACCATTACTTATGCCAGTCTTGACCGTGCGTACTTGGAAATTCCTATAGCTTTTATATGCAAGTTGTTTTAAGGTTTTCTCACATTTCTAATTACTTGACTGTGAGATAGTTCCATATTATTTCTAAACCGTATGTAGCTACAGGGAGTACTTCATGGGTAAACAATTTCACGGCTGTTCCTACAGACATCTGACAGAGATATGGAATGGTCACATAAATGATTGATCTTTGTTGATTTGCACCTTGTCCATTTTTTTAGATATTGTCCATGGTGGGGTTTGTCCCTCCACGACTTCTTTAACATTTTTTGTGTCTCACATTTCATGTTTAGTAGTACCAGAAGTTCAGTGTCTGTGTTATTTGACGTATCTTGCATAGTTTTCTTTGCAATGCTTTTTGCTACACTAACAATGCCTCTGTTTCCCATTCTTCGGTCAGATTTCATGACCTGCCTCATTAGAGGGTCATCTTGATGACTGACTACATACTTTCCCATTCCAACTATTGCATTATGCCAGGAGACTTCAATTTGTCTGAGGCCTCTTCCTCCTTCCTTACGTGAAACATAGTCTCTGTACATCAGCTCAAGGGTGGGCGACATGATGCATTGTTAGCAGTTTTCTGGTTTTCTCACTCTGATTGTCTCACATTCTTCAATGCCCAGATATTTGTAAGTTTTACCTGGCTCAAGATCTTGAATCACAGTGTGCATATCAACTTCAATGCTCTCTGACGTTGTCAGTTTGCCTCTTTTTAAATTGATTTTTGCACATTTGTCAAGACCAAATTTCATGCAGATGTCATTGCTAAAGTCATTCACGACATACAACATTTGGGAGAGAATCGCTTCATTCTTAGCAAACACTTTCATATCATCCATGTAAAACAAATGTGATACTGGCCTTTCATCACCATTATTATTATTATTATTATTCCATTACATCACGACCTAAGATGTTACGAGTCGGCTGAATAGAAAATCTACTCCAGGTTGCAACCAGCTACCTAAGGAGCAGATCCGGTGACTATCAATGCCTCTACAATACTTTACGCAAAATGTGGGCTGTTCCAAATAAAGCAATTTCTTGCACTTCCCAGTCTTTTGAATTACCTGGGAGTTTAGACAAGTTCTTACTCAAATTTTGCGGAACAAATCCCAGAGCTCCGATAACTATCGGGACGACCTGTGCTTTTACGCCCCACATTCGGCTGATCTCGATTTCCAAACTCTTGTATTTAAGACGTTTCTCTGCCTCCTTGGTAACGATGTTTTGATCGCAAGGTACCGCAACATCGATAAGTAAACACGATTTTTTCGACAAATCCCGGATAACTATATCCGGTTTGTTTGCCGCTATCTTGCGATCAGTTTGAATTGGTTGGTCGTACAATATCGTACACAATCCAACAGACGTCACCGGTTTTGGTGAGTGTTCGTACCACTTGGGGCATGTGTTTGGAACTTCGAGAGCGGTACAGATCTGCCAGTGGAGGTAGCTACACACCCTGTCATGTCTTTTCAGGTATTCCGTCTTTGCTAGGATTGGACAAGCTGAGACAATATGATCAATGGTTTCTACTTGCTCCAGGAAAATGCGGCATTTATCATCTTGGGAGATTTTGAGAACCGCTTTATCATAATGTCGTGTTCTCAAGGCCTGATCTTGGGCAGCTATTACAAGTGCTTCCGATTCTGGCTTCATTCTTCCCCTTTTAAGCCACATAAATGATTGATCTTTATTGATCTGCACCTTGTCCATTCTTTTTAGGTATTGTCCGTGGAGTGGTTTGTCTCTCCACGATTTCTTTAACATTTTTTGTGTTTCACACTTCATGTTTAGCAGCATCAGAAGTTCAGTGTCTGTGTTATTCGACGTGTCTTGCCTAGTTTTCTTCGCAATGCTTCTAGCTACACTAACAATGCCTCTGTTTCCAATTCTTCGGTCAGATTTCATGACCTGCATCATTAGAGGGTCATCTTGATGGCTGACTACATACTTTCCCATCCCGACTATTGCGTTGTGCCAGGAGGCCTCAATTTGTCTCAGGCCTCTTCCTCCTTCCTTACGTGACACATAAAGTCTCTGTATATCAGCTCGAGGGTGGGCAACATGATGCATTGTTAGCAGTTTTCTGGTTTTTCGATCCATGGTGCGAATTTCTTGCTCAGTCCAGTCCACTAGTCCAAAACTGTATTCGGCTACAGGTACCGCCAAACTACCTATTGCAGAAATTTTATTCCTGGAATTCAGAGCGGACTGCAGGACCAGTCTCACTCTCCTATAATACTCCCTACGAATTCTCTCTTTCATTCTGTCATTCGAGATGGTTTCACATTCTTCAATGCCCAGATATTTGTAAGTTTTACCTGGCTCAAGATCTTGAATCGCAGTGTGCGTATCAATTTCAATATTCTCAGACGTTGTGAGTTTCCCTCTTTTTAAATTGATTTTTGCACACTTGTCAAGACCAAACTTCATGCAGATGTCATTGCTAAAGTCATTCACGACAGACAGCATTTGGGAGAGAATCGCTTCATTCTTAGCAAACACTTTCAGATCATCCATGTAAAACAAATGTGATACTGGCCTTTCATCACCATGGAGCTTAAAACCAAAGTCAGCTTGCGACAACTGTCTCGATAGTGGGATCAAACTAATGCAAAACAGCAGAGGGGATAGTGAATCTCCTTGAAAAATACCTCTGTTAATCTGAATACTTCTGGTTTCTACTGCTTCCTTTCCGCTGTGGATTAGTAACCTGGTACTCCACGACTTCATACTAGCCTTGCAAAATTCAATAAGTCTAGGATGAAATCGATAGATCTCCAGGGTCTTCAAAATCCAATCGTGTGGTACACTATCAAAGGCCTTTTGGTAGTCAATCCAAGCCATGCTCAAATTACGTTTGCGTTTCTTTACATCATTCAAGATGACTTTATTCAGGAGCAAGATTTCCTTACAGCCATAAGAGCCTTTACGACATCCTTTTTGTTCAGCTGGCATTAGATGATTCTTATCTAGATGTCTGTACATTTTGTCAGCTATGGCTGAAGTTATAACTTTGTACAGTACTGGCAGACAAGTAATTGGCCTGTAGTTCTTCTCCAAAGAGCTGTCTCCCGCTTTGGGTAGCAAATACGTGATTGAGCAAATACGTGAGCCATTCCGGGATTTCCTTTGGGTTTTCAAAAATTTTATTAACAGCCTTTGCTAGATGAGAATGTATTGCTGTTAATTTCTTAATCCAATAAATCTGGATTTTATCAATCCCGGGGGACTTCCAGTTTCCCATGTTCTTAATTGCTTGGAAGAGGTCCTCTTCCGAGAATTGGTGAACATCTTCCACAGTTTCTACAAGTTCATCGGCAGCGTCAACTTCAGATTGAAGCCATGATGCGTCTTTGTTGTAGGATCTGCTCTCCTCCCAGATTCCTGCCCAAAACGCTTCCACGTCTTCTTTTGAAGGAGTGACAGCTTTGCCATTCGGTTTTTGAGTCAGATTGCGATAGAATCTCTTCGCGTCTGTTTCAAACAACCGGTTCTGTACACGGAAATCTATTCTACGTTTGTAACGTCTAATTCTTTGAGCCCATGCTTGAATTTTCTCTTTTAGCTTTTCAACTACCATTAGCCTGCTGGTGTCATTTTCAATTTGGTATTTTTGTTCAACATTGAATATTTTTCGTTGAACTTTAGAGGTGTGCATTGATTTAGAAGATACCTCAGCTAAGAGTGATATTTCGCGCCGGGTGTCGGCTATCCGTTTCCTAATTCTGTTCAACCATGGGGGTACAGAGCTGTTTACTCTGTTTTGCTGTCGGCCGTCGGTGTTCTTGGCTGGCCCCAAAATTATCTGAGATACTAGATATCCAGTTGCATATATGATGTGATTGATTTCAGTAATATCTAGATCTCTGCCTGGGGTCTCCACCACCTCATTTAAGACAGAATTCACTGTTTCTATCAATCTTTTAGCTTTGGCAGTTTCGTATATTCTCCTCAACGGTTCGCGAGATTCAAACGGAAGTTGACTAACTCTTTCTATCTCGCGCCGAAGGAGATTTCGCATTATGTCCTTATCGTGTAATTCATTGCCAGATGAATTTTCACCACTGACGTGTGTTTCACTGGAAAGAGATGAACCTTCCACGGGATCATCATTTTCAAGTTCTACATATTCGTCATGTGGGTTGTTCGAGCGAAGTACATACTCCGCATTTCTCTCAATGTCAGCAAGTTGTGCTGCTGTGAATTTTCCACTGCTGAGTATGTATCGTCGTTGACTGGCAAGCTTCTTTGAGTCTAGGGTAGGTCTGATATCTGGGTTCCGCTCTCTCCATACCTTGAAAACTTCTATTTCTGAGCCCCCATTTTTCGCTTTTGCATAGTAAAAGCACCACATCACCTCCTTTAATTCATCCCGGGTCCATCTCTGACGATGGCTTCGAGCTACTGCCGGCTCTGGGTCCCTGGGACTAACATCCGTGGGATGGCCAGACGTCGACAAGGTGACATTAGCTCGGTTTCTGAGCAGGTATGGGACATTGGTAGAACAAGGCACGTTAAGGTTCATTACATTGCTTGTTCTATCCATTTTGCTCATTGGTTTGAATTGAAGATTCGCAGGATGCAAGTTCGAGTTCACAGATCACACTTAACCTTCGGGTTGTTTCCTGCCATCCGTTACTGCGACCCACAGTGGCCTCGGGGCATCCCCCCGCAGGGTCCAGCAAGGGGTCCCTCCGATCGCCAGTCGGCATTACTAAACCCTACGGGATTTTCACTGACTGCTGAAGGCAGCCTCCTTCGCTGGCTAATGCAAGGTTCGGGCCTCCACTCTAATCAGTGGCCTGGTGTGCCAACCCAGTTTCTCTCCTGTACCCTCTATGGGCCGACAACAGGAAGTCCAAAGGTTCATGACCCTTCCCTCTCTACTTACTTCCCACTCTCCTCAAAATGAAGTACTTCTTCGTCTGACCCCTCACCTTCAACCTATTCAGCAAGGGAGGCCCTACCGGTAGCTAGGCTACCACTGACATAGTTTTAAGGCTCATGGGGGTACTCAAGCCCCACCACCAACTGCAAGGTCGTGTACTCCCTAGGTGGAGTTAACCTAGGTGGTTATTATTATTATTATTACTATTATTACTATTATTATTACTATTATTATTGTTATTGTTATTATTATTGCTGTTATTGTTATCATTACAGTTGTCGTTTTAATAATTGTTCTAAAATTTTAAATATTTGCCCAGATTGCGACCTGAAAATGACCTTCACAATGTTGGCAGCACTGATATTTTTTCTAGTGCTTTTGTATTACGCACTGTGTCTTATTCGATCTCCTCGCCCCTTGTCTCGAATACCAGGCCCAGTGCCGCTGCCTATTATTGGGAATATTTTGGAATTTGGATTTACGCCTCTAGGTAAGTGTCAGGGAATAGAACACTGGTCTTGGTCAATGTAATGAGAATGCTTTGACATAAAATACATCAACCAGTGGCGTAACGTTGCGGCCCGAAAAGCCCGCAATTCGGGCAAGCCCAGGCAATAGAGGGCATTTTTTAGGGGATATTTTTATTATATAAGATACTAACACTATTTGCGGTTGCTACACACTTTTATAAAGGGGGCCCGGGTAAAAGTTTTGCAGGGGGCGGTCTCATTGCGTTACGCTACTGGTGTCAACACGTGTAAAATGTCATTTAATTGTTAGGTCATCTTTTCTAATTAACATTTCATTGTGTTCGGAGTTACGCCCAATATGAACTTAGCAATGCATTTGTATTTGGCAGATTAGGTTCCGCTGCAACGAAATGTCGTGTACTTGCAGAACAACACATCACGAGGCCTAACAATCAGGGACAAATTTACATGTTTTCTTCGTTATATGAAATGTCCCATATGTTCATTGGTAAAATGTGATGATAATAGAGAACCCCTACATATCCGAGAACTGTATAACATTTATTGAGACATCCTTTGTAAATTCCAGGAATCGTGATTCTGTTTAGAATTACATGGCCACATGCAGCATGTATGGTGAGAAATGTTGTACGTCGAAACCTACGATTGGATTTGAAAATGAAGTTGATATATAATAATATTTTAACAGAGAGTATTCATGGGCATAACAGGGCAATTAAAATACCAATATTGATAATAGCAGAAGAAGTAATCGATTTATGATATTCATAATATTTGTTTGTAAATAGTATCAAGATTGAATAATAATGAAAATAAGTGGTTTATTTCAAATGTCTGCCCAGAGTGGAGCAATGAAAATAAAAGGTTACATATTCAATAAATCGGATTACCTCAACATGGATGTGTGTAATTGAAGTGGCGATGATTTCTCGAATAAGGGATATAACTGTTGTGTTCTTCCAAAGGCAGTGCAATTCTGTACATGAAATTTGCTCTGTAAGTAAGGCAACTATTGAATAATACTCAAGAGGTATTTGGCCGTGGCGTTGTGGGAATCCATGCTGTGTTTGGTTTTTGCAGGTGATAGTGCGTGTGTCGAGGTGTCTTCGAAGAGGGAATTGTTTTCCTTTGCTCTTGCTTGCGTTCATCTGAATATGCCATTTGAGAAGCAAACATTTAAAACGTGACATGTCTAATTGGCAAAAATTGAGTTTTTCTGTTGTTTTTACTTATAATTTTACTTCAGGGATAACCCTGAGATGTTTTGAACACGAATATATTAATTAATACTCTATTCGTTGGGTTAATGACAGCGTTCATTGTTATCGGAAAAGTGTGAAATGCACGTGAAAAAAATTGAATATTTGCTCCTAATTGTTGTGTGCAATAAGAAAATAGCAATAAGAAAAGAGCAGTTTATTGGAGAGGTGTAACTTACACAGGCACCTGACGTAGCCCATCCTCGGCGAGGACGGTCCACCGGAAGAGCGACTTAGCAGCGATCATGGCGCCACTCGAAGTGCACGGCGATCAGGGGCAAGGGCGGGAAGCTGCTAGCAGGACCCCGGAGGGTCTGTCAGGACTAGCGGGATTGAGGAGTGTCGGCAGGGCCAGTTAGGGCCGATCTGAACCGACTAAGGGCGAAGGGAATTCGGCAGGGCCAGTTAGGGCCGATCTGAACCGACTAAGGGCGAAGGGAAGTCGGCAGGACCAGTTTGGGCCGATCTGAACCGACGGGGAGCGGAAGGTCCGTGCACACGGGCGACGAGCTCACGAGTAGCATTCGTCCCCCCGCCCAGCGGAGGTCAAGCTGTTCTATAGGCCTTTACTGCTGAGACGCTATTTCCGCGGCGCAGCTACATCATTATGCTTACGCGGACGCCAGCCGTCTGCGACCACGCGACATTGGTATTTCCCACCAGCAAGACATCGCCCCAGCAGGTATAATCTTTAAGCTCCCGACCGGTCTCCCAGCATGTGTGAGAGTGTAACTTTCTGAATAAATTTAAAGGAACTCGAGGCCATATAAGTTTGAAACGGATACTTTGATTCTTGAGGATTTTTCATTAAGTCTCAAAAACACTTCCAAAATTTTCTGAAAAGTTGCTCCAAATTTTTTAAAACTTTGTCCTTGAATAACGAAAAGAACGATATGTGTACCTAAAAGTGACAGAGAATGATGGGAAAAAGCATTTTTGGTTTTTTACCATTCTGAAAGCGTCGTTTATTACATTTTCTTGTGGCTTCTCTTCCCAGCATTAGTATTTCTCCTGATATTACGTCAAGACCTACAGATTTATTTCTCCTAATTTTTGCAATTCTTTTTCTAATAATTCCTGCATCGACTCGAAAGGTTTCTGCGAGTGTTGTTTCACTTACTGGGGTTTGAAAATATAATATTTATAAAAAAAATTGGAATGTTATTTTAGGTTTCCTGCATGTATATCTCATTTAAGTCGTAAAATTAAGAGCTAAAACTAGATTTATAGGAAATTTTTGCTTTGAGTAGACATACACCAAGAATGGTGCGATTCCTGGTTCTTCTAACTTCGCAAAAGTTAAATATTTGTCTCGGCGTCTTCATACAACTACAATATTGAAGAAAGAGATTTTTTCCTTAATGAAATATATTTCTTACGTATCTTTAAATAAAGTGAGGTACAATTTTTCGAAAATATGACTACCAAAATTTTCTCCTCATTAATACCAAAATACGGTAAAAAATTGGTGCTAGTCCACTTTCGGCACTCTCTATTTTCGAAAATTGCAAAAAGTAAACGATGGAGAAGATAGATGTCTTTGTCATAACTGAAATTTGCTCAAAAAATCATATCTTTAAAAAGGGTCATGAACTATTTTTTTGCAAAAATGCCTCGCGTTTGAATAATTTCTGATTGAAGGTAATGCAAGTTATTTTTAAAATCTCAAAAAATTCCCCACTGTTCTACTTCAATTATTTTTTCACTGTAGGAAAGGGGAGGCTTAAAATAATGGCGCAGGTCTCATTTTGTTTGGATTCGGTGAATTTTCAAAAATTGCAAATTTAGAAATAATGCGAGAACGTATGTACTGTTGTAGCACTAGTTACTTTCTCGCCCTTACTTCGTAAGAAGAGAAACTACTCTAAATGTTTTGAAAGTATTGTACGTTGCTTCGTATGAAGTACGGACCGCGCACAATCATTCCTACCTCTTCCTTGTCATACGCTCACCTCTTACTCACATTTACATGCACTGCACTACCACACCTGCCGGGTGGCCGGTCGGCAGCTTAGAGCATGTCTCGGCTGGAGCGGTGCCTCGCTGGTGGGAGATTTCTGGTTGGGGAAAACCCCACTAGTTGACGGGAAGATTGGCGCCAGATCTCACTATCCAGCAGGGTAAGATCACAGTCACATGCCCATGAAAAAAACTTGCACTACACTTACGGGACTGGCTTCAACCGTTGACACACTCAGAATCACTAATCAATCGAAAAATAAAGTAGTATATTCTGTGTTTTAGCATCAGTAGTTCTGATATAGGAAGTTACAATGGTTGACCTATCTCTAGCTAACATTCACAATAATTTTTAATTTTTGAAATTTAATTTTTACAGATTTTGTGAAAAACCTCACCAGGCTGTGGCGTCAACATGGAAATATTTATCGCGTTTTGGTGGGCCCATTTGTGTACATTATTATCAGTGATGCAAAGTTTGCAGAGGTATTCTGACTTACAGTAATGTTAATGTTAGGCGTTGCGAATTCGAAGGGCGAACTGGGCTGGAGGCAAAATAATTAAATAAATAAAGGCAAAACAAATAAAAGATTAAATAAATTTAAAAAAATTCCATTCTTGTTTAACCAGGTTATATAAATAATCTTTCTTGATTTTGCTCTTTACAATCCTATAAAAATCGGGCTGAAGATAGCGATATATCTTCTTAAAGAGCGATAAAACCGTACTTTTAACTGCAAACACACTATTTCCAATTTTTCTCCTCATAGTTCTCGCTCTTTCTCTCTCCCCCTCATTTTATGGACATTTCTTCCTTACAGCTTTTATTTTTTACTTTTCTATACTTTCCATCTTTCATTCTTATTTCGCACATGGTGGAATACGAAATTTTGAGAAGCTTGTTAAATTCTCACATTGCGTCAACGTTGGAACTCAGCGCGGAAGATTTTGAGGCGTTCGACCTCGTATACTGACGTCTGCACTCCCGAGAAAGCACCATTCAACTTTCAACGTAGGAAGTTGCTTGAGATAATAAACGTTCCTCAACTATCTGAATTAGCGAGTCCCCTAAGTCAACTAGACAGGCATTTCTTTTTGAATCTGAGTTCAGATAACGACGCGTTCAGATAACGACACGTTTAGATAATGACGCGACGTCACAATGGTTGAGAAATTTATTAAAGCTAGGAACTTACAAGCGGCATCTAGAAGTGAGGAAGAGGAGGAGCATTTAGAACAGGGAACCGCTGTGCAGTTGGGTAGTGTGGCGTCGTGGCGACGTTTCCAAGCGGGCGGCATGTCGGAAGCTATTGTGAAAGGACACACCTGAGCTAAAAATAAACAGGCGCCAGGATGTGGCTGCTCCAGGAAGCACCCCACGCAAACAGAGTGTTGAGAAAGGTTAGTGGCGAGTCAGGGACGATTGTGCAAGACCCCTGGAATTGGCTAGCCATCGAGCCTGGGGACACCGACAGCATGACGCCGGGTGGGGGAGACGGGGGTGTATATAAGGCGGGCGCTTTCTGCGCTCGCGGAGCTTCAGGTAGATTCGCAGAGTTTGTTGTTAGCCGAAAGTCTGGGTGGGATCTCCAGTGCACTCCAGCACGTGGTTTCCGGGGCGGAAACCGGTTTGGCGCCAGGCCATATAGATACGTTGGTTACCGGGGACTTAACGTCCCATAGCATCTCATCGCGTGTTGTTACCTGCTTTCGAGCAGTGGCACTGGGCTGTAGGGTCTAGGGACGATCGCGGGGTTTTCGCGGCTAAGAGGATGAAAAAAAATTGCCAAGATTTAATTAGTATTTGTAAAATTCTTTAATTGTTAAGTTTCTTTGTAAATAAATGTAAATATTGTTATCTTCAACTCAGTGTCTGTGTCATTTTCTTCAGTACGTCACAATAGATCGACTGTCACCACTGATTCACTAACGACCCCCGGACCCTCAGAAACAGAATCTGTAGACACCTCCCGAAGCTACGCCAAGACCAACTGAAATCAGCAGAGCGAATGACACGATGATGACGCTAATCTCAATTCATGACGCAGATTGATGAAAAACTTAAAATAAACAAGCAATTAACTCAAAATTTAAATGAACAATTATCTCGGAATTTGGCTGAACAAGATAGTAAACTGGAACAATTGTCACTGATCTTAACTGAACAAACAACAGAGTTAAAACAAGAGTTAAATGAAAAGTTAGTTCAATTAGAACACAGCATTACTGAAAAAACTTCTCAATTAACTTTAGAAACCAGACAATTGTCTCAAAATTTACCACAACTAGAGAAGAATTTCCAGGAAAAGATTTAAAGATTTTATCTAAAGATTTAATAGATAGATCTCAACTATTAGAACAAAAACTAGCAGACAGTTCCCCTCAGGTTAAAATCGAATATAAAGGAGATTTGAAGATAAAATTTCTTAATTGAATTCAAATTTGAAAACCAAAGTTGAAAAAATTAAAAACAAAGTTTCTAGGACTATTAAAGAACAAAGTCAAACTATTACATCCTTTCCGAATCCCAATCCGAGATGCAGAAAAACGTAACGGAGTGATACTGTAACCGAAAGTTACAATTACAAATAGAGATGCGCAAACACGTAGGTTCAAAAGTTGCAGATATACAAGAAAGAATTGATAGTACGCCAACCACGACTATGGGTACGCTACCAATGGCAATTAGTGTATTGCCAGGGTTCAGACTAGAGGAAATCCCTGTGTTTTTTGCTATTGAAAGTCGCATCAACTACTAGGTCAATACCGACCACTATTGGATTGAACGTTATGGTATGTGGATGAAACGATAAGGTGATCATAGGGGATGAAAAGATGAACATATACTGGGACTCAAACCCGCGACCCCTCGGTTCGATATCACTACGGTACTACTGCCTTGGCGATCTCGACCACGGGGCCGACACGTGTGTGTTTGTTAAGGCAGTGGAAAATTTCTTTATATAATTTCCCAGAAAGTGAAAAGGAGCGAATTTTTTATCAGATCCTTCTTTCAAACGCAAAAAGTTGGGCTGATACTTTAGATCCTTCGACCACGGGGCCGACACGTGTGTGTTTGTTAAGGCAGTGGAAAATTTCTTTATATAATTTCCCAGAAAGTGAAAAGGAGCGAATTTTTTATCAGATCCTTCTTTCAAACGCAAAAAGTTGGGCTGATACTTTAGATCCTTTACCTACTACATTGAAGGAATTTAAAGAGAAACTTTTTGCGAGATATTTGAATCATGAAACTCAAGTGAATTTCCGCTTAAGATTAATGTACAGTTCTTGGAAAAAAAGTACTGTAAGCATGTAAGATTACGCCACGGAGAAACTGGCAGGTTTAAAGCTTTGTTCTCCAGCTATCCCAGAAATAGACGGTGTATTCAGATATTTCCCTGTGGGAATTCAAAATTTGTTGAAAAGCTAACTACCTATGTCAGTAAAAAAACTATTCTCTCAAGTATGTACGATGCAACTTACGAGTCAAATGAAAGATTTAACAAAGCTAAGCCAGAGCCTAGCGTCAATTGTACTGCAATTAGGTGATGCACCATCAGATACGAATCAGAGTAAACTGAAATACAAGAGATCGGAATTGAGATGGTGAAGCGGAAACCACTCTACTCAGCCGAAGGTAGCCAAATCGGAATGTTTTGCACACGAAATAACAACACAAATTACAACAATTCCATAGGAAAGCATAAAGTGGAAGATATTAAACTTAGAACGTCGACTTCAAAGGATTTTCGATCTCTCGACGATGGGCTAAACTAGAAAGGTTTGTCTCGACCAGTCGCCCCGAAACAAACCACTTTGTTATAGAGATAGAAGAGGTGGTTATCCAGTCCATCGCGTTTTTACGTTCAGATAAGGAAGCTAGAAGTGCACCGTCAGCAAGTGAACCGACTACGCTATGTTATTGCAATATTTTATTACTAGCTGAACCCGTGCGATTACATCGCACTGAAGGGAAACCTGTAGGACGTTAAAACAGAACATATGAAATGTTGAAACTCCAAAAATTGATAAATTGATAAATAGTCGCACACATGTTTGTCTTAACGGAACGCACAACAGATTTCCGCTTCCCGCCGCTTCGATTCACATGCGACAACCACGTGAGTTCTCCTGTGGCGGATGGTGTGCGCATAACCGCCATCTTGACAGGCAGCGCGCGGAGGGCACGCTAACTATCCCAGCCGCAAAGTTCAAACAACAAAGTTTCCTAGCATTTTATTAATAACGAAAAGCTTCGTGATTTGCAATATTTAGTGACCTCCATTCCTGATTTTTTTATCTTTTTTTTGGTACCTCATTTGTTAAAATCCGTTCACTATGAGCCGAGTAGGAGGGACAACAAATTCACGGTTTTAACGAAAATAATATATATGATGATAACATTAGCTGAAGTACCCCTTGGTGTCGGGTAATTTATCATAATAATTTATTTGACAGGATGCGGAATGTATTCCCATCCTGTGGTGTTGCCTACTTCTATCTATTCAATTGTATCTCCCTTCCACTCTTCCCCACCCCTCCCTGTTTTACTCCCGTCTGTAAATACTCGGTCTTCCCCACTAACTTCCTCACTAAAAAATATTTATATTTTTTTAAATTGGGTTTTCCGGTCTCAAATTTCACGCACTTTATAACTAAAAATAATACCTAATAATAATTATAACTAAAAATAACACAAATGGAAACAACGAATCTAAAATACATGTATTAACCAGCTTTTCATGTAGTAACAGCTTTTCTGGAACGATGCACTTGCTTACCCCTCTTTGGCACAATAAACAGTTGAAAGCAACAGATCGCAGCGAGTACTGATGACAACAATCCAAACATATTTTCACTGGCGCGAAATAGAAACTATTTTCTGTTGAAGACGAGAACATCTGTACGTGATTTTCTCCAAAAAATGTAAAGAAATGACCGAAGCAGGCGAAGATCCATCATTGGAAATACCTCGAACTCTTGATAAAATTAGAACGCAAAATGTTGAGAAAGTTGCAAAGGCATGACTGATTCTCCAGAGATTGTCATTGCGTCATAAAATCTAGTGGCCGATTTCGTAACAAATACCCCCATTCTACCCGCATTTCTTCAATCCATCGTTCAAGAAATGTTGCGCGAGTAATACTCACGTATATTCTTTTTGTGGAATTTTATATGTTATGCCAATACTTTGCTTAATTTACTACAACTAACTACTTTTCATGTTGAACACATATGTGAATTGATACCTTTCATGACAATATTACACACGTTCTTCAGCTAAATTACCTTTTCAATAATTTCATACTTCTCTTGTGTATATAACCCATTTACGCATAGACGCAATGAAAATCAATATCCCAGTTACTTGTATAAATAGGGTAAAGAAAAACGCCCTTGCCTCTTTATATGTTAGTATAGAGCATAGATTCAACGATACTTATAGCAGTGATGATATACGAGAGCATTTCATTTGCTTTTCTCGAGCAGTGTGCTCATTACGTTTTCGAAAACCATTTTGTGTAGTTTTGTTGAGCAGCATGTGTGTTTCTCCAGGCTACTTGATTTTCTTAAATTCTCTTAAGTGTAAAATTATCAAAAGCGTTTTTATGAATATGAGTTTTGATTAAGTTCGCCCTTCGTATTTGTATTGTCTCATTTTTTCTTCACTAATTTTCCAAGACTTCCATGATTACCGTATCAGATTATTATAATTTTACTTATTGAAGCACATGAACTAAAATTTTGAAGTAGTATCGTATATCGAGTGTTTTCAACAAAATTTAAACATACATAAAAATTACTCGTTTACATTATACTGTTTATTCTTCTTAATCTATTGATGTGAATCCACTGTATTTTAGACCTTCCTGAGTTCAACAGTCAATATTTCGAAAAGTGTTACATACAGATTCTTAAATCCTTGGTTAGGAACTGGTCTTCTAACATCAACAGGTAAGGAAATTGTACATCCAATAAATGCAATTTGACTTAAAATTATTCATATCAAATAAAGTAATAAATATAAAAATAATTATTAAATTATGAATATCTAGGTGAAAAATGGAAACGTCACAGAAAAATAATTACTCCTACATTCCATTTTAAAATATTAGAAAATTTTATAGATACATTTAATTCAAAAGGGAATATTCTAATAAACAAAATGAAGAATAAAGTTGGTGCTGAAGAATTTAATATTGGAAATTATATTTCACTGTACGCTCTTGATGTAATCATAGGTAAAAATAAAAAGAAATACATTAAATTTTTGTTATTTTTTAATGTTTAAAAATTTATTTTTTTATGTTTAAAAATTAACTGTTGTCTTGTAGAATCGGCAATGGGCGTTCAAATGAATGTACAGAAGAGCAGTGATTCCAAATATGTCAAAGCAGTGCATGGGTAATGTTCAAATTTGTGATACTACATATGATACGATTTAGTTCTAACCTATGACCTAATTTATCAAGTGCTACTACATATTTGTTTCAAGACATTCTAAGTCGAATAAGGCTCATTTTATATTTTACATCTTTTTAACATATTTCGGAATATGCATGATTTTTACACATTTTTCCTGTCACTTCATTTTAATATATATTTGCTATATTTTTGTGTGGAAAATAAACATTTCAAAGACTTCTCTATAATTTTATATACTGCTAACCAATGGGTTGGCTCTTGGATTGAATATCAATGTAACATAAATAAGAGCTTTAGATGGCTAGATTACTACTTGTATAAGAACTAAGCAGAAAGCAAACTTTCCACCGCTTCCTTCGCATTTTCTCACGTGTCGCCTGGCTGGAGGTGGGAACGAAAAGACTTGTTTCATGTTTATTGATAGTAAATTCCGGAAACGAAGTTCAAGGTGAAAAACGTCACTGATGAAGCCTTAGGGGCGCAGGAAAGGCTACAGAACTTAATTAAATTACTATTTCAGAAACGCTACTGAACTATTACCTCAATGGATGTGGAACAGTCATTTAGCCGATGCAAATTATTGGCTACGTATTTTAACACATATTCAGCGACAATTTTCATTTGATAAATTAAAATAAATTTACTTTGAATCTGATTATTAAATAATATTAATGACTCAAATAATATGAGCTTTCTTAACATATTTTCTGTTTTAATCATATTCTAACTGAACCTTTGCGATCACATAGCATAAAAAGATGAGATGTAGAAAAGTTAGAAAAGTACTAATATTCACTCTATATAAATAAACTAAAACCCTAAAATTTTATTTTATATTCATCAAGATATATACATGTATGTTGTAGAGAACTAGGACAAAAAATCTTGCTGCCCATGATAACTTAAAAACCTGATGCATCTCATATAATTATGGTTACTGAATTATCTTATGAATAATTACATGAGTCAGACAATTGCTTGAAATTTCGTTTATATACATACGCTTATCTTTGCGTTTAAAACACTCATCGTTTTTAGAAAAGAAACTGGTTATTTTAGCTTGGCTGACTTCGCCATATTCTCGCATGTTTGAACGCAATAGAAGACTAAATGTCGATAGTTTACAATAGATCAATCACGACTGACACAATCAAGTTATAAGCAAATTAGGTCATGTAATCTTTCATTCAGTTAATTTTAAGGTATTAAAATTTTGTGTTTGTACTTTAAAGCCGAAAAAAGGTCACAAAACGTATGTTGAAAAGAGCTCAAACTTCTTTCTAATCGAAATCGCATAGTGATTTTTGAGACAATCACATAAAGATTTTTGAGACAATAAATACTTGTTTATTATTTTTATACGGAAATCTCAGTATGTTATTTCCCAGAAAAATGAAAGTTCTGGTAGTTGACATTTTAAAAATGGTAACCAATAATGAAATTAAAAGTATTGTTACACACAACTGTGTTTAAATGAATTTTTATTTCTCTCTACTTATTACGGAGATTTCCCTAGGAAAATGTATTTATAAAATAGAAATAATCAAATTGTTGTTGATAAATGAATTATCTACATACGCACAACCATCATTTATATATATATATTAACATTGTATGATATGAATAATCATTTTCGTTTGCAAGTAATAGAAATTACCTTTGTATTCTCTATGTAGTTTGGCTGCAATAATACTGCAAAGAAGTTTTCACCCATGGCTTTTTCCTGATTTTGTCTTCTATATGACCAAATTGGGAAAACTACACAAAAAATTTCTAAGAGTTCTTCATAACACAACATATAAGGTAATCATTATTGATAATGGTACAAACATTAACATGAAACCCTCATTCTGATGTTTGTTTCTGGGTACTTACATTAAGGTCATTAAAAGTAGAAGAGAAGAACTCGCTAAAAACAACAGTCACATTGAAAACGAGATGGGATCAAGAAATAATTTTGGTAAGTAAAATACATTAGAATCAACAATTTATTTTAATGTTTTAATAAAAACGTATAAAATTGTAAAGAGGGAGCATTTTCAATAATGCCATAACATGTTACTAATTCTTTATTTTTGAAGTAAAATTATGTTTTGTTGCTGCAGGTCAGAAAAGGAGAATGGCCTTTTTAGACTTACTATTGTTTCACTCAAAGGAGGTGGGAAATTTGACAGATGAAGAAATCAGAGAAGAAGTAGATACGTTTATGTTTGAGGTAGAAATATTTGACTGTATTTTGTTCTTTGACAATATTGTGGATATTATTATTATTATTATTATTATTATTATTATTATTATTATTATTATTCCTCTAAATCACGACTTAAGATGTTCTGTGTCGGCTGAATATATAAAATCTACTTCAGGTTGCAACCAGCTACCTAAGGAGCAGATCTAGGGACGGTCGGTACCTCTACAATACTTTGCGCAAAATGTGGGCTGTTCCAAATAAAGCTATTTCTTGCACTTCCCAGACTTTTGGATTACCTGGGGTTTTAGACAAGTTCTTACACAAATTTTGCGGAACAAATCCCAGAGCTCCGATAACTATTGGGACGACCTGTGCTTTTACGCCCCACATTCGGCTGATCTCGATTTCCAAACTCTTGTATTTAAGACGTTTCTCTGCCTCCTAGGTAAGGACGTTTTGATCGCAAGGTACAGCAACATCGATAAGTAAACACGATTTTTTCGCCAAATCCCGGATGACTATATCCGGTTTGTTTGCTGCTATCGTGCGATCAGTTTGAATTTCTTGGTCGTACAATATCGTACACAATCCAACAGGCGTCACCGATTTCGGTGAGTGTTCGTACCATTTGGGGCATCTGTTCGGAACTTCCGAGGGCGGTACAGATCTGCCAGTGAAGGTAGCTACACACCCTGTCGTGTCTTTTCAAGTAATCGGTCTTTGCTAGGATTGGACAAGCTGAGACAATATGATCGATGGTTTCTACGTGTTCCTGACAAATGCGGCATTTATCGTCTTATTATTATTATTATTATTATTATTATTATTATTATTATTATTATTATTATTATTATGTGTGTTGTAATTATTATTTTCTCCGTGGCATTTTTTAGGGTCATGACACTGTGTCTTCAGCATTAAGTTTCTGTTTGATGAGCTTAGCAAAACACCCATTGTGTCAGGTAAGTTTGTTTCCATCAGTTTTTGTCACTTTGGAGCAGTATGAACTTGCTCTACTAAAATGGATGCCTTTCTATACCTAGAGACTAATTTATCTGCTGGGTTGACTGATCGTTTCTTCTTTTCGGGCGCGTCAACTGCAAAGGTCACTAGTTCCGTACGTGTGGTGCATGTTTTTATCACGAAAGGTGGCGGTGATCTTCATTCGTTGCAAGGCGAGATCCGGCGTCCATCTGCACGTCGGCTCGCAGGGTTTCTCCCCACCACATGTCTCCTACGGCGGGGCGCAACCCCAGCCGGAAAGCTCCTCCCTGGTCTTCCTACTTGTCTGGTGGTGTAGTGCATTGTTGGCACATACATTTCTTATTCATATTTCATATTTGGCGCCGTGGCGGGAGATTGTGTTTTAATAACGATCTTTGGCCCTTAATTGCTAGCTCAGAATTTGCATTTTGAACGTACCGCGTCGGACTTCCCCCCAAATTCCCCCCAAAACCGCGCGCAAGGCGCTAAAAGAGCGGGTATATAAAATTCCTTTGTTTTCTGTCGAAATTGCATTCCGCCTAGTCTCTGGTCGTAATAGTTTCATCTGTCTTCGACAGGGGGCAGCACTTGCTGGGGTTCCGTCCCAGGCCCTTAGCAATTTAGCAAGGTTGGCATACCTGTCGCCTTTTAGAAAGACTTTCAAAGAGAAGCCATATTTTCGCGGGAACCTGCGCCTTGCATGAGCAAATTTGTGAAATACAGATTAAAAGAAGGCATTGCTTTTCGTGTGAGACTCGGGTAACGGGTTGAACGATTTATTCCCTGATTGCTTATTTATTTATTATATTATCTTCTAATAAGAAGGGTATATTGTGTCCTTTCAGAGATCGCACGAGCGAACGAATATTTCGTCTCGCCGTAACCAACCAAAACTTATGAACGCTCTCCCAAAAATTGAAAAATAACCCAAATCTGAAAAAAAGGAGCTATATCGCCGCCTTAACATGCATGTAAGTGTGTGTGTGTGTGTGTGGTTTTTTTTACAATGACAGGGGAAAATCTTCCAAAGACACGGTGCTCGGTGTGAGCAGACGGCGAAAACGTGGCCAAAATCAAAAATCTCAAATGGCATCCAATTCAGTTATCAAGTTCTACCTAGCGGTTTTCGAGGTCGCTAATTTCAATTATACTATTACTAATACATATACCAATTTTGTATTAATATATATGTATATTAATACAAAATCCCGAATCGAATGCTTCGTTTTATTTCAGTAATGCAGGTTGTCACTACGAGATATACACGCTATATATTTTTTTCGTGAAACATGAATCTGCAGCGACACGCAGCCAAATTTTCCTTTAATTGAATGAAAATTAAATAAGCTAAATTTCTCTATGAATTTTCAAGTGTTATATTCTGTTATATATAACTTTTATGCTGGTAATATTTTATTCCTTATTACTTTAAATATACATTATTGTAATCTACATTGAATTAACGTAATTTTTGTTTTACTTACCACCAATAGGTACATCAATGATAGAACAATATAGTAAAAAATATTTCAGAGCAAGTATTTATAAATATTAGAAACCACAGCCTACCATCTTCTCTGACGACAGAACAGCGATGACCGCGTATTCCAACTTCAGATTATTAGGATTAGGTGTCACACTTTCATAAGAGACGTACGAAACATTCCTCTTGCGAGTAGGATGGTCAGAAGTTTTCAAAATTAACTTTGAGAACTTCCACAGGTTTGCCATCTCGTCACACTGTGCGGCGGGGCCCGCACTCCGCAACGTGTGGGATTTACGGCTAGCCTGTGCCTACCCACCAAAAACCCCTCCTTCCCCGCGGAACTGCCATCAGGCATTATATCGCGGTAAGGGCAGACAGGCTTATCGCTCTCTGCCAACTGATGTCACGGGATACTCCTCCGCGGTCGTTCTTCTACCCGAAGCGTCTTCAAACCTTTTGCGGCGTAGGTGGCTACGGCACTCCCAATTCTCTCTGGACACTAGCATCCTAGTGACGATGGTATCAGAAGTCACTCGCTGCAAGAGGAGCCAGTGTCCCTCTCCTCAACGAAGAGTGGACAGCGAAAGACCACGTGCACCACACCATCCACCACCTTCCATCAATGGGTCACTGGTTGGGCATGAGGAGTCATCATCCAGCCGGAAACGGAGTTGGTATGCCCGGTGGCACCCACGTCCCATTAACAACTGGGTCAAATAATGATTCACATCTCCAGGTTTCCTTCGGGTACACTTTGGTACATCAGGAATAACACGAAATGATCATCTAACAGTGGATGATAAAATCCATCGCAGTTGTCACTAGGCCATTATCACATCCTTCTCTTCCTTCATGATGACGCTCCTATTTGTAGCTTCCTCTAGCTTACATCTGTAGAACCTGGCCCTTTCTTGGGCCAGGTTCTACTGATGCCACCAATTGGCATGTATATAAGAGCAAACCTCCGTTGGACCGATCTCCATGAAAGTTGGCACTTCTATGTGTTTTTCACCAAGAAGGTTTATGTGTTGTTAATTCTGTTGTAACTTCACTACATGGCGCTACATGTTACCTACATATCCACTACATACTCACATCAAATGCAACCTGCAACACACTCGGCAGCATTTTGAATCTATATCGTTAAATAACTCCTAAACGAGGCTTTGTAGGGCCTTGAAACTAACACTTTGAGGCCAAAGGCATAAAAGAAACGTTTCTCACACCGTAATCTACAGAATGAACTCTTCCTGAACATTTTATTACATTTTTGCTGGTTCAGCGCTTCCCGATATTACCTCACCTGCAGAGAGATGTGCAGAATCTGCAAGTAAATGTGAATGAAAGGGATAGAGAGCGGCAGAGACAGAGACAGACAGGGACAGGGTGAGGGAGGGACAGACAGTGAGAAACGGCGATGGGAGGGGAAAGAGGGAGATGAAGGTCAGAACGTTTGCCGGGTTTTCCTAGTGAGGTCTATAGAGCGCATGTCGGATTTCTCTCTCTCTCTCTCTCTCATGCGCGCGCGCGCGCACACACACACACAGACACACACAGACACACACACAGACGCACACACAGACGCACACACAGACACACACAGACACACACACAGACACACACAGAGACACACACAGACACGCACAGACACACACAGACACACACACAGACGCACACACAGACACACACAGACACACACAGACACACACAGAGACACACACAGACACACACACAGACAGACACACACAGACACACACACAGACACGCACAGACACACACACAGACACACACAGACACACACAGACACACACAGACGCACACACAGACACACACAGACACACACAGACACACACACACAGACACACACACAGACACACACAGACACACACAGACACGCACAGACACACACAGAGACACGCACACAGACACACACACAGACACACTCACAGACACACGCAGACACAGACAGAGACACACAGACACAAACACAGACACAAACACAGACACACACACAGACACACACACAGACACACACAGACACGCACAGACACACACACAGACACACACACAGACACACACAGAGACACGCACACAGACACACACACAGACACACACAGAGACACGCACACAGACACACACACAGACACACACACAGACACACACACAGACACACACAGACACACACACAGACACACACACAGACACACACAGACGCACACACAGACACACACAGACACACACAGACGCACACACAGACACACACAGACACACACAGACACACACACAGACACACACACAGACACACAGACACACACACAGACAGACACACACACAGACACGCACAGACACACACACAGACACACACACAGACACACACAGACACACACAGACGCACACACAGACACACACAGACACACACACACACAGACACACACAGACACACACAGACACGCACAGACACACACAGAGACACGCACACAGACACACACACAGACACACTCACAGACACACGCAGACACAGACAGAGACACACAGACACAAACACAGACACAAACACACACACAGACACACACACAGACACACACACAGACACGCACAGACACACACACAGACACACACACAGACACACACAGAGACACGCACACAGACACACACACAGACACACACAGAGACACGCACACAGACACACACACAGACACACACACAGACACACACACAGACACACACACAGACACACACACAGACACACACACAGACACACACACAGGCACACACACAGGCACACACAGACACACACACAGACACACACACAGACACACACACAGACACACACACAGACACACACACAGACACACACAGACACTCACACAGACACACACAGAGACACACACACAGACACACACACAGACACACACACAGACACACACACACAGACACACACACAGGCACACACACAGACACACACACAGACACACACAGAGAGCTGGAGCTGAGGAGAGTGACGCTGTTAACACGCGCTTCGTGTCCGTTCCTGCGTTTTGCGGACATTCTGACGGTTAACCACCGCTGTTGGAACGGCAGGTATGTGAATTTAATAGTTTAATAGCCGGCGAGTTCAGAGTGGCTAGTACCAGAGTGGCAGGATTTTAGAGAGGCAAGTGACAGATCCGTAAAAGTGGCTAAAAGAGTCTGTGAGGGGAATGGCTGGTAGCGGCGGGAGTGACGTCCCTAACTGTTGTCTCTGCCAGGGAAAAGACGGAGAACCGCATGCAACTGGCAGCTACAAGTGCCCCTATTACCAAGAGGCCATAAAGAAGGTGGAACGGGGGAAGAAAGAATGAGAATGAGAGTTATTCAGCTTAATCTAAATCATTGCGAGGCGGCACAAGATCTTCTCAGCCAGACAGTGCACGAGATGAAAATAGACGTGGCGATCCTGTGCGAGCAATATAGGAATATCAACAGTCCTCAATGGGTTTCGGACGCGAGTGACCGAGCTGCGGTGTGGATTTGCGGTAATAAACCAGTCCAGGAGGTTAAGCAAGTCCCGGAGGATGGATTCACTTGGATCAAGGGGTGCGGCATATATTTTTACAGTGTTTATTCTGCACCCAGTGAGTCCCTAGAAGAGTTCAAGGCATTACTCGATAGGCTATTGGATGATGCGAGAGGGCGAAGACCTCTAATTATTGCTGGGGACTTCAATGCATGGGCCACGGAGTGGGGCAGCAGGGTAACGAACCAAAGAGGGACGGCTCTCCTGGACAGCCTAGTCAGTTTGGACGTCTATCTCTGCAACACGGGTAACAGCCCGACCTTTGCTATGAATGGTCGCAGCTCCATAGTCAACCTGACATTCGCGTGTGGTAGCCTTGCTAGAAGGATTACGGCGTGGGAGGTTAGTGATCACTATACACACAGCGACCACCAAGCTATTGTATATGAGGTCAGTGAGAAGAGTAGGGAGAGGGCTGCTAAAGACAAGAGAAGAGCAACGTGGAACTATAGGACGTTCGATCGAGATTCTTTCGCTGTCATGATGGAGGGCAACGTTACGATGGTCGGAAACTCGGAGGATATGGTGGGAACTCTAATGAATCGGGTCTTTGACGCCTGTGATGCGTCAATGACGAAAAGCTCCAGGAAAGCAGGCCGTAAACTCGATGCTGCTCTACGCAGCCCCCATTTGGGCGCATGCCTTAGGGGTACAATCGTACGCCCGCGGGGTGAAGTCCGTGTACAGAAGGTCCGCCCTAAGGGTGGCCCGGGCATTCCGAACGGTCTCGCACGATGCTGTGTGTGTGATAGCCGACATGCCCCCAATAGACCTCCTGGCTCAAGAAAGGGCCAGGCTCTACAGGCGTAAACGTGAAGGAGTTAGTAATAAAAGCGTCATCATGAAGGAAGAGAGGGAGGTGACATTGGCCCAATGGCAAAGGAGATGGGTTACATCATCTACTGGTAGATGGACATTTCGCCTTATTCCGGACGTTGTAAAGTGGAATCAAAGGAAACACGGAGAAGTGGACCATTATTTGACCCAGTTGCTAACGGGGCACGGGTGCTATCGTGCGTACCAACTTCGCTTCCGGTTGGACGATGACGCCTCATGCCCAACCTGTGAACCACTGGTGGAAGATGTGGAGCATGTGTTTTTCCACTGCCCACGTTTTTCTAGGGATAGGGATGAACTTCGCCAACTCCTCCAGGTAATGACTCCTGATACCATCGTCTCTGAGATGCTGGTGTCCGAAGATAACTGGAGTGCGGTAGCCAACTATGCAGCCCTAGTTTTGAAGAGGCTACGATTGGAGGAGCACCTACGAAGGAGTAGCCGAGAATAACCGTCAGTATCTGTAAGTAACCCGTGACACAAGTAGACAGAGCTACAAGCCGATCAACCCTTCCCGCGATGCAATGCCTGACGGCGGTTCCGTGGGGAGGGGATCGCAGACATGGGAGGGGTTTTTAGTGGGTAGGCACAGACTAGCTGTGAATCCTACACGCTGCGGGGTGCGGGCCTCGCAGTGTCTTTCGAAGATTTTCCCCTGCCCTCGTAAAAAAAAAAAAAACAAAAAAAAAAACAGACACACACAGACACACACACAGACACACACAGACGCACACACAGACACACACAGACACACATACAGACACACACAGAGACACACACAGACACGCACAGACACACACAGACACACACACAGACACACACACAGACACACACAGACGCACACACAGACACACACAGACACACTCACACAGACACACACAGATACACACACAGACACACACACACACATAGACACACACACAGACACACACACATAGACACACAGACACACACACATAGACACACAGACACACACACATAGACACACACATACACACACACAGCGTCACATGAAACCGTGCGAATCGCCCGGGCCACCCTCAAGGCGGTACAGACTGACTTCGCGCCGCGGGCGCACGACTGGAACTTCACCTTGCTGTAATAAATGCGTATCTCACGTCAAGGGTAACAATAGCGCAATACTTGTTTGCGCCTCTTCTCAATCCCTTCTGACCCTAATTGCGTCCACTGTGTATTTCGCCTTCTTGAAGCCGCACTGATTATCGGACAGCCCCTGTGGTCCCTCCGTGAAGGCTTCAATCCATTAGCAGATGAGCCGTTTTAACACCTTGCCTGCTGTGTCCAGTAAACATACAGGCCGATATTCTGATGGGTCTCGAGGCGGCTTAACACTCTTCGGAAGAAGGAACCCCTGTTGTTGCTTCCAATGACGGGGGAAATTCCCCTCTGGCACGAATGCATTATATTCCTCTTAGAATAGATCTGGTCGAGTCCCAACAGCGGTCTTCATAGCAACATTCGGCATCCCACCCACGCCGGGGGCTTTGCGGCCTTGAACATTATCGCAAGACAGTGACAGTTTGTCTAATGAAACCGCCGGAGCCTCCTGTAGATCTTCAAGCGCATCCAGAGGATGCAACACATGCATCTGGAGAGGAGACAAGGTAGTGTTACGTCGTTGGAATACTGTGGTAGTCACAGACCTGAATTTTTGCTTTATACAAGTTTATTGTACAGTTATTTACGCAAAGTACATAGTTCTCACTGCTCTGGAAGACCTTTGTTCCCCTGATCGCAGAAGCGATCCTTAGCCGATTGAAGATCTGAGTTGCGGCCCTCGCCACTACTCAACGAATGCCCGCACACAGCGTAACATTCCGTGACCGCAGTCACACGGGGAATAACTCTTCCACAACGTCGTTCCAACACATGGATTGCCCTCACGAGCCCCGCTCGTCTCCGCACCGCCCTGGGCGCAAGTGTGGTGCATCCACACCTCGATTCGGCTCAGACTCGAGTGAATGGCCGTTTCCTTCGCTGACCTCTTTTGTGAAAGATCACGTGACCGACTCCCACGTAGGCGACCCGCGGCCCACGTGTTCTCGTTACTGAGATTTTGACCGGATGGGACTGCCGCGATCTGCAGGCCGAATTCTGTCGTCACACATCGTCCCTTGTGCGCACTGACAGCCGCCTTCCGGGACGCGCCCCCGGCTTGCCCCCTGCCGACTCCGGCCGTGCCTCCCGGCACCAGAAGACAGCCCCTCCCACCGGTACGACTTGAGAGGTCCGGCTGCCGCCAACCCGACCCCAGATGACCAACCCCTACCTCTGCACGATGGGAGTTCTGTCGTTCGAGCCCAGTGCTATGACGTTACAGTAACAACTATCTTCTGCAAGAAGACCGGGCAAGTCGAGGTGACCTGGACAGAACCACGAGGCTGGCCGTTACCACCTCATACGGACGACCCCCGAGGTCAGCAGCCACCTAGGTGCTCAGCTCTCTCCAGCAGCGACCCTTGCTGATCTTAATGGCTTTTGTGAAAGCGCTTCAGGCCGCCATGTGTCTCTCCTTGAGAGTGTCATAATTTGGGTGACCCCACCCGCGTTGCTCCAACCTACGTGTGCGATGGCATTCTCTCCGAAGTTCCCCGATATGCACTATAAAAATAAACACCGAACACCTTGATCCAGGTGAATCCATCTCCTGGGGCTTCTATAATCTCCTAAATCGTTACCACAAATCCACACTGCAGCTCGGTTAGTCGCGTCCGAAACCCATTGACGACAGGTTATATTCCCATACTGCTCGCACGGGATCGCGTCGTCTATCTTCAGCTGGCGCACCGTCTGGCTGAGAAGGTCGTGAGACGCCTTGCAATGATTAAGGTTGAGCTGAAGGACCCTTATTCTCATTCTTCTAACTCCATTTCTCTTTCCTTAAAGCCTTTTGTAATAGGGACACTTATGGCTACCAGTTGCATGCGTCTCTCTCTTTCTCTTGACAGAGGCAACAATTAGGAGGCTTAATGCAGGCCTCAACAAAATGTCCTTCCTAGTCACATCGATGACAGTTCTTGGACCTTTACAGTTTCGCGCCAGGTGCCCAAAGTACCTGGTAACAACTATCGTCTCCCGAATGCGACACCTAACTCAGCCAATAAGAATGATGTCCATTCGAACAGCTTTCCTGGCTAAATGATGGCACTCAAGGCCGTTTGAGTGCCATCGTAGGCAGTGCGAATGGACGTAACTATTACTTTCCTGTCCTTGGCTCTCTCCAGCTGTCTCTCAAAGGCCTCAAGAATTTAATCTCCAGGAATACCTAACTTGAACACTCACAGAGTCTTTACCTCCGCTTTTCCTTTTAGTTGATCGGCCTCCGCGGTCTGAGACTGCGCTGCCTTGAGAAGCCCGCGGCTCTCGTCTCCAAAAGTACGTCTTCCGTGCTTCTCTTTCTTATTTTAACTGTGTTGAGTCCTAGTTCTTCAAGCTGCGGGGTATCCTTAATGTGTCGCAAAATTTCCACGTTCGTCGCCCCCTCCTTGGCTCTCAGTAAATAAGGCATTTCTTTTGGTTTTGTCTGATAGTATTTTTCACAAACTTCATTCAATTTTTTGAATTACTTTCTTCAGCTTAAAAAATATTTTATTAAAGAGCTTTCTTTGTGCGTGTGTGCAGTTTTCTTTGTGAGTGTGTGTCCATTCCATGTAATTCTGTATATTGCATTATCCTTCGTTCTGCAGATTAAGGTTCCATTTTAGGGTTACTATTTGTTGTAGGCATACAGTCATTTCATTTAGCTTATCTAGTGTAGTTTTTCAGTATTCTGACTTATTTTCGGTAAGAAATGTACTAGACTTTACCGAGTGATATATTCATTTTATTACAGGACAAGGCATATCAGGAATTATGTGAAATATATGGAGAATCAGATCGTGAAGCTACTGCACAGGATTTGCAACAAATGAAATATTTGGACTGTGTAATAAAAGAAACCTTGAGACTTTATCCGAGTGTACCTTTCTTTGTACGAGAGCTTGATGAAGATATTACAATTGGTACGTATACACTTAATTTCTATTGTATTTTTTAAATTATGGAATTATTTTACAATCATATTTCTAATCTTTTAATATCAGATGGAGAAAGAGGACTTGCCAGACTAATTATGAATACAGATACTGGAAGAACAAATTGTTCTGTGTAGCATTACACAAATTTAACAAACCCAATCACTCAATATGTAATACGGCGTATTGTAATTAGATCTCGGAATTTTAAGCACAGAAAAGTTACGATTTAGGCACCTAAAATAGGAAACAAAATTATGAAATTAGGTACTGTTAAGCAAGAAAAGTGACGTTTTAGACAGTTAAAATACGTTGCAAAATGTTTCAATGACGCATTTAAAAATCATTTGACAAGAAAAGTTATGTTTCTGATATCTAAAACTGATTGCAAAACGATTAATTTAGACACTTATTGTTCAGAAAAGTCAAGTATTTTTACATTTATGAGAGTGACCACATGCATATTATTTTATTCACTTACATAATTAAATAGCTTCGTATATTATCAAGATTCGATTCGATTCGTCCCTCCCCCCCACACACTGCAAAAAAAAAAGTTTTTAATTTCTGGGATTCAAGATTTGGGTCTATTATGTGAAATTCACCTTTCCGAAAGAAGATTTTTGCCTGGCATATGGCTTTCCTCACCTGAAGTGCACAGACAACGCCCTGCGGCAATATTTCAACTGCGCAGCTGAACAGGGAATGGATGCAATTGCATTAGAAGCTGTTCGGAGACCAGAGAGAAACATACACTTTATGGACTTGCAGAGAGCTCCTTATGTTTGAAATGCTAGGTGAGAGACTTCGGTGCGTAGTCTATTACGTACACGTCGATCAAGAAATGTTCACGTTTCGAGAAATTCCAGAAAGTATTTGCGTTTTGGTATAACAAATTCAAGCTAGTAGTGCTTTAGGATGGCACCGACTTTTTCTTACTAGATAGTCTTCTAATTTCTTTGGTCTGACCCAGTTTTTTTTGGCTTGTCACATACTTTTTCCAGCTGCTATTTATTGCACCCCGAAGCACATTTTCTTGAAATTTTATAATTTTTTTGTTTAATAATAGTACAAACAAAATATTACTTTAAGAATATTAGAGAAGAGTAACACCTCGTCCTATATGGACATTTTCAGTCAAATATTTGGAACAATTTTTAAGAAAATAGCATTTAAGCGTTACTATAAATGCGAAATTTGAAGGTCTATTTCACAGAAAAGTTTGAATTATCAAATAACTTATAAGACGTGCTTTACAGAACATGTGCTCATGAACGTAATAATGTGAACAAATCGCCGCTAATGTAAATATTAATGATGTGAGAGACAAGTAAACAAATTACATTTTTGTAATTTTTCAAAAAACAAAACAATAAAGCAATACGGCGTTGATGTCATCTTATAATGTACATTTAGTACTATCCTTGCAAAAGTGAAGGGAACAAATTTGGAGCCGTTTTCGAGATAATCTTGTTTATGTAATTTTTTAAAATTTCACGTGTTGCACGCAATTTTGAACGAAAACTACTAAAATTTTCAAAATAATGCACGTGATCTTAATGAAAGAACTAACAATGGAGAAAAAAATTAGTTTAAAGGAAACACTCTATCTTGAAACATCCCATCTCGATGAGGTTTTTGTCCAGTTTCCCTGATCCATTGAGCAAATGCTGCGATGGCCCCTTGTTTTGCTTCTGAACGTAAATGTAGCTTCACTGTGCGCACGTTTTGTTGAGCACTCCTTTTGCTTGTAATGGTAGGAGTAGAATTGATGATCATTACTATTTTGTTAGCAATGCAGAAAAAACAAATCAGTTCATTCACCGTTGAAATTGAATTTCTATAACTCGGGAACAAACATTTTTCAAATTTTTATTTTTCTAAAATAATAATTATTTTCTAAATTCTTGTTTCTAGTTTTTCAAATGTTGCTTTTTTAGTTCTGGGTCTCAAGAAAATGTGCGCAGATAATCTCTTTCCCCACACGTCATATACAGTTTTTGCTGTTTTTGACCAAATAAAATTTAAAAAAATGTGTAGTCGTTGGAAGACGCCGAAAAAATTCAAACTTTTGCAATGATCAAAAACTCAGAGTTAGCTCTGAAAATTGGACCTATGCCTCCTTTATAAGTGTATATTACTGTATTCGTACAATAAATTTGACCACCGTGTTACATCACAGCCGTCGATCAAATATCTTGGCCTCATGATTGATGCCTGTCTGACATTGCGGATCACCTGAGGTATGCCAGCAATAAAGCGGCGGTAGTTAATGCGGCACTGTCGAGGCTAATGCCCAACATAGGGCCCTGTCAGGAGAAACGGAAGCTTCTAGCCTTGATTGTCAGGTACGTTTTGCTCTATGGAGCCCCAGCTCTATGGAGCCCAACTCCAACAAATTGCTACGTCCGCGGAATGACGTCAGTGTACAGTTTATCATCAATGCGGGTAGCTTGTGCATTCCGCACTGTGTCAAACGATGCAGTGTGCGTCATCGCGGGGATGCCTCCGATCGATATCTTAGCGCAGGAGAGACGGAGGCGATATCACAAAGAAGAGGAGAACCCAAACTGCTCGACAACACTGCTTGAATGGCAGGATCGCTGGGACAAGTCCATTAAAGGAAAATGGACGTACCGGAAGATGCCATTTGGCACGAAGTTTTACTGTTCTTTAATATTCTAAAATTAATATTTCCGTTCTACGATTAGGAACTCGAAAAATTAAGAAAATGTCAAAAAAATGTACTTTGGGCGGCGATAGATGGCAGCTGGCAAGAGTACGTGGGAATTCCGAATAGTTAGTCCAGACCCAAGGAAATAGAAAACTAATACGGGAAAGTCTGTGCCATTATGTTGCACCACTACTTTTATAAGTCCTAACCCTTTCCATCGATACCTCAAATGGTGTAGACAAATATTTTATAAGACCAAAGTTTTGTACTACATATTCTCACAGATTTTAAATTGGAAATTTCAGTATTTGATGATCATAAACATCCACGTTCAAATGCTTGGCGTTAAAAAATATGTCGAGTTTTGATGGCAATTAAGACATTTCTGGAATAATTGTTCCTTTATTTCAGATGGAGTACTTTTTAAAGCTGGTACAAACGTATCGATAGCAACACTATTCATGCATCGAAATCCTGAATATTTTCCAGACCCAGAAAATTTGATCCTACTCGATTTTGTGTGGAAAATAATCAGTACAGGAAACCTTTTGCTTTTGTGCCATTTAGTGCTGGTCCCAGAAACTGTGTGGGTAAGTTAGGGTTAAGTAATTGAAAACGCAGATGTGCTTAAATGAAAATACGGACAAGAAATTTTCAAATGTCAACGAAATAAAAGTGAAATTTATGGTAGATCCTACCTTAGTCGAATTGAATTTTACTCTGAATTAAGTAAATGTTTTGTGATATGAAATTAATATAAAAGTTGAATTTGTTTCTCTGGAAACTATTTTGGGGGCTAGTCACAAGCTGTCATGAACTTCAGATATGATGGCTTCACATATTTGAAAATTTGTACAGTCAAACATTAATAGATAACTTTTTAATTTAAGAATACAATAAGATAGGAAAGGAGATATTTAAGAGGGCGCATTACCATTATTAACCGAATGTGAATTTTTCAGGTCAAAAATTTGCTATGATGGAAATGAAATCTATATTAAGTAAGCTTTTGAGAAACTTCAAGTTCCTGCCTGTAACAAGAGAAATTATTTTATCATCTGACCTTGTATTAAGAAGCTGGGGAGGAGTGTATGTAAAAATTGAAAACCGAAAATAAGCCCCTTCTCCTGCTTTCCACGTCATTCAGTTTTCAGAATGTGCTGTATTGCAAATTAGAAATAAGGGCTTAAGTTATTTTTTCCCATTCTTACTTATTAACCTCTGCAGTAATTTGATGAGGTTGTGTGATGACTTGGAAGAACATTTTGTATACCTGTCTGCCTACAATTACACGTTTTTAAAAATATAGTGAAACCTGTTAACGACCACCTCGATTAAGCAGTCAACGCAATTAACGGCCATTCATAGATTCATTTTTCCATAAGGCAGGTGTGTGAAGATTTCCCAATTTAAACGACCAACGGCTAGGCAGATTCCATAGATTGACCTTCATTTAGCGGTCACACCATGCGATTTTGAACTGTGTTAGCGGAGACGGAGTTCACTGTTCATTTGATATCTACCTGGGACGGGACGCGTTCGCAAATTCGAGACGCTTGAGTATTAATCTCGCTGAGTAACTCGCATGAGTATTAATTTGTTTCAGGTAACAACAAATGATTTTAATAAAAATCTCTTAGTGAAATCGTTTTCGTTTTCCCATTTCACAGCATTTCTACGGTTCTTTTATGGATTATTGAATCTTTTAATTATAGACAATCAAATTCGTATTTTTATTACATTGCATTGTTTAGACTGCGATATAATTTACATTGGTCAAACGAAAAGACATTTGAAGCAACGGATTCCTGAACATACGAACAACATCAAAAACGTTACATGGAAAATAAATACTGTTTCCGAATATAGAGTTGAATTATCTCATAATTTTGAATTCCAAAATCAAAAAATTCTTACTAGACTAGAAGAGGTGACAGAATTATATCCAAAACTTATTTACAAAATTAAACAAAACTATAAATTCCGATGTTGAATGCACCTTAGTTTCTTCTGCCTGTAATTCAATCGGACGGATTGTGAGTTTCTCGACTAAGAGAATAAGATAGTCAAAAGTTGTGTTTTGATATTATCCAATGGGAGGTGAATTATCTCAAACATCTTACTGAAATTGTATTTTATCATTTATGGTCATTTAAACGCTAAGCAGAAAACAGCATTTCGCACAATGATGTTTCATTTATGCTTCAAGTAACCTAGTTACATTGATTAAATGGCCTATTTTTTCCAGAACCGTTAGGGACAGCTTAAATCAAGTTTCACTGCATTGCTGACTGTGTAAATATATATACAAGTGTTATAAATATGTACATAAAAATAATGGAGATTAGAATAAATCTTGTATCAATTTTGATTAAAAATATCAGAGTAAATTGGCGTAATAGAATTTCAAGGCTGAGATCATTAATGAAAAGTAATATAAATTAATTATATTTGTTAATTTAAACACAGTTGAAGCGTTGAGAATGATATATAACTAAGCCACATTTTTTTTAAAAGTAACTTTCTGGCGTCATTTAATTAGAAACTGCTCCTCTTCATGTCGTATGACTATTAGGCAACAGATAGTATTGCAGTGATTCAGTGTTCTTCTCATACCCTCCCGTCTTCTGTAAACTTGATTTTTGCTCTCCCGCAAAATTTTGTTCTTGCAGCTTCTTTCTCATTCTCTGTCCTCCAATTATGCGTAAGGAAAAGGTTCTGTCTGGATAAGAATACTATGAGAGCTGTCAGGCGAAATAAAATAAAATATTTCTGATTAGATTCTGAAATTTCAAGTGATTTTTCTTCTTCTCCCCTCACAGCGCAAAACGAGATATGTTTAGTCCTACCACTAACCCGTCTCTTTCAGCCACAAGAAACGAAGAACGAATACCGCGATGAACGAGGGCAGGCCATTACTTATTTCGAGTAATGGCAACGTGTAATTTCGATCATTCCATCGAACTGCTCGGAAGCAATGGATTTTGGCGATTGTGTTGCACAGAGCGGATGGTTACGTAAATCGAGGAGGTCGCAGCCGTCTCGATTCGCGTCGCATCGCGTCGCCGGCTCCGGAAAACAGCACAGCGTCAACCGACCCGGAAAAGTATTTTGGCTAGTGAGAGCTCGTGCACTCAAAAATGGGTAGTTCACAAAATGATGAGTTGGGAAGGGGATGAGGCCAGATGCTGAGGCTGGCGAAAACTAATTTGTACTTTTCAGAAATACAGTTTCTCGTGCGATTTTGTTTTTTCTGGGAAACATTCACACATTCGTATTTTTACTTCAGTTACCATTACATAAAATTAATAAATAATAAATAAAGAACACATGTACCCGCCTATTCGTACATGAAATCGTGAAGTCTTTCTTTGCTCGAAATAAACTTGGTAACAAATCTAATTGAATTCTGCTTCTTGAATGACGAAGAGCATTACGAGATTTGATAATCTCTCTTTGGCTGTTATACATGTGTGACACAGAATAGTTCTATTTCCTTTTTTCAGATAAGTAAAATTCCGTTCCACCTCACACGTAATTTGCACATACAGTGAATGTAACCTGAGTGAAAGCAACCATGAAGTATTTTTATTGATACCTACGGCAAGATACGCAAAATACCTTCTCGCCAACTGCTTCTGTGTCAATCCCGAAGGTGGTGGGTCATTTTCGTTCCAATCCTCCCGATCTCTTATGTAGAAATGCCGTTCTGGAAAGAAAGGACTCCTTTCACTCATCTCTCCTGTTCATTGCCAATTGCGCATCGCGTCTCGCGGTATTCGATTTTAGTCCCTCTTCTGTTCCTACTGTACATGAACGATATACATAGGCGATTCGAAACCGAAGAAAAGTTCTCTTTGCTGATGGCGCTAGTATTCTTCGCAATAAAGAAACAGTAACTACTACAATATCAGAGGATTCATATTAGTTCCATCCGGTTGAATTTAACAAGCTTTGCCGCTGCCTCTGCAGCGACTCTGGGAGATCTAGGGTTCGAGTCCCGATAGTGGAAGATTTTCGATACTAGCTTACATACAGTAGCACAATTTTCGGTTTCTCAATTTACTCGGCGTTACCTCTAATGCAATGCAGACAATGTTCAGTGCTGTACGCAGTTATCCAGCACAGTATACCCCCTCATGAACCTATTCACGCGGAAGAGCTGAACGAGGCGCTCCTTCATTCCGTGGTGTGGCAGCTGTGCGAGGACGACAGCAACGTGGTTTGTCATTCACGTCGCTGTCACCATCGCTGAAACGCACTACCCATCGTCGCCACACTGTGGTGTGACATCCATAGTATGCTTCCCGTAAACGTTCAGCAAGACTCTAGTGATATCGATGCATGCAATTTCCTGAGAAGTGAGAAATTCAGTCACATATCTCTGCTTCTGACGTGCGTTCCATTTTAGCGTTCTGTAACTATTCTTCTAACAAATAGAAACGAAATTAAACGAACTTTAAAGAGAAAGTTCATATTTCACTCTGACACCACTCACATTCGTTTTTGAGATCAAACGCCTACGTAAAAAATGCGAGGCATTACTTTCAGAACGACCCTCGTATATAATGTCGATGTGCTGAATCCGAATTTTCAATCAGTTTATTTCTATCACGTAAGTTTTTCTTGCGAAATCACTTCTCATGTATTGTATAATGACGGGACTTTCATTACAAACGTTTTAATAATACTTTTTTATTTAAAAGAAAAAAACAATATTTAATAAACAATTTGTTGAAGTTAATGTGTATGGTTGTTGATACACGACACTTTTGCCGTTGACCAAGGTCTTCAATGCATACTGTACATACTTTGTGAGGTACCTAAGGTTTACTTAGGTCTCCAAATTTGATTCCAAACTAGGCAGGATATGATTGCTTTTAAAATATCTGTCATATTACGCTCCTGCTTAAGCAATGTGTATTTCCGACATTGTCTGGATCATTTATACATGAGTAATGCAACATGGTAAATATACTTTCATATCGAACTACTAACACAACATTCTGCTACACAATACAGTTTGAAACAGATTTCTCTTCCAGATGACGCACACACTAATGCAATGTGAGACAAAATAAGACGGGATGTGTAAGTTTTCGTAAAGACAAGACAAGAATGTGTCAGTCATTAAGTAGTAGATATCTCTATAGAATAATGACAAGGGTGGACGTTAACTCGCTGTAGTTTTCTAAGGCGCTCGCACCCCGTATCAGATAAAAAACATCTGGTGCCCTCGGTATTTAGTACAAATACATTCAAAGCATTATAAATACATTTGGTTTTCAAATCCTGACATTATAAAACTACACATGGTGAAGTATTACAGTTTACGTAACTACTATTTGGGCATACGAACATTACACTATCAAGAAAATAAAATATAACTTTTAAAATATTAAATGGTACCTGATAGGAACTTTCTGACTTTAAATTTGATTTCAGCTCGCTAAAAGTACCCCAAATACATTCAAACTTCGGAAGCAGCAATTTCATCGCAGACTAGTGTAATCATACATGAGGTGTCTGGGAATCAAATTAGTTCCTTAATAACAAATTAATGGGAAACGTAGAGAAAACGGCTCTAATGAAGGTTTCCATTTCAAATAAATAATTATGCAGTCCAATGAGTAAAAACAATTTACCATTGACATGAAAAGGTAATATTTCTTTAGGCTCTCGAAATTGTCATGCCTCAAATTCCTCGTATTGTGCGGTCGCGTATTTTTATAGAAGGAAGTCCCACTTCGGACAGCCAAACGTGCGGTTCCCTTTGGTTCCTAAACTGTGTATTTCTACGTGCTCGGCTAGCTCACAGATGCTGAGAACACGCATTTGGCACTTAGAAGGAATTGCGTTGTAGCATTAAAGAAAATACTTTAGTACAATTATAACACACAAACTTAATGGTCTAAAAGAAGAGGAAGAGAATTGGTTAATAAAAATAGGAGTTGAATTTAGTTGAGCCCATCAATAAAAATAAAAATTTAAAATTTAAGAGAACGGAATAAGCCAAAACACGACTTTGCAATTAGCGGTATTGAATTTCTTAACAATTCCTTCTTAGCTAATGTTCTTTCCATCAAATTATGAAGCTTGTTTTACTTAATTACAAGCAGCCACACTTCATCAGTTTTTCTTCGTAGTAGTTCTGCACAGGCGTGTCGTCTTGTTCTCGATGCCAATGGCCGGTTTAGACAGCTGCTCGAAGGCCGTCCGCTGGCTGCCCTGCGGGTGCGGGGGGCAACGCCTCGCCCTTATCTAGTCCTGACTGCGCGCACAGCGTAAGCTTCGAACTCAATACCAAAACAGAAATCCCTCGACATCCGCGAATTCGCTATTCGCGTGTTCCGAACATTCGCGATTAGAAAAATGCTACCGGTTTTAACATTCGCGACTTCAACATTCGCGAGTGCGTCTTTGGTTGTATTATTTTGCAAGCGAGAACATTTTATTTTCTTTATCAGCGTTATCTGGGAAACAAACTCTGCAGACACTGGAGCTCAAAGTATAACGTTCTGCAAAAATATCAAAGCTGGAATGTCAATTCACATTAATAGATAATACAATTGTAAAATAATTCAATTCAGTTGCGTGAAATTAGAGGTAAGGGCTTTGGCCACATGAACAAAAAAAGCCATTCAGGATCTGTGCAACTCATTGTAATGACCTCACTGAATAGCAACTTCTGGAAATCATCAGCGAAGAAAACGTCCTCGAACGTAATGAAGTAACAGAAGCGACAGTGCGTCCTGGACCAATTTCAATGTTGACGCTCTTAATGGCGTTTTAAAACGTCAACAAGCTCTGCTGGAAAAGGGAATTCAAATGTGATCCGGACATGGAAATAACTTCGAAATTTAAGAGAGAAATAGAAGCAGCAACTTTTCCATGTTTGGATATTAGAACAACGCGGAGGGTGATGAACCAAAAACATAACCAAATCACTTTCAACTTTGAAATTAGTTTCAAAAATTGTTTTATTTCTTCTCTTTGGGACGTAAATTGTGAATTGTTTTAGTAGCACCTACTCAGTTCTTCTGCAATTGTTTGTCAGACTTTTTTCTTTCTTTTTTAAACATCTTTTCGAGGAACCTAATCCACCTTTCTTCATTAAAATATAGACTCAACATTCGCGAATTTGACATTCGCGAGGTTTTTTGGGAACCTAACTCTCGCGAATGTTGAGGGATTACTGAATTTAAGCACTTATTACTGTTCGTTAATCGAGTGCGGCAGGTTGCGACAGCTCAGAGTTTGGCTTAATACTTTCACTGCCAAAGGTACAATGAAGGATAACATCTTGGAGACATGTTCTAAAGGAGAATGTGGTCTCTGGGGGCCACATGCTTTTTTTTAACTTTATTGGTGAAATCAATTTCAGACGTTCCTAAAAATAGTTTTAAAAGTTAAATTAAATATATATGTGATTCACACATGAGGAACACAGGTGACCCTCGTGGCCGCACTCCAGCGTTGCCAGACGTCCCGCTTTTTAAGACTAAAAGTGAATGTCCCACGCGGTACAGCCGAAATCACGCTTTTGTAAAATCTTTCGATTTGAATTGCCCAATTTATTTATTTGTCAAAAAAACAGTAAAAACTGTATATGAGGTGTGGGGAAAGAAATTTATCTGCGCACATTTTCTTGAGGGCCAGAATAAAAAAAAACGAAAAAATGAATTTATAAAATAATTATTTTAGAAAAAATATTTTTTTTCCCGAGTTATAGAAAATCAATTTCAACTGTAAATGAACTACAAGCAAAAGGAGCGCTCAACAAAACGTGCGCACAGTGAAGCTACATTTACGTCCAGAAGCAAAACAAGGGGCCATCTCAGCATTTGCTCAATGGATCAGGGAAACTGGACAAAAACCTGATCGAGATGGGGGTCATTGACCCGGAAGCTGAAGTACATTACTTGTTACAGGCCAATTAAATATTTTTTTAAAATGTATACAATGCAAACGTAAACTAATTCATTATATATCTTTGTTTTGTTACATTAAACATTATTTTTCTTTTTCACGATCAGTATAGTCTCTAATTGTATAGAAACAGTTTTGCAGCAGAAAAGATTTTACTTTAAACTTAAATTTGTGTACCGACTTTAATTGTTTTATGTCATCTGGCAATGCATGGTAAAGTAACGTACATGTATTGTATGTTGATTTCTTGTACTGAGCTGTTGATACTGACACTTGATGCACGTGATTTCTACGGCGTGTGTTGTAATTATAAATATCAATATTGCATGAAAATATGTTCCCTCCGTTAAGTAGGTCATTTTTGACAAATATTACAGATTCGTAAATAAATAGACAAGGCAATTGTAAGATTCCCAGCTCAATGAAAAGAGGCTTGCAGGAATCACGTGGAAGGCATTTTTTCATTATTCGAATAATTTTCTTTTGCAATCTGAAGGTCTGAATACTACAGGATGAGCTTCCCCAGAATATTATGCCATATCTCAGGCGGGAATGCACATTTGCAAAATAAACGCAACGAGCTGCATGAAGGCTGACGGAATTTGAAAGAGCTCTGAATGCGTAGTATAATGAACTTAATTTAGTGTTTAATTCTGTTTTATGTACATTCCATTTGAGGTTTGATTGAATTGAAAGACCTAAAACTTTTGTTGCCTCAACATCAGCTAATTGCATATTGTTCATTTTCAATGTAACATGTGAATTCGGATTTGAGATGCAAAAATGCATTGAAACAGTTTTTCTTTCGTTAACAATTAATTTGTTATTATTAAACCAATTTGAAACTTCTGAAATTGTACTATTTACTGCTTCTTTTTTGCAAATAACATTCGTGTCATCAGCAAACAGAACCGTTCTTCCATTTTTAATAGACGAGGGCATATCGTTTACATATAACAAAAAGAGAATAGGACCTATGATCGAACCTTGCGGGACCCCATGCTCAATTGGCAAAGAATTGGAAATATAAGTATGTAATGTCCTTTCCTGCCAGTATGGTATTTCTACTCTTTGAGTGCGATGTTTAAGGGAAGAAGTTATCCAATCTAGGGCAATACCACGAATTCCATACGAAGGTAATTTTGAGAGCAAGATCTTATGGTCAATAACGTCAAAAGCTTTCGAGAGATCTAAGGATATTCCAATGGGTACTTCATTTTGGTCTATTGATGAAGCAACATCTTTGAGAAAAGAAAAAATGGCAGTTTCCGTAGATTTTGATTTTCTAAAACCGTGTTGTGAGTCTGAAAACACACTGTTTTTCCTGAGAAACGTTTCCAATCGTAAGTAGAAAAGCCTTTCTAATACTTTTGAGAAAACTGACAAAAGAGAAATTGGCCGGTAATTTTGAATATCATTTTTGTTCCCTTTTTAAAAAGTGGCTTAATTTTTGCTGTTTTGAAAATATTTGGAAATATTCCTGAACATAAAGAAGCATTGAAAATGTGAGTTAACGGATGTATAAAGGCAGGTGCACAAGTTTTTAATAAATAATCCGGAAATTCATCTAAACCAGATGAATATTTATTTTTTAGTTTACTGACTATTCTGTGGATTTCGTTGGGAGAAGTTTCGGGAATAAACATCGTATCTGAAATTTTTTTTGGGAAGTGTAAAATGTTGAATTTTGTGATTTTAGTCCCTTCGTGAGATCAGACGCAATTATAGAAAAGTGTTTGTTGAAGAGATTGGCAACTTTTTCCGGATTACTCGTTTCTCTTTCATTATCCTTTAAAATAACATTCTCTACAATGCAAAAAATGCAACAAAAAACAAGAAAAAAACACGTGAAAGAACTCTCAAGAGCGAGTGAATCGGTCGCCGCATGATGCAATGAGCGAGTCGGATCGTCGGGTGAGTAGGTCGTTGCATCCATCATGGGTCGTCGAGCCAGCGATATTGACGCCATCGCAGATCGCAACGCGCTCTTCATTTTTCAACGAAATGCTGTGTGCCCACTTCGTATATTGGATATGTCAAACACCCTACTTGGAAAATCATATATATTATTTTCGTTAAAACCGTGAATTTGTTGTCCCTCCTACTCGGCTCATAGTGAACGGATTTTAACAAATGAGGTACCAAAAAAAGATAAAAAAATCAGGAATGGAGGTCACTAAATATTGCAAATCACGAAGCTTTTCGTTATTAATAAAATGCTAGGAAACTTTTGTTGTTTGAACTTTGCGGCTGGGATAGTTAGCGTGCCCTCCGCGCGCTGCCTGTCAAGATGGCGGTTATGCGCACACCATCCGCCACAGGAGAACTCACGTGGTTGTCGCGTGTGAATCGAAGCGGCGGGAAGCGGAAATTTGTTGTGCGTTCCGTTAAGACAAACATGTGTGCGACTATTTATCAATTGTGTTGTAAGTGTTCAATGTAAAATTTTGTGTATGTTCTTATATATCTTTTATGTGATATCTACGGATTTATGTAATTCGTCTAGCATACGCCAGCTGGCAAGAAGCCTTTGCACGCGGTATTACCCACGTGGCCAACGTGTATTTCTACATGTGGCTGGAAGCGGAAAGCATCCCTTCAGTGCGATGTAATCGCACGGGTTCAGCTAGTAAAATGTATTTTACTTTTGTGTTGCTATTCTTTCACGCTTTGTTTGAAGACGAGTAAAGAAGATGATAGTTCTTCGGACAGTTTGGATTTGTCGGCGAACAATACCCATTAAGAAAAAAAACTAGGAAAACGTTGGTAAACAAAATACAACATTAAATGGGAACGTGATTATAACTGGCTGTGCGAGGTAATGTCAAACGAGTATGAAGCATGTTGTCCACTGTGTAAGTAAGAGTGAAGCGTTTGTCATGGTGACTAAATGATATCGTCAAGCACTGGAAAACAAGCTCTCAAATGAAGATCACGAGCTCTCACGCTGCAAAAAATTGAAGACTATTTCTCAAAGACAGATTATCCGTGCATGTTTTCTTGAGCCGTCACTTCGGTAGTTGTGAGAGGAGTGGGGAGTTTGGTTATTTTGACAAAAAGAATATTGACTGAAATTTGTAGTACGTCTTTCATTGCAAAGTAGTTTCTACTTACATACTACTTACATTACGGGAGCGAACATTTCTGGTTATCAGATTTTTTTTTCTACAACGCTCGTTTCTATAATATATTCTTAATTTAGCTAATGATGGCAAAGCAGTGGGTAGGTACTCCGTGGCTCAAGAAAACATTTGCGATTTATATATCCCTCTCAAACCTTGATTGATTGATGTTTCCGGGCGCGTCAACTACTTAGGTCATTAGTCCTGTAAATGTAATGCGTGTTTTTTCTCGGAAGGTGGCGATGATCTTTTCCCCGCTGGATGGCGAGATCTGACGCCGGCCTACCGTCGACTAGCGGGGTTTTCCCTCAACTAGGTATCTCCCATCAGCGGGGCAGAAGAGGTGGTAGAAGGATATCTTCATGAGCTACCAGGCTTTGATGTTGGACATTTTTTTCACCTACTTTCCAATTTCGTTCCAGTCATTACTTTCTTATGTGGTGGGAATTTCCATCGCGACTATGCCACTCGCAAAGAAAGCAAACATATTTTGTGTAGCCTTGTTGCGTGCCTAATAACAATGCAATTACTTTGAAATCGCTGCATACCTTCCCTTTATACCCACTGTATATAATTAATTTGAAAATATTTTCTAAAATGGAACTGGAAGACTTTCAAACTGTGGTACTGGCCTTTGCGCAGAAAGTAGGTCCGGGTAAGCAATGTGTGTCTGACTTCTTGTTTTTAAACCTCGAATTTTCGTGGCACAAAAATAGCAGTCTGATATATGGTTTTTTGGTTCTCGCCATACCATAGGTATAGCAAATAACATGGTATTTTCTTTTCCTATACGCCAACTAATTAATTTACAAGGAAAAGATGCGCAACATACTATTCCTGTTTCTTCCAAATGTGAATTCTCCGCACATATAGTAAACGCTGTCGGGAGCATCTCAACAGGAGCGCCGACGAGACATTTCCTAGAAAAATCAAAATTATATCATTTTAATCTTTAATTCATGCTGTACAAAGATGTTCTTAATCACTCCTTTCCTTCTTAGCAACTTACTCGTCACTTTATGTATACCACGAAAAGCAAAAAATCACTTTAAACGTTGTCACACTTGAGGCTTCCTGATAGTGACTGTGAGGCTAGGTTCGAAGTAACCAGTGTTTATGAAAGTATACAATCGAGAGGCGTACCAACATTTGAATACTAAAACATTTGACATAAATACAGGAATCCATGTCGCCAAGTGCTATTTGCAAACTTTTTTCTCAATTTACGGGATAATAATGCCCTTTTCATGACATAAAAGTTAAAATTACTTAAAAGTATCCCAAAACGTGACATTTTGATTTCAGATGCATTGCATTGCAAATTCATAATGTATCACATACTTTTATCTCAGAAATAAAACCCTCGTAGAACAGTGTAAGTAATGTGATGTAAAATTCACTTAAATGAACAATTATAATCTGTTTATATTACGACCGAAATAAATTTTGAATTTAATTATATATATTGTAAATGATAATTAAAATTAATAAAACGTAAAATTCACTGATGTATATAAATAAAATATAAACCTTATTAAAATTAACAATTATAATTAAGTTGCTATACAATCGCTGTGAATGTACAGTTCATGAAATGTGTTTTATTCAACTGATAACTAAAATTTATGAATTGTACAATTCAGTGATGTATAGAATTAATTAAATCTACATTTCACATAAGTTGGTATTGTGACGATTTCCCCTTCCCACCCACTTAAGTACATTCACAATTCTAATTCCAAATTCTTAATTCTAATAGCCTTTACCACGTTCGCGCGCTCTTGTATCGGTTCCGCCCACTTCTTATTCACTTATTTTGCTTAATTTATTTCTTACGCGCGCGGACGCGTTCCTAAGTCACCTATCTCTTAACTAAGAATTAATTTATTACTAATTTTCTTTAACCTTGGATGCTACCGATTACAAAAATGTATAAGTCGTAGATTCGTTGCAAGTTTCCAATACTGGATGAGACCTGCATTCATTTGTAATACTACCCGGTATTTCCAAAAACTACAAATGATAACTTGAATTTCAGTTTGAAAACAAAATAACAAATACCCCGTGTTTGTTGTTCTTTATTTCGTTCCCTCTGGCTATTGCACGATCTGTCAACGAAAACATAAACAATGTTCCACAAGAACATCAACAAAAATTAAAACAACAGAAAATAAACACTTATTCACACAATATTTACAATACATTCATACTACATCGAGACATGCGCATTCTCCCTTGATGGCCATGTTTTTTGTAATTATGCTTAACTTAATAAATTATTCACATGCTTGGCCTTGAACATGAAAAAACTTTCGTCGCATTTATCATATGCGTGTGCAGTTCACTTCCCTTTTCTGGCGATGTTGGCAACTGCGCCCATCTTCTGCGATGTCCAAGACAGCTTCCCCAAGTACAGGTTGCTCCGACCACCATGTAATAAAACACGACTTTGAGACTGAGTCATTTATCACTACTTAAAAAATCTGGCAATATGTTTGCCTCCACGACCGAAAATCATCTGACGGCATAACAGAGCCTGCGGACCGCTCACCTCCGAGAATGAAAAATCTTCGGACGAAAAGTATTGTTGAGATTTTTCAGCAAAACTTTTCTTAGACAAAACACGCTCTCTTCGTCATTTGTCCTTCTTTATTGACACTTAATATTTATAATTTGCAACTCTCCGGCGTCCCCTTACTTAATGGTATTTGCCAAAAATTCCCAAAATTCCGGTTTTAGCTGTTTATTCGTCCGAAACACCCAAATTATTCAGTCCGAATTTCGTAATTTCCTAACTTGCACCAGCGATTCTTCGTCAACTGTCGTTTAACAACAGGCGGAACACCGTCACTCTGTTTAATCTAAACCACGCACTTGCCGCCTTATAAACTACGCGTGCCCTTGTACGGAATTGTTCTTAATTTTTCCGTAAGCTATTTATGGTCTTGAACTATCATTTATTTACGGCGGCATTCCATTCACACAAAATGTCCGCACGCCATTCTGCAGTCATTTGTTGAATCTCCTATCGTCCGTTCTCGCACAAAAGCGTCCGCCTCCCTCGGTCGGCCTCCTCCGCGACGGTTTTTCGTTGTGTAAAGATGCAAATCATTACAGTATTTACAATTAATGCAATGTACAATTCGCTGATGTTAGAATTAATTACATGCACAGTTTACTAAAAGTAACAGTTAAAATTAAGTGGCTGTACAATTGTAATAACTTGAAAACTTTTTTAGAGTATTGCACACCTGATGATGGGAAAAAGTAGTTCCCGAAACGTCGTAAAGAAATAATAAAATGACAAAAAATAATAAATTTTTATTTGATGACAAATTGGCTACCGTTAAAAAAATGGACGTTAACCTTGTAACCTTATGATCCAATTCTGAGAAGTTTTCATCTCGAAAAGGCAAAACCTTCTCAGAACGCCAAACATTCTCATAATCATTGCTTAACACGTTGAGTGCCATGCGAGACCATTTGGTCTCGTAGGGTGATTTAATTTTCTTTTAATACGAGACCATGTGGTCTCGTAAGGATGTATAGTTTTTTTTAAGTACGAGACCATATGGTCTCATGGGCTGGCTTGTCTTTTATGTGATATTACTCGATAGTGCTTCCACCTATCCGCGATTTATCAACTTCATTATAGTCTACAACGCTTACAGATTACTACATATTCCGGATGAACAATATTTAGGTTTCTTTTTTCCCCGGTAGATGGCTCCTGGTTTTCTACCCCTAGAGTCGTTCGCTCTTGCGCAGAGAAATACGTCTCCCGCGTATATTTGATTTCTTGGAATGGAAATAATTCTTGATAACGGGTACCGACAGTTCTCTCGATCTACTCTGGCAGAGACGTCACGGCGTTTTAGTCTTCTGCTCTTAAGAGTGAGTGTGGAATATCTGCGTTATTTGTATGTTTTTGTGTGCTCCGTTTTCTTTCTCAAAATGTCAGAGAGTGTCAGCAAGAGAAAGGTAGTGAAACGAAAATTGATTGAAGAGAGATTAGATGATACAGAGATAGAAACATTGTTAGATGAATTTGATGATTCAGATATTAGTGTCTCAGCGAGTGAATTTGAACCAAGCACAGAAGACGATACTGATTCTTCAGATGAACTAACAGGTATTTCCTCTGCTTGTGAAGATAATGCTGATGATCCCGACGTTTCACCTAAGAGCGGAAATACAGAATTCAACAGCTGGGGTTCCGTTAGAGGATGTCAGAAGAATATTACAATGCGAGCACAAAAAGAAATAAACTTAAATAGTGAAAACATGACCCCGTGGGACTTTTATCATAAATTCATAACAGATGAAGTTATTGATATGATGGTCTCAGAAACTAATAGAAATGCTGCGCAAGTGCTTCAAAAAGCAGGACTTAAACTAGGAAGTCGCTATAATACGTGGAACCCGACAAACCACGAAGAAATGCTGCTTTTCCTGGGCTTGAGAATTTGGATGGGCTTAGTCAAAATGCCTTCTTTGTCCAACTATTGGAGTAAGGCTCCGATGTACCAAAATAATGTTGCCAACAGCGTGATGTCAAGAAATCGTTTCCAAAACATTTTGAGGTTTTGGCACTTTTCTAACAATGAAGATTTCAACGTCGGTAAGTTGAAGTAAATGGCAACATTGCAGGTCTACCTTGAAATATTCCATGGCACATATTTTATTTCTCTTACGTTATATATTTCTTTTACAGGTAGGCTTCACAAAATTCAGCCGTTATTAGATCTGTTGCAGCAGCAAAATATGGCAATGAAAACGCCGGGAGATAGTCTGGTGCTAGACGAATCGATGGTTCCCTGGAGAGGAAGATTAGCATTTAGACAGTATCTACCAGGTAAAGCTAATAAATACGGGGTAAAAGTGTTCAAACTTTGTGATGAAGAAGGTTACACTTATTCCATAAAAATTTATTTCGGAAAAGGTACGACTGATCCAAAACTTTCTGAAAGTGGGCCAACTCAAATAGTAATGAGTATGATGACTCCTTACTTGAATTGTGGGAGAGTTTTGTGCACTGATAGTTATTATTCTTCCTTGGAGCTTGCAAATTTATTATTAGATAGTGGCACTCATTTTGTTGGTACGGTGAGAAAGAATAGAAAAGGATTTCCAAAAGATGTGGTTGATGCAAAACTCAAGAAAAAAGGTGAAATAATTGCAAGACAAAATGACAATGGCATATGTGTAATGAAATGGAGGGATCAACGTGATGTAATTATGATGTCCACGTTGTATGAACATCACATTATTCCAACGGGAAAGAAGAATAGGAGCGGTGAAGAAATTTCAAAACCTCAAATGGTTATCGAGTACAACAAAAGAAAAGGCGGTATTGATATTGCTGATACCCTTGCATCCTATCACTCGGCGCACAGAAAAACAATTCGCTGGTATCATAAAGTAGCTGATGACATGATATTTGGATGTGCAATGGTAAATGCACAACTTTTGTTTAACAACTTACGACCTGCAGGAGTTCGGAAAATGTCTTTAGAAATGTTTAGAATGAATATTGTAAATACATTGTTGCCCCAAATCGCCACTGCATCACGAACTCCTTCCAAGACAACACATTATCTAGAAGAAGATAAAACACTTTCAGGAAAGAAACCAAGAAAATTAAGACGTCGCTGCAAATCATGCTATGAGAAATTAAGGCAAAGCTATGACAGCAAGCAGGCATCAACATTTTGTAAACAAGTGTCTACCTACTGCAAGAGTTGTCCTGACAGGCCATTTTTGTGTATAAATTGTTTTGAGGCATATCATAAGAAATAAATAATTTACATTTTGCATCACACAGTCTTTTCAATTTCGTACCACGCCCATATTTCCTGTAATTGGTAAATCTCACTGTGCTCCTCTGAACCGATTTCCTGGTCCAACAATGCCTCTCCGTTGAAAATGTCACACATTGATTAGGTGTGATGAGTATTTTTTTTACGTATTTCCTTCCAGGCCAGAGCAGCTGACTTGCTTTGTTGCAACACAAGTAATCTTTGTTTTCCGGTGTCACGATCTGCATTTCACAGCTGTCTAATCAGTTCTCAGAATTGGGTCTCGACAATCACCACAGAGGCGTCGACGCATCGATGCCTCTAGAGGCACCGCTTATCATCTGTCACTTCCCACTGTCGCCCCCTCCATGCAGAAGATTCAAATGCGTCGCGTGGGCTGTAGACTCCACCGCTATAAACCACACATCGCTTCAATTCACACAAGACATCGGCGAAATATTCAGAATTATTCACGAGACCATATGGTCTCGTGATAGTTTTAACAGATGCAAAAATTTCCCTTGCGACCATATGGACTCGTACATTTTTATAACTAAATTAAATTGTGTATAATATTAGAATAATATTGGTACAAGTTTCAATTTTATAGCATAAGTAGTTGTGCGTCAAATATCGTTGGCACTGACGCGTAGTACGGGAAAAAGCACTGTGGTACCCACGTGTAGTATACGGAGAATGTGCTTGGCACTGAACGTGTTAAGGAGGGAAAATGGTCAGTCATGAAAAAACACTGAGCTGGGGCTGCACCACAATGTAACACTGTGGGCAACCGATCCCCAGCTATTACATTTCCTAACTTATTATCAAGAATGAAAACATTTGAAACCTGGCTGCACTTATTTTTAAGCACTTGGAAAAACAAGGAAGAGCTCAACGAAATGTCTAATTTTAGAGAACGAAAGAACTGGTCATCAGCTAGTTTTAGCCCAGCAGGCAACTTCAGGGAGGCTAAATTTGTGCTTCTCCCAGGGGTGGATTTGGAAATGTCTGGAACCACTAAACATTTTATTGCCCTTTTCCAATTACAACATCTCGAAGAAACTACAAGTTGCACTCTAGCATTTGAGCCAGACGTAAGAGCATTAATGGAGTAAATGGTGGCGTCATCCGCTTGAGGCGGAGTGCTTGGACCAGCGACTCGGTCATAAGGAACAACTCGCTTCCAGAATCTAGCAACGCCCTGGCTGGCAGGGTTTGACCCAATTCGTTAGTTGCATTCACAATGACTGTAGGAAGAAGAGAATCAAATTTACATGACTGACCAAGTGTGTTAACGTACGAGTTTTGGTATCGTGTGCTTATTGTGTAGTATTCAGGGTTGTGGTTGCTGGTCCGGCAGAGGTGTTGGGGGCACTTAAAGAAAGAGGGAAAGTCAGATTTTGGACATTCTATACTGCTCTTTGTGAAAGACACTTGTGAAGAAGAGAATGGTGGTTCTTTACACACGTTTTACAACTTCGCTACGAGAAGTGATGAGAAGGGTCGTTCCTTGGCAATTGGGGCAGAGCTGATGCGAAAACTAGGCCAGGTGTAAAGCGGGTGCTCTCCAGAACTGCAAGCAATGCAGGATTGAAGACTGGAGGCTGGTGACCCAGCTTCCAGCTGGGAACAATATCAGCTTTTCCCTTAGCAAGGAGAAAGGCTTCCCTTGCTTTAGGTATTGTCTAACTTACTGAGCACTAAAATTGCAAAATTATCTCAGCGGAAGGTACCGTAGTGGAAACACCTGGTGTGGATAACCAGTGAGAGGTTACAGCATTATGCATTTCTCTTAGAGAAGAGGCAAACCAATCTTGAGGGCGGGAAAGGAGAAAAGAACTTGAAGACGTTCATCTAAAATTTTAGATTTGTCATCACAGCGTTCTTTTAACAGGACCCAAGCTTGTGCAAAGGATCCTTCAGAAACAGTTAACACAGTAATCAACTTTAGAGGTTCAGCCTTCAGACTACTCATTAAATGCATTAATTTTTGTGCATCAGGAATCTGAGCCTGATAAATTACTGAGTGAACAGGTCACAAAATCGTTGCCAATTCGTACAACTCCCATCAAATTACAGTGGGTAGCCAAACTATTATACTCAACTGTTTTTTGTTGTAATTTTAAAGTTCATTCGTAAATGTGTTGACGCATTTTATATGAAATTGTTTAGTGGTTTATTTTACTTCATTTGTAGTGTAGATGTTCGGCCTCTTCCTACAACTACAATTGTGAAGATAAAATTGTTTTTCTTAATGAAATAGGCTCATTAAAACGAGATCTAATAAGGTTATGTTGAATTTTTTCAAAATATGCGTATTTGTGGAGAAATTGGACGTCAAAATTAGTCGCCCAATGTTATTCTTTATATTTAGGACGATTATAAAGCAAATAAAATTCGACAAGATTAATACATCGAACAAAAATTGTATTTTATAATAATTTATAAAAAATGTTTGTTAAAAAATTACAATTTACAATTTGTATTCTTAATGTATGATATATTTCTATCAAGCAATCCGCAAAGCTTTATTGAAATTTACGCAACAATGCAACAAGGGATATTTAAATACTACATTGTTGGTGAACTCCGAGATGGTGACAGTGATAAGATGAAGATGTTTTATTTAGTAGAGTTTGTGTTTACAAATTAGACTAGAAATTATTCAAAACCTATTTGATAATCATAATTTTTCCCGTGTGGCGAAGTATAGAACATACATGTATTTACTTAATGCAATGTCACTTATCTCTCTATATATTAGCATTTCAACCGGCAAATTAAGATTATGTCAAAAATGTACTTTGGGTGGCGATAGAAGGCAGCTGGCAAGAGTGTAGAGTATAGATAGAAGGCATGTCCGAATAGCTAGCCAACACACACACACACACACAAAATGAAAACTAATACTAGAAAGTCTGTGCTTTTCTGTAGCACCACTAGTTTCTTTTTACCTTTTCTTGGATTCAATGTTTGCGTTGCTTACTCAGCTTCTTCCAATATTTGACGCGAATATGAGAAATATCTTCCTTTGTAATACTGTTTCTTTATCCTCTTAAGTCACTAGGTGATCATAAATACACATTACAAGGTCTACTAAACTGAGACTTGTTTAGACCAAATACGACGTGCAAAGAGGTCAAAATTCTCGATTTGCAAAGAGGTCAAAATTCTCAAAAATAAAATTATTTTTAAATGTAAACGAAAAATATTGAGCGTAACCCGTGGGTAAAAGAGTGTAATTGCACTCGTGATAAATAACACTAGTGGTGCTACAACAGCTTATACTTTCCCGTATAATTGGAAACAGCTACTTAGGATTGAAATATTGCCCTTTCTGTCCTACTAACATCTTAACTATTATTTGAAAACGTCCAATTCAACCAAGAAGCAAACAACTCACTGTTTCCACATCAGTGTTGTCAAAACTATGTGATTTATACTCGTACAATTGCATAAAAATGTAATACAAAAATTTTCTTCGAAAAATTTTGAGCCGTTTTTAAGGAAATGGCGTTCAAGGGCTACAAAAAATGCTAAACTCGAAGCTTTTTTTTCACAGAAAAGTTTTGAGTTTTCAATGAACTTACTTTGAAGTCATTTGAAGCACTCACATTCACCAATATAATAATGTTTACAAATTGCTGGTAATGTGCATATTAAAGATGTGAGAGATCTTGAAAAAAAAATGTGTGTAATTTTTGATAAAACAAATACATACCTCAAAATGAACTTTACATCATATTAAAAAGTGCACTTAGCATTATCCGTTCCAAAAGTTTGAAGAAAAAATCTGGAGCCATTTATGAGAAAATGGCGTTTGAGCATTTCTGAAAATGCGGAAATTTGGACTAGTTTTCACAGAAAACGGTTGAATTCTCGAGAAACTTTACTTGAAATTCTTTAAAGCACATGTACTCATTAATATAATAATGTCAACAAATCGGCACTAATGTAAATCTTAACAACGTGAGAGGCAAGTCAAAAAAATTACATTTTTGTATTTTTTGGAAAAACAAAAGAATAGAGCAATATATCGTTTATGTCCTGTAATAGACTATATTTATCACTATCCCTACCAAGAGTTTAAAGAAACAAATTTGAGCCATTTTGAGAAAATCATATTTTTGTAATTTATTTTAATTGCACCAATTGCATGCAATATTGCGCGAAATCTACTAAAATTTTTAAAACAGTGTACGTGACATTAAAGAAAGAACTCACTACGTAGAACAAATTTTACTTGAAGGAAAAATCTCTATCTGTAATTTTGTAGTTGGAGGGAGGATAAAATTCAAACTTTCTAATTTTCGAAAATGCAGAGTTAACCGTGAAAATCGGATGTTTGCCACCTTAATAAGTGTATTTTACTATATTCTTACAAGAAGTGTAAAGAAAAAAGGTGGAGCTGTTTTTTAGAAAATTTTGAAAATGTGGGGGTTTTATGTAAAGTTCCCCCCAAAATTAAAATATCGGTTTCACGTTCAAGGGCCATGAGATCAGCCATATCGATTGGGGAGTATCGATTTTGGAGAAAATCGGTTTAGTCGCTATCGTTGTTCACAGACAGACAGACAGAAGGACAGACATTTTGCTTTCAATTGATTTTTCGGTATCAAGGACTCATAAAACAGGGATTCCGGTTGCACCACGTGTTAAGAGATATTTTTTTCTTAATTTAGGAACTGAATTTATTCACTTTTTCATTACCAGGGCCCTGTAATAAGAATGCCGAAAATCCGCCGTTTTTTTCGCACAGCATTACATAACTTTCCCTATACTATACGTACGTGGTATAGTACATGGGAAAGTAAAAATGCCGGAGCAGTATGCTAACAAACAGACCGCGCGCGATCTTACCTTCCTCTTTCTTGTCCTATCCTCACCCCTTACACATTTACACCTGTATGCAGTACATTGCCACACGTGCCGGGAGACTGGTTTGGAGCTTAGAGCTTGTCCTGGCTGGGGCGGTGCCCCGCTGATGGGAGATAACTGATTAAGGAAAAAACCTGTAAGCAAACCTACACTGTCAAAAATTACATTAAATTTAAAGTAGTTTAATGCACTTTTTCACATTAAATTTAATGTACTGTGTACCTTAAAACGATATTATTGTACATGTACATTAAATATAATGTTAAAATTAAAATTAATGTAGAGTTGAATAAATTTTTCGTCGAAATTGGGTCAAGTATCACTAAAGATTTTGATAATTTTGTCTTTGAAAAAAATATTATATTGAAATCAACCCCCTCCGAATCAATGTTTATTTTACCCACTAATGAAACTGAAATACTAATATAATCAACAAAATGATCATAAAAAATCCGCTGGTATCGATAAAATTTCTATTGCGGTAATAAAACACATATCTAAATTCATATCTCAACCCCTTGTATATATTGTAAATAAATGTTTTGAAAGGGAAATTGTTCCTGACCATTTCAAAAAAGCAGAAGTGATTCCTATTTATAAAACAGGTGATGAAAAGAAGGCTACAAATTATAGGCCTATATCATTGATATCAAATTTCGCCAAGATATTTGAAAAGGTAGTTAAAGCAAGAGTGTTAAGTTTTATTAAAAAATATAAAATCATTAATGAATTTCAATTTGGCTTCCAGGAAGGCAAAAGTACGGAAGATGCGATTAAATTTATTACAGATGAAATCAACCATAGTATCGATGAAAACATTCCTTGTTTGACTATCTTCTTAGATCTTGCTAAGGCATTTGATACTGTTAATCATGAGATATTGTTGAACAAATTATATAAAATTGGATTCAGAGGCACTTCTTATAATCTGTTTAAAAGCAATTTGACGAATAGAAAACAGGTTGTCAGAATAAATAACGTTATTAGTGAGGAACAAATTGTAACCTGCGGTGTTCCACTAGGTACTCTATTGGGACCCATACTTTTTTTATTATACATAAACGATATTTTTGGAATATTGACTCAAGGTGAATTGGTATCATTTGCAGATGATACAGCTGTAATTATTAAAGGCAAAACGTGGCCTGAGGTTCTTGGGCGAGCCGAACAAAATATGAAATTGATAACTACATGGCTAAAAGATAATTACTTAAGACTCAATATCCAAAAAACTGTTTATGTAACTTATGGTAGTTATCTAGATAGCATTCCTGTCGATTGTGTGATAAAAATACATAAAATTTCATGCGATACTAATTATTGTAGTTGTCCTGATATGAATAGAACATCGATTGCTAAGTATTTGGGGATCTACATTGATTGTAATTTTAAATGGAGTCATCAAATTCAACAAATTGTAAAAAAGGTTAGATACTTGATTTATATCTTTTATAAGTTGAGATCCATACTTAATACTAAGCAATTGATGTCTATATACTATGCATTGTTTTGGTCCATAGCAACCTATATTACTGTAGCATGGGGTGGAGCTTACGATAATAATATGAAAGCGTTAATTGACATACAGAAACGAATTATAAAGATCATTTATAATAAAAGCAAACTATTCTCATCGGAAATAATATTTAGAGAAAATAAAATAATCAGCGTGAAGAAATTTTATATAGAAAAAGCTTTATTAACAAACTTTGAGTCCATGTATAATGATTATAAAACTATTTCAGTGACAAAGAGGAACACAGATATCATTCCGAAAAAAATTCATAAAGAAATTAGTAGACGTCGGCATTATTATATTTGTTACAAAATATTCAACGCGTTGAGTACAGAACTCAAAAATTGTGATGTTAATACACGAGGACAACGAAAGCGTATCAGATCCTGGATTATTGATTTGAATGATTCAGTAATTGCATCATTCTATCAACCCATGCAGTGACTAAGAAATAATGTCTGAATATGTCTCAAATTATATTTTTTATATTATTTTTCATTTTATAATTTTCATTTTTCTTTAATTTTGTTTTTTCTACAAAAATTGATAAATGAAACAGGTACATATATGATACATGATTAGTCATTGCAGGTTCGCGCACAAGACTATGTCTTCTGCGAAATAATGTCAACATTATTTGTACTTTGTTACAACCTGTAAATAAATAAATAAATAAATAAATTTAATGTACTGCAGTACATTAAAGTAACGTACCGTGTACGTTACGTTAAAGCGATTTAAACGTGTTTGTGCATTAAATTTAATGTTAAAATTAAAATCAATGTAGATTTAATGTAGGACTACATTAAACGTTATGTGCCTTGAAAATTAAACCGATATTAATGTGTTGTACATTAAATTTAATGTTTAAATTAAAATCCGTGTAGGTTTTAGAAATATTTTCTTTAGCTATTTGAACTTACGTATAATAAATTTAAAATATCTTTTCAACATGTATACATAAAATATAAATGTTTAAAATTAGTATTTATATTCAAATTGGTAACAAATAAAATTGTAAAAATCTTTATAATAAAATTGTAGCGATGTACATAGTACACTAATTCTTTAGTTAACAATTTTTTTCAAATTCTCCGGAAATATTTAAATTTTTTCAAAGAATTGTCATTGTAACAATGTCAGAATTTAGTACTCTTTACGGCTACGAAACATATTTCCGAGCGTAAACGCGTCCAAAACAGGTGAAGAAGTAGTGACAATTGTAAATAATATACATAATTCTGTAGAGATAATACATATTTAATATATATATTACGTCTAAAGAAATATGTTCCGTAGACGTAAAGAATATATTATACATATCATAGCGGGCAATACAGTAGGCCTAAGAACCTGCTGAAGCAATTGGTTGTCGCAATAGCTCAGTGGTTAGAGCACCCACGCGTTAACCAGAAGTCCCGGGTTCGAATCCCGCTCGGGGTGATTATTGGTTGAACAAATTTAAATATTAAAATTCATTTATTACACAGTACCAAGATCAGAACTTACTATTCTTTACATCTGCGGGACATTCGCTTTCGAGCGTAAACGCGTCCAAAAATATGACAATTGCATAAATCCCAACAGGCAATTCATCAGGCCTAAGAACGTTCAAAGAATTGATTGTCTCGATAGGATAGTGGTTAGAGCAAGTGGGCGTAAACCTGGAGATACTGGTTTGAATTCCCATCGAGGTGACAATTATTTGAACAAATTTTAAATATTGAAGTTAGTACATGTACAGTAAATTTCATGCACACATACAGTAATTTCAATGTAAAAGTACATTAAAGTAAGTATCATGTACTTAAATTAAATTTAATTCACACGTTCAGTAAATTTAATATATACGCATACAGTAAATTTAATTGTACACGTACATTACATTTAATGCACACGTACTTTAAAGTTACTGTACGTGTACATTAAATTTCATTTACGTACATGATACTTTAATGTACTTTTACATTAAAAGTAATGCGGAAATTTCTGACAGTGTAGGTCAGCGCCGGATCTCGCCCTTCATCGGGGAAGTTCACAGCCACCACCTGCGATAAAATCATACACTACACTTACTAACAACTTCAACAATCGCTAATCACCCCGGAATCACTAATCAACCAGTTGAACATACCACTAGTGCAATTTCTTTATCCGCTAGTTTCGTTAATTACTCAAGTGCACTTAGATTAACGTTTTCTCAAACGTAATGTTGTAATGCACGATGAATTGTGCGCGAAGCCCCGCCTCCCAGTCCCACGACGGTCGCCACGATAGCCCGACTTGACGTACTTTGATATTTTCTGGGGCGCAGGGGGGAGGAGACGGATGAAGTGTACGCGTCGCGGCAAGGACGTTGAATGTGCGCATGCGCTGGTGACCCAATTTGCCCCGGCAGGTTACTACAGAACGTACAACGCTGTATTGGTCTCTGCCCTGGCGTGTTACCATACAGCCCAGTCAAATTGCACAGATCGGGAGAAAAAAGTCCTGGAGTTTTCAAATTTGTATTTATTGTTCGTTGGTACTTACTGTATTTACTGCAGTAAATGCGGTAAATTCCTGAACGTTATAATTCAATTTATATTGTTTATTAATTTATATTATGTAATTAATATGGTGACAGCGTACACTATTCTGTACCAAATATTGTACTTGATCCTTAACAAATAAAATCTGGATTACCATTTTTCTTTCCCGAGGTAATCTCGGACCCAATGACCTCCGACACCAGCAACTCTACGAGCAAAATAGGATTTTATAAGATGTAAAAGATCATTTTCGACGTAAAATATGCAAATACATATTGTTGGTAAATGCTGAACAAGTATCTAATTACTTCCTTTCATTGAATATATCATGAAAAGACACAATGAGAGACACAATATAGCCGTCATGTTAGAAATATATAGCCATCATATCCTGGGGAAGTTAAAGGCCGTGGACATGCGTAGAAGCCAATATTCCGGGCGACGATGCTCGACGAGTAACCAAAGCCACATCGTCTCAGAAGATTATTTTTCTTCAAACATCAGAAATGCCTACCCAATACGAGCCCTTCGCGTTGTGAACATATCACTGTCTAGTTCAAGGAAATACACAAGATAGGAAAATGTGAGATATTTGAATTTCGCTGCCAAGAACCAACCGAAGGTGACACGGAGGTTCCGATTGAAAAGGCGGGAAAGAATTGGAGGGAAACCTATCACTCAGTTGCCAGCGCTACGCCTGAGCAAATTCAAGATGTCTACCTAAGAAGGCCATACAAACTGAAATGCGAAATAAAAATATGGTTACCAGATGAAAATATATAACAAATTACACTATCAGGTAAGAAGAAATGTGGTCTACTTCCTTCATCTGGAAGATTCTACATAAATGTAAGTTATTATTCAGGCGAAAAAACCTGTATAGACTTTTTATTAATACTGCCATCAATGCACACTACATGAAATCCTATCTGATATAATCCCTATGTGTGTGTGTATTGTAGTGATACCGAATAAATTCAAGTTTATTCTGCCGCAAAATAACTCCACGCAGGCGGCGACGCGAGAGATGCGAGGCGCCACGGAGGCGACCCGAGGGCCAGGCGAGGCGCCACGGTCTCCGCGACCCTTTGCTCCCTAATTCGTCATGGACACGTGTGCCCCAACTCTGGGTGGCCGCCCTGCACACGACCCCTTCAGTATTTTTCCACGACGCCTGGAACTCTTCCGTCAGCCTCCCTAGAGATTCCTAGCCCCTCACAACCCCCCGGTCGTTAATAACTGCCCCTTTTCGACGCAAAATTAAAGCGAGAGGGAGCGATAACCAGCCCCTCTCTCACTCTTTTCTCGGCCTCGAAAACATCCTCTGATTGGGCAGAAAATATCTAATGCGCAGTACCCTTTCGCCAATAGCAGCCAGAATTCGGGTTTGTTCTAGAATATTCCAGAGTCACAGGGATAATTTTGGTAGGGGGAACGAGGTTTCCTAAAACTTGGAGCGACGAGGCACAAAAGAGAAGCTGGGGAGCTGTGTTCAGAATCGGACGCAAGTGGCGGCCGCAGGGGGGAACCTGTTATATTCTGTTGTGGCGTTCGGTTCGATGGACTTAGAAAAATTATTAAGTTTCTTGTAGAGTTTGGGTACAAGACTTCTGTGACGAACGCAGGCCGCAGAACAGTATTATGAACATTTGACAGCAATTCGTATTATATTACGTCCGATTTACGTGCGAACTCGAGACTCTCTTTTCCTTTGTGAATTTGTGCGATAATTCACGGGCTCATTAGTATCAAAGTATTGTGAGATCGACCGGGAATGAACCGACCGTGTCAGTGAATGAACTGTGCTGACCCATTCTCCGCAGCGAGCAGACGGCGCTTTTGTGTTCCGGCCGCCTTGGCCGCTGCCCTCGCAAGTACCTGATCTGACCTACATTTTCCGAGCGGCGCTCCTCGCCCGCCACGAACCTCGCAGCCAGCTGACCTGAGGTCGTTCAACTTCAGTGGGTGGCGCAGGCCGCCTAACAGAGGTATTTTCTGTTTGAGTGTCTTATGTCGTACCCGCGATCGAGAGGTGTGAACAGTACATCAGACAATCAGTGTTGACTTCCTCTCGACCGGGCGACGAAGAGGAGTTCCCGGCCGCGCATGGCCGTCAAGCGGGAATTCGCGCGCGAAGAAGAGTTTCATCTGATTGTAATCACTTTGTAATTTTATGTTCTCTTAAGTGCATGACATTTCATTTTTTTTTGTTTTATTTCGATTTTGAGGGCATGCTCGCCAGAGTTATCATCACCAGACCATTAGCGTTTTCTTTTTTTTTCAATGAATAAATTCAACTTGTTCTAAATTCACATGTTTGACTTCTCATTCAACCTAGGCCACCGGCTTCCTCCATCTTCGCCGTTTCAGGTAATCTGTCGACTGAGCGGGCCGGCTACCCGTCTGAGGCGCCCAACCGAAGACGCGAGGGTAGTTGCAGTATGTATATATATATATATATATATATATATATATATATATGTATGTATGTATATATGAGAGAGGGGGGGGCTGTCCGGGGAGGAAACGTCGAAACTTGGAAAATAAGCTCTTAAGACAATTCTAAGCATATTTTGTCTTATAAACTACGTGGGTATTCCGAATGGTTGGGCTGCAATGAGCACTCAATTTTTCAAACCAACTTTTGAGTGATTATTGCGGCTCAACAATTCGGAATATCCACGTAGTTTATTAGATAAAACATGCTTAGAATTGTCTTAAGAGCTTATTTTCCAAGTTTCGACGTTTCCTCCCAGGACACCTGAATATATATTCAAAATAGTTTTCAAGTGAGACACTAATTATATTAGAGTCACTAATTTATCACTATTACTTAATTTATATAGGTATTTATTTCTTGTAGACTTTACAAAATTGTTATCAATTTGCTTCATTTGAGTTTCTAAACCAAATTAACACAATCTACTAATTGCACTAGGATAAGGAAATATTACGAACTCGAAATGTTTGAAATATAAATAAGAATACGCCTGTATGGTAAATCGCCCACAAAACAATATGAAAAACCATGAACTGTACTGACATGCACTTCTTTTCTTTGTAAGAAGTTTTATTTGTTCCAGTATAAAAGCAACAGGTTTGTCAAACAGTGAATTTGTGGTATCAATTTGAAGTAAGAGGTCTGAATTTAAAGTAACCCATCACGAACACTGTACTATTACTTGTATTAACACATAACTTTAACTTAACCTTTTCTAAGGCATCACTAATTTCACTTGTATTACATGCACTATCTGATATTGTAGTCCCTCCAAGTTTTAATACATTTTTTTTTAATTTACAAGTTTAATACATTGTAAACACTGACTTTCAATTCCTTATCCACCACAATCGAATTGATAATTTTAGGGGAAGAATTACAATCAATATGTTGAAAAAGAATACTGTCTTCCTTATTAATGATCGACCAATAATTGTCCAATAGAAGCAACTCCAGTTTGCTTCTTAGTTGATCAAAAGTGCTGAAAGATGTTTATTTAATCTTGCAATGTTTTCTTAGGACTTTCTTGAATAACAGCAAGCAGATACTAGTTTTCTAAACGCAATTTCTTTTCTTGCAGACTTTCTCTGTAGGAAGTGTTTGGGGAATTCAAGTAAGCAGGAACAGGCAACAAAGATAGGAAAAGGCAACAAAGAAGGCATAGCTTCACGCGACAGTCGTGTATAGTTTAAAGGGAGACTAATTTTAATCCATTATCACACTAGATCACTGAATTCTTCTCAATTTCCCACATTCGTAAATTAGTCTAGTCAAACAGTGCTCAAAGGTGGCTAATAGCGGAAAGTTTTGGTGTAGTTTTGATTTTTGAGTCCTATATGTTTTTGGAGTCACTGAACTCGAATATCATGTTTGGTAACAAAAATTTTGCCCGGAAACATGTTTTTTTTCGCAAAAAACATGTTAAAACACCTACCGTTTTCAGTTTTTTCAACACAACTCGAAAACCATTTACTTTTCGTAAATTAAGACCATACAAAATTACCTACATTTTCTTTCTTTTTTCTCCAACGTACCATTTAGCCGCTAGAGTAACGTGAAGTTTGATGTTTTTATGAAGAAAATTGTGAAAATAGGATTCATCCCATTTTATCACAATGTACTTCAGAAACTACGCATTTTTCGTAAATATTGACGTCATATGAAATGAAAGATTATACCATTGTATACATTTTAGGACTAAGAGGTTCTTTGTCTGATAAACAGTTGCGCCGCTACCGCGCGTCGAACCCAAAGGCAAAAAATACTTGGATGTTACTGTGAGAATGGCATCTCACTTACCCTCTCTCAATACCTCTCTAACTCCTACACGTAATTTTAACAAGCTGCAAGCAATATAGTTGCCTGCTACTAAATATGACGGCTGTTGAATAACTCTAACTCAAAGAAGCAAAGTTGGTAATTAGCAAGGTAAAACGAAAATTAAATATTTTCGAACCTGATGCACCTCACCTTCATCGACGCATCTTTTTGTTTGACGGCCCTGGCTTTTCATCATCTGCTATATAGAAATAGAGAAATGGAATTTTATTACTCTCGACATTGTGTAGTGTATTATTTCTTAAGGTTTGGTATTAACTATTACCTTGTGGAATGTCCTGTTACACTTCCACTGCTTCGTCAGTCCTATAGGTTGAGAAATCTGGCTTAATTGCGTTCTCCAATTCTAATTCATCCTCTAGGTCATCTTCAGAAACCACTTTCACACTATCATAACTCTTCTCGCAATTGAGGCACAAGTTAGAGCATTTAAGCCCTGCCTTCGTGCAGCCACAATTTTTGACAGTTCTTGGTGGATTTGTATGAAACAAGTTTCAATAAAGCTGAAGGTGCGGGTGGAAACAATGTTGTCACAGGCGTAAGGTTATGTTTAGTTCTTTTCCATCCCCACTCTTCAGGTTTTTTTCGACGCCTAGCCATTGCTGGATCTAATGGTAGCCTGCCCAATGGTGCATTCCCCCCTGAGATATGGCATAATATTCTGGGGAAGCTCATCCCCTTCAGACCTTCAGATTGAAAAAGAAAATTATTCGAATAATGAAAAAATGCCTTCCACGTGATTCCTGCAAGCCTCTTTTCATTGAGCTGGGAATCTTACCATTGCCTTGTCTATTTATTTACGAATCTGTAATACTTGTCAAAAATGACCTGCTTAACGGAGGGAACATATTTTCATGCAATATTGATATTTATAATTACAACACACGCCGTAGAAATCACGTGCATCAAGTGTCAGTATCAACAGCCCAGTACAAGAAATCAACATACAATACATGTACGTTACTTTACAACGCATTGCTAGATGACATAAAACAATTAAAGTCGGTACACAAATTTAAGTTAAAAGTAAAATCTTTTCTGCTCCAAAACGGTTTCTATACAATTAGATACTATACTGATCGTGAAAAAGAAAAATAATGTTTAATGTAACAAAACAAAGATATATAATGAATTAGTTTACGTTTGCATTGTATACATTTAAAAAAAATATTTAATACGCCTGTAACAAGTAATGTACTTCAGCTTCTGGGTCAATGACCCCCATCTCGATCAGGTTTTTGTCCAGTTTCCCTGATCCATTGAGCAAATGCTGAGATGGTCCCTTGTTTTGCTTCTGGACGTAAATGTAGCTTCGCTGTGCGCACGTTTTGTTGAGTACTCCTTTTGCTTGTAGTTCATTTACAGTTGAAATTGATTTTCTATAACTCGGGAACAAACATTTTTCAAATATTTTTATTCTTTTTCTAAAATAATTATTTTCTAAATTCATTTTTTCGTTGGTTTCTTTTTTTTTTTTTTAATTCTGGTCCTCAAGAAAATGTGCGCAGATAAATTTTTTCCCCACACGTCATATACAGTTTTTACTGTTTTTTGACAAATAAATAAATAAATAGCCTCTTAAAGAGTGTTGTTGTGCTGCACCTGCAGATGGTGATAGTGCAGCAATTTTTGGCTTGTGCGTGAAGGCAGATGTGATGTAAAAAATATATCTGTTTGTTCAGTGATGGCGCTTTCGTCCCACTATAGCCGTAAAATGAAACAAGAAAACGTTTACCAACATCAGCAACCATTTCCTGAGTCGCGTTGGAGTTTTTGAATATTTTTATTGTGTCAACAAGATTAGGGTTTTTGGTCAGAGTCTGAAGAAACTTCAATTTCCCTTGCGAACTGTTTTTCCCTCGGAATGCTGCTAAATGCTAATGCCATCTCTGCAAAAATATTTCAAAGTGCTAATTCACAATCGCCGTAATAATTCTAAGGTCTTCTTCGTTGCTACAAAATATTTCAAAGTCCAAATGTCCGTCGGCACTGCCACGAAATATTTCTAAGTTCCACTCCGCCACTGTGAAAATACAGGGTAGAGTCATTAATATCTTTGCTTCGAAGAAAGATAGGAAAATCGAGCTGACCTACAAGAAAATTTAGGGTGAGTTTTTACTTCTGCATCTATTTAAAGCAACAAGTTTTCGAATTTTCAAAATTTCTGGAATTGATGTAAATATGTTATTTAACTTAAAACACTCATTTTTGTCACATAGTGCTGAGTTTGTCATACTCCTGTTGCAAATACGCTGTAATAAGTAATATATTAACATTGTTTTCATTTAATGTATTGGCAACAATTTCTAAAGTACTATTTTTTCTCCTTGAAATTATAGTGACATAGCAAAAGTCGGTGATCATTGACTCACGTTCTTCTAGTATCGATCGGGTAAACGAGCGAATAACATCTCTTCGTTAATGACGTCAGGAAAGTGTTAAATGATGTGTATATCTGCTTTGGAACCTACCCAGGAAAAATCATCACGCTACGCTACTGGCCACAATTATAAGTTGCAGGCCTTGAATTTTTCAGTCCAGTAAGATCAGAGGTTTTTTCTATCACTTATCTGCTTTGCAATTAAATAACAGCTCCAAGAAGAATATTCACACCATTTGAATTGTGCTCTATTATTTCTGCTCTATAATTGTGTGGTTTGTTTTTAATAATACGCGGCTTGTGTGTTTTCGGGCGCAGAAAACAAATGTGTTGTGGGGTTAACTGCACCGCCGGAACGTTAGGTTAAGTGGACCGGTCCAATCATCACTTGTTTTATTTATGCCACGTTTTGGGAAACGACGCTCGGTCCATGGCCCGTTTTCTCATTTACATGTGAAAAAGTTTATGGCTATGTAAAGAATATTTTTTTCATTAAAACAGTCTATTAAACGTCAATTTCATTTTCACAGCTTATTTCAAACTTAACCTTACCGATTAGGTTAACTGGTCCTATTGTAAACGTACAAAACATTCCGTATTTGACAATAATTGTAATCACAATGGGGTTGTTTGTTCCCACAATATAAGAAAAAAACCTCTCTCAAATATATTGCGAAATTTCACTTGTATATGCGAAGTAAATAACATTTTACAACTTGTTAAAAAGAGTGAACCAGTTATTGTAACTCTTCCCTATGGATACGAGTTAAGTCATAAAAGTTGGGTTCAAGACATTTAAAACAATAAAATGTAAAAACATTTAAAATAGTAAAATGTACTCTTTAACTTTCTTTAGCCAAGAAACAGCAACGTGTTTATTATGCAAAAATACAGAATAAATCATTAAGTTTTGGAAATTCTTGTTTATTATTCAACTCTCAAAAACCCAAAAAGCGAATCTCATTTTATAAAAACAACGGGTAATCGACATTCTACGTTTTTTTATATTCTTTGAAATTTTGAAAGACTATAATTTGGAAAGTATTACTAATGAAATGCTAAAATATGCATAGATAAGTGACATTTCGTTCTGTGAATATATGTATGTTCTATACCTTGCAACACGAACAAAAAAATTGATTATGAAATACTTTTCGAATAATTTCTTAAAGCCTAATTTGTAAACATAAACTCTACTAAATAATATATCTATCTTATCACTGCCACTATCTCGTAGTTCACCAACAATGTATTTATCAGATATCCCTTGCGACATTGTTGAGCAAATTTCAATAAAGCTTTGCGGATTGCCTGAAAGATACACATCAATTATAAAATATGTTATAAAATATTATTTTTATTCCATATATTAATCTCGTCGAGTTCTATTTCATTTATAATCGTCCTAAATATAAACAAATAACAATATATTTAAGCCGAGGCAGCCTGTTATTTTACATTTTATACAATTTTATATATTTAAAATAATGCATTTTCGTTATTTATTCTCTGTATTTGAAGATTCTAAAATCGGTTACCAGATAATTTGTTAGCACTGTTTTAGAATTCTCTTAGGTTAAAGTTTTCCTATTGGAGCGGGCGATTAATTTCGACGCCCATTTATTCCACAAATACGCATTTTGTAAATATTTAACATGCCCTTATTTGAAGATGAGCATATTTCATTCAGAAAAACAATTGTATCTTCACAATTCTAGTTGTAGGAAGAGGCCGACTTTTTATTTTTTTTAATTTATTTCTTTTTTATTTTTGTTGTTGTTGTTGTTGTTGTTGTTGTTGTTGCAAAATCAGACATTTCAACGAACGTGAAACTCATACCATTCTCATACCATGCCTCCCATTTATTTGTATAAACAACTAAAGTAAATAAAAATACGAACTTGATACAATGTGTTAGAACAGAGTTTTTTGAACACGACAGTGTTTTTCATTATAGTCCCCCTTTTTTCTACACATTTTATTCACCGATGAACAAGAGCCTGTATGCCACGCTGGTAAAAGTCTGTACCAGCCGAGTTGACATGTACGGGGAATACTTATGGCGTCATTCCATGGAATATCATTTTATTTCTAGATCACAATGGTGACATCATGTCTCGTAATCAGTGATTATTCGATCCATAAAACCGGCATCTTCAGCTTCGTATTGGGTCGAATGCTCCTCACATCGTTCCGTTCGGTGGTGTTGGTGTTCCTGTATGAGTGATCGCGGGACATGCCTCCCGCACAATTTTCGGTTACTCAATTTACTCGGCGTTACCTCTAATGCATTGCAGGCAATATTCAGTGCCGTCCGCAGTCACTCAGCGCCGTATCCCCCACCATGAACCTATTTACGGGGAAGATCTGATCGAGGCGCTCCTTCATTCCATGGTGTGGCAGTTGTGCGTTGTCGATAGCAAGGTGGTTTGTCATTCACGTCTCTGTCACCACCACTGAAACGCACTACCCATCGTCGCCATGTGTAGTGACATTCATTGTATGCTTCCCGTAAAATGTCAGCAAGAGACTGGTGATATCGATACGTGCAATTTCCTCCGAAGTGGGAAATTCAGTCACACATCTCTGCTTCTGACGCGCCTTCAAGTTAGATGCCATTTTAGCGTTCTGTACCTATGCTTCTATCTGACAAATAGCAACGAAATTAAACGAACTTGAATGAAAGTTCTTATTTCACTACGACACCACTCACATTCGTTTTTGAGATCAAACGCCTTCGTAAAAAATGGGAGGCATTACATTCGGAACGACCTTCGTATCTAAAGTCTCAATTTAATTTAATTTAATAAAAAAATGTTATGCGGCATTTAAGAAAAAATGGTGTAAAGAAAATAAAAATTGCCTGTTTTTGACACAAAATTCCACAAAACATTCTCATGTTTTTGAAAAACTGAACATGACCTTACTCAAAGATCTGTTTTTTATGAACACATGTCATTAAGAAAAAATAGATCTTGGTAATCGTAGTTGTAGGAAGACGCCGAAAAAATTTTGAATTTGTTCAATTTTCGAAAAAGCAGATTATCAGCATGAGACCTACGCCATTCTCTTAAACGATATTCATACTATCCAACAACAAAATTTAGTGAAAATTGTTGGCGCCATTTTTTGAAACTTTTGAAGATGTCCCAGGGACTTCATATAAAGTACTCCCCAAAATTAAAGTATCGGTTTCAAATTCAAGAGGACACGACATCAGTCAGGTCGATAGGGGAATATCAATTTTGGAGAAAATCGGCTGAACGGTGTAGTCGCTAGCGTTGTTCAAAGCCAGACGGACGAATAGAAGGACTGACGTTTTGACGTCAAACGATTTTTCGGTATCAAGAAGCTTTAAAATGTGGATTCTGTCTGCACCACGGATTTTTTTCTAATTTTAGCCAGTGGACTTATCCACTTTTTCGTTACCAGGGCCCTGTAATTCGAGTTTTTCTGTCGAAAATCCGGCGTTTTCCCGCATTACATAACTTTCCCTATACTACTTATATACTCCGTGTATACGTAAGTATACAGGAATGTAAAAATTGGAGTGATTTGTGACAACAAAACACATTAAAAACGGACAAACCGCGGAAAACTGTCAATTAGAACAGCCGGGCAATAGAATTCTCCTCCAGGCAGCGGGTGCATTCGACCTAGCCATAGAGCTGGTGTCGAAAACGCACCGCTGGCTAGACAAACTCTAGGGCTTCCCAGCCAGAGACGCTGTAGCGCCAACGATTGATGGCCCCGGAGCCACCTCAGCCGGTGGACGATGGCTGTCGACTTAACAACGCTACTCAGATAGCCCCAGATAATAATGCCTTCAAGGTTGTCCAGTAAGAGCCTGCAACAGTCCGGAGGTCAATGGCAGCTCTTCCCTTTCTCCGGAGATCAAAACGAAGGCCGGCGCGCCTGCGTGTAGCTTCGTCTATAAGAAGTGCAGTTCTCGACCAAACGCAGACGCGGCAAGGGGATCTACTGTGTACATTGGTGTTCTGCGGAGTCCTGAAATTCAAAGGTGCTGTACGTTAAGTGAAAGCGGGTGCCAACTTCTAAAACAGTGTGTCTACTTAACAGTCATCGGTCTACTGAACTTTGCAGGTAGGTAGCCAGGTTACGAGTGAAAAGCGATAAGGGAAGTTGATGGCCCATAGGTGTCGCCCTTGTGGTATATTGCAATTTTTCCATAGCTGCCTCTCAAGGCCTGTTTTTACGATGAAATAAATTATGGCATTTCGCGTGTTTCTCGGTCATGCCACTCGATCGCGACAGTATTAAGCTCGGCTTGATCATGGGACATCTAGCGCCACGACCGAGAATGACGCGAAATGCCGAGATTTCTCTCATCGTGAAGACGGTCCTTGAGAGGCAGCTACTGAAAAATCGCAGTATAGACATGTTTTAGGACGTGTCGGACAATAAGGTGCTCGAAGAGAATGCGTAATAGGCTGATTCTTGTTTCATATTCCTTCTGGTAGAGCGCAAGCGCCCACGCAATGACAATCCGATATCAGCACTAGTCCACCGTAGTATAACGTGTGTTTTTACTATCTCACTACAGCTTACGCAGCGCAGAGAACGTATTGTAATGCTGAGGGGGGAAAACAGCGAATTTTCAACAGACACGTATTGCTGGAACCTAGTTTCGAAAAAGTGGATAAATCTTATATCTATTTATAGTAAATTACTTCCTATAAAATGTGATGTCAGATTCCAGGTTTTGTGAATATTTGATACCAAAATATCGATCTCTCGTTTGGAATAAAAATCTCCCTTTTGAGAGAAACTTATTTTCGCGGGCTTCACCCACCGCTGTTATAGTGGCAGATTAGGGTGTCCCTTATTTTCCGACTTTCAAATTTTTGACCGCTCACCCCCCAATTTTGTTCGAATGACCTTAAAACATGCACATACAAAATTTTGTTGAAATCGGAGTATTCTAACCCTTGCCGACTTGAGCGCGAATTCACGTGACGGACATGTCCAGAGCTATCACCAACCGCTGAGTCAGACCAGAGCACAACAATACATGAATTTTAATCGATCGTATCACTCGGTTGCTAATCTAACGTAATGTCATATGTAAGTGTCATATGCAGTGCCGAAGAACGTGTGTTTTAATAGGAGATAGTATTAATTATTTATATAAAACTCCAAATAACTGGACACAACTTACCATGAAATAAACAAGTACTTCAAGTTTTATTTTATAGCATTTAGGAAGTAAAATGAACAGTTAGTGCAAGCGCTAAACTTGTGGTTCGTAAGTGAATGATATTTTGGAAGAAAGCAAGAATTTCGACAATAGCTAATCAGCATTGTTCGCAAAAACTTTACTTGTACTATTCGGAGTGAAGAAAATTACAAAAAATGCAAGCAAATGTGAAGATATGTCGAAGCACCGTGGAAAGTTAAGTAATAATTTTTACAATCTATTTAATATTGCACATCCGAATGATTTACAAATGATTACGTTGGAAGAAGACAGGATGTTGTTATTTCGGCAGAAAGAGTCAGGATGTAAAAGCTATCTTGCAGAACTAGCCAAACATCGCGCGGATAGAGAAGAAACGGTGCAACAAAGATCAATACAATAAGAAAAAAGATTACAAATTCTTTGCTGTGATAAAACTACAACAAACATTTGACGTTTTGAGTAAACGTCTTTCTTGAAGAAAATTTGGACAGGGCATTGTTCTTTCCGTGCCGTCATCACATATTCAAACTTATTTTACAATGTGTGTTTGAATGTAAAATACGTAATGTAGCAAGCAACCCTGCCACCACTCTTTCAGCGTTTTAAGGAAATCTAGAAAAGATTTAATGTCATTCATTTTAAAAGTGGCAAAGAGAATATGAGAATGTTCTTTAATGAGCCCGAAATTAAAGAAATGTTGGACTTTTATGAAAGTAACAAACTAAAGTCACATTTTCCTGGATTAATGCATCTAGCTCGATAGATGGCAAGAGATATTTAATATTTGAATCGTTTCTGCTAAGATCAGAATCTAAACTATCTTGTGTAATTAAAAATTCCTTAAATAGTATCTCTCTTTTAATTGTAACTGTTTATGTAAAACCGTGGCTTTAGGATAGTGCAGCTGTAAAAACTCCTCATCGAGATGCTTTATAAAATTTCTAAACTCGCTTGAAAGGATAAATTCCATAATTTCAAAAGCATTTAAAAAATGTAGACACCGTATGTAGTATTTCTTAGAAGAATTGTCTGTCGTACCGCTTTCTGATGATGAAGTAGACGTTAAGAATCAAAATCAAAATGGTAGTGAATTTAGCCTGAGTAAATCTACACATGGAAGAGTGTTATATTCCTTTTTGTGAAAAATTGGATGGAGAACAATATGGTAAGCTCAATTGAATCCCGATGACCGTTCTTTAATTTTTATTTCGAGCAGGCCACTTCGGACCACGCCACGTAGAGATGCTGAGAGTAGAGTTCATCAGGAGGAGATCAGCATTACTCTGGATCCGATTGTTACTTCCCAGGGTTGGTAGCTGTAGGTATGGAAAATGAATGATGGTCAGAGTGAGGGGTGAAAGGACACACATATGACATACACTAGTACACCCATGCCCGAGGTGGGACTCGAACCCACGATCCTGCGGTGCAAGATCGCCACGACACTACTGCTTTAGCGATTTCGGCCACGGGGCCGGCCAGTTATTTAATTATTAATTCATTAATATACAATATATCTCCTAATTCACGTTAATCTTAATTTTAATAAAAAATAGCCGAATTTGTGTCAACCAAAAGCAGATTCTTGCCTCTTGCTTCAAGATGGATACTAGTTTTATTCAAAACTGTCCTTTGACCTGGTAATGCAACTCTTTATATTTAGAAGCTAAAAGGTTATTTATAAAGTTGAAAGCTGTGAATGTCTACGCTGAAAGGCCTATTGAATTAATGTAAGGTTTTCATGGACTACTGTACGACTTTCATGAGGAGCGAAAGCAATTTTTTGTATTGTTCAAGAACATAGTTCACTGTACGCATATAGCAAGAATGAAACACTGAAAAAAAGTATCCACAAGAAAAGTTAAAACTATAACACAGTCTAAAGATTAAAAATTAATTAAATTGTAATATAAAATTATATATTAAAAATGTATCAGTACTTTTCCACTGACTTAACCCAACAAAACCAATGATCCCTAACATTCAAATTTCGCGCTCAAGTCGGCACGGGTCAATATCGACATATTGTGATGAAATTTTATTTTCGAGTTAATCTGACCAAATGGAAAATATTTAGGGGGTGAGCCCAAAAAAAACTGCAAAAAAAATTTTTCGGGCAATATGAGACACCCTAGTGGCAGATATCTTAGCCTCGCACGCACGCGATTCGTCCCCCCCCCTGCAAGAAGGAGCTATAGTCACTGCAGTCTCCGCTGTCCCTTTCATTATAGTCCTTAGAGAAACTGTCCCATAGAGAATCAATAATTTTGTTCACTTCTTTGTCCGTGATCATGTCTCATATATACTTCTTCGACTTTCTTCACGTGTTCACTTCACTTCTTCCAACGATGCGAACAATATTCTGAAAATACTGTTCGGCATCCATTTTCTTTGACTCGCAGAGGGGTACCCATGTTTTGTTTAGCAACACGATTCGTAATGTAACCCCATGAAACTAATTCATTGGGATTGAGATCGGGATGGTGAGAAGGGAGCTTTATATTGAGGCCACATTACCTGCAAACGGTTGTCTTATATACAAATAAGTACAATATTACGCCTGTAAGCTTCACTTGAAATTAGGCCCACGCTAAGACACACCACACTGCACAGCACTCAAAGACGAAAGGGTTACGACAGAGGATCAGGGGCGATGCTTCCTAAACATATATTTCTTTTCCTGAACCTCAAGGTATTAAGAGTGAGCTTTTGTGCATGGACAGCTACCATTGTTTTGATTTGGTTAGCTGAAACTTTTACTGCGCTTTGGGCGCAGCCACAACAGTCTGCCTATTCATTCGGACTCCCCTCCCCTACGTTTGGCGCGCAGTGCGAGCGAGCAAGAGAAAAAGAGATTTGCAGGGGTACAGGCGATTGATGATGGGAGACGCGCGCATGCGCATTTGAAGGGAGATTTGTAAGTTGTCCTGTTATAGTAGAGGTAATGTACCTTTATGGAAGTAAAGAAGTAGAGTAGGCGTTAGAGGAAGTAATTTGGTATATATAGAAACAAGGCTTATTCACTTCTTCGTCACCAGGGCCCGGAAAAAAAGAGTTTTTCCGTCGTAAAATCGCTGTTTTTACTTTACCGTATACTATACGTACGTACAGTATTATAACCGTCACGTACCTACCCGCTGACTGGTAGTACGCCGAATTACGAAAGTAAATCTTTAATTCACTTATTTCGTGACGTGTGGCTGCACCTGGGAATATCTCAATTAAAGGATAAAATTCCCTGTCGGTGGTGGGTTCGTCTTTGTCCAACTAATTACTAATTAACAGGCAAACACAATTTAGTAGTTTGAAATAACAGTTAACATATATTCTGACGAGTGAAATTCTTGTACAACTGAATTTACAAATTCTCCTGTTTTCAGTTTTTTTTATATTAAATTATGGTAGTTAATTTCCCTACCTAACTGCACTTTTTCTAATACGATCTTAACTTCGATCCCTATTTACGAGTAACAACCTACAAATACATATATACACTTCACACAAAAAAAATCACTGATGAAACACATAAAATACAGTTCAAGTAATTGTCCTGGAAAAAAAATACATACACACAATGCTCCAAGTTCTCTAACACCTTGTAACCATTAACAATATTACACTTAATGTTCACAGTTGAAATTTGGCTTCTACGTAGCCTTTCAGTATAAAAATTGCGTTTAACAACGTCTTTGGCCTGTCCTTCAAATAATATTGTGAAAGAAATAATTGGACGGCTTTCCCTCCCGTTCAGAATTTCACACAAATAACTTTTGTTAAATGGTTTTAACACCCTTGAATCAATTACATATGAATCCAGTCAAATAATTATATACAAGAACAATTTTACATTAACCACAAGGAATATCTTGATCTGATACTAATTACGACTATACAAAAAAGAAATGACTTTACTAGCTAGCAAGACTACTGTTCCGCGGTCTTCTAGATTGAAATTTAGCGAATGTTCTTTAAGTTTTGTTTGACTCACGGCCGGCGAACTTCCGAAGAACGTTCCGCGCTGCGTAGACGGCTGCCGAACGGTGTTCACGCCTCCAGGGTCGTTGGATTGCTGCAAAACTCCGTGTGCTATCCGTCGCGTCGAAATTGGAATGCCTCCGAGCGCCGTCTCTCCTTGCTCAGCGATTACCACTGCTCACTCAAAGGCGATGGTCGCATCAGAATGCGAGTTCGGAACTTCCAATTATGACTTCGTGATAGCAAAATGTCAAGCTAGTTGTGGTGTCAATCAGAATTTTTAGAATTCTCAAGATTTTATAAGTGGATTTCACGAATGAAATTTCGGAAAATAATAAAAACTCTTATTAAAGCTCTCTCATATGTCGTACTCCTCCACGTGTCCGTCGTCGTCTGCGCAGTGCACCAATGGTCGACCGCTCACCTCGGCGACTCGAACGAGAAGAAAAAAATTCTTTCGACACAAGTTCATGCCGCGTCCGTCCATTCACAAAAGTTTCTGATTGCCTGACGTCCGAGTGCGTTCCGAAATAATTTTTCTGGCTGTAGCCATCTCTTCGCTACAAGAGAAACTACTTGTCGGTGGTATGGTGTCAGGCTTTTCGCTTCTATTCTCTCGTTGGTTTTGAATGTAACCGACGATGAGCGGTTACAGTATAGGGAAAGTTATGCATAGCTGCGCGAAAAAACAGTGGATTTTCGGCGAAAAACTCTTTTTACAGGGCCCTGGTAACGAAAAAGTGGATAAATCCACTTGCTAAATTAAGAAAAAAATCTTCTAACTCAGGGTGCACCCAGAATCCCTGTTTTGTGAGTCCTTGACACCGAAAAACCAATCGAAAGCAAAACTTTAGTTCGTTCGTCCGTCCGTCTGTGAACAACGCTAGCGACTAACCCGTTCTGACGATTTTCTCCAAAACTGATACTCCCCGATCGATCCGGCTGATCTCGTTATCTCTTGAATTTGAAACCGCTATTTTAATTTTGGAGGGTACTTTACATGAAGCCCCCGGACATTTTCAAAATTTTCTCAAAAACGGCTCCAATTTTTTCGTTAAATTTCTTCTAAGAATAGAGTAAAATACACTTATTAAGGTCGCGTAGGTCCCATTTTCACGGTAAACTCTAAATTTTCGAAAATTGCCAAAGTTTGAAATTTTTTCGGCGTCTTCCTAAAATTGAAGATAGAGATTTTTTCTTGAAATGAAATTAGTTGTCCAAAGTGAGTACTTTCATTAAAGTCATGTACTTTTTTTTGAAAATTTTACTAGTTTTTGCGCAATATTGCACGCTATATTTGAAATTTTAAAAAATTGCAAAAACAGATTTTCTCAAAAACGGCTCCAATTTTTTTCTTTAAACTTTTGGTAAAGATAGTACTAAATGTGGTCTATGAGATGACATAAAAACCATATTGCTATATTCTTTTGGTTTTTCAAAAATTGCAAAAATGTGTTTTTTTACTTGTCTCTCACGTTGTTAATATTTGCATTAGCGGCGATTTGTTTACATTATTCTATTAATGAGTACATGTGCATTAAATAATAACCGATAAAGTTTCTCGAAAATTGAATAGTTTTCTCTGAAAACTAGCTCAAAATAGCGCATTTTCAGAAACGCTCAAACGCCTTTTTCTCAAAAATAGTTTAAAAATTATATATTCAAACTTTTCGAAAAGATAGTGCTAATTGCACCATTCAATACTGCGCACTGTTTAAGGTGGCATACGTCCGATTTTCACGGTTAACTATGAATTTTTAAAATTGCAAAAGTTTGAATTTCATTCGGCGTTTTCCTCCAATTACAAAATTGCAGATAGAGATTGTTCGTTCAAAGGAAATTTTGTTCTTCGTAGTGAGTTCTTTCTGTAAGGTAATGTACATTGTTTTGAAAATGTTAGTACTTTTCGCGCAATATTTCTGCAATATGTGCAATTAAAAAAATTTACAAAAACAAGATTTTCTCAAAAGCGGCTCCAATTCTTTTCTTCAAACTTTTGGTAAGGATATTGAAAAATGCACTCAATTAAATGACATAAACGCCATAATGCTCTATTCTTTTGTTTTCCAAAAATTGCAAAAACCCCATTTTTTGACTTGTCTTTCACATTGTTAATATTTACATTAGTGACGATATGTTGACACGATTATATTAATGAGTACATGTGCTTTAAATAATGTCAAGTAACGTTTCTCGAGCACTCAACAGTATTCTGTGAAAAGTAGCTCAAAATTCCGCATTTTCAGAAATGCTCAAACGCCATTTTCTCATAAACGACTCCATTTTTTTTTCAAACTTTTGGAACAGATAGTGCTAATTGCACTCTTTAATATGACGTAAAGTGTATTTTGAGTTTTTTTGTTTGTTCAAAAATTACACAAATATAATTTTATTTAAAGATCTCTCACGTCTTTAATATGCACATTACCAGCAATTTCTAAACATTATTATATTTGTGAGTGTAAGTGCTTCAAATTACTTCAAGTGAAGTTTTGTGAAAACTCAAAACTTTTCTGTGAAAAAGAGCTTCAAATTTGGCATTTTTAGTGCGCTTAAACGCCATTTTCTTAAAAACGGCTACAAATTTTTCAAAGAACATCGCCATGTAGGACGGTGGTGTTCTTTAATATTTTAAAATTGTTTTTTTTCGTTCTACCATTAGGAAACCGAAAAATTGAGAAAATGTCAAAAAAATGTATTTTGGACGGCGATAGATGGAAGATGGTTTTCTCAATGGTTTTATCAAAACTATGTGTTTAAATAAGGTCATGCTTAATTTTTTGAAAATACGAGTTGTTTTTATATAATTTCGCGTCCGTCTGTCCGTCCGTCCATCTGTCCGTCCGTCTGTTCGTCCGTCTGACCGTCCATCTGTCCGTCCGTCCATCTGTCCGTCCGTCTGTCCGCCCGTCTGTCCGCCCGTCTGTCCGTCCGTCTGTCCGTCCGTCTGTCCGTCCGTCTGTCCGTCCGTCTGTCCGCCCGTCTGTCCGCCCGTCTGTCCGTCCGTCTGTTCGTCCGTCTATCCGCCCGTCTGTTCGTCCGTCTGTCCGTCCATCTCTCCGTCCGTCCATCTGTCCGTCCGTCTGTCCGTCCGTCTGTCCGTTCTTCTGTCCGTCCGTCTGTCCAGCGAACCAGTGCAATAGGCCTCCGAGAGGAACAAAAACGGTTCGTGCGTTTCTCTCGGAAGTCCACAATTTAGACAACTCGTTGGAGATGTTCTAAATGATAATGGAGCGAATAATTATACTTGGTGACAATAGTGTAAATATTTAGAGAGTCAGGGTCGTTTACGGTTAGTAACAGTTTGTCCTGCAATGTAATGATTACGCTGATTTGCGAACGAATTTATGAAGGGGCCAAAGATACATTAGCGATTCCGAAGTCATAATGTGATGGGCATCAAATTAAAAGACGGTCCTCAGTTTAAAGGACGCCAGACGGTACACAAAGATGAAAGCAAGCCAACAAGAACGGGGCGTAGATCATTTCTAGGATGGAGAAACTACAGTGTCCGACAGCGTATAAGTGACTCTGACAGTTCAATGCGCTGTTAGCACATATTACTACGCACATGTCACCACTTACTTGAGAAATAAATTAAATCTCAAAACATTGACACTTACTGACAGACTTATGACACATCATGTTCATAACTTTCACCAAAGCCGAACCTTATCGCCTCCGCGACTTCATGTGAGCCAGATTAGCGGCAACGCTGAACCCTGGCTGTAAAAAAGTAAACAAATCATCGCAAGCTGATTGTTCCAGAGCAGGTCACATGACGCTGCGAGTAAACTGCGACGATCTGAAGAACGCTGATTCTGTCATATTGCCCCTCGCACGAGCCGTGGCGCGTGGGGTTGGCAGCCTCTTCGGGGCCAAGTGAGTCGCCGCGCTGTCTGGCCTGGCGGGCTGCGTTAGTGTAGGGCCTTGGCGACGTCTTTTGTCACGCGCTGAGCAGGCAGAATCGTCTCTCGTAGTACGCCAGAGATTTCTTCCGCAAGAAAACGTGCATTAAGTTCACTATTCAAGAATAAAAGGTGATCCGGAGAAGAGGAGGATAGAAAGAAGGAAAGATGAGAGAATGAGGGAAGAGAAAAGGAAAGAGAGAGAGAGACGGAAGAAAAAAGGAACGAGAAGAGATAGAAGAGCGCAGAAATAACTGTCCTGCGATGCCCTGTTCCAAAAGCGAATGTACCACCCACGGGATGGTCCAGGCAGATCGAGGCCATCGAGGTATCGAGGCTGGACGAAGGGGGAGGTCGAGTTGCTTACTGTAGGGGATTTCGAGGGTTTCGGTGGTGGTCACCTGTGTGTGTGTGGATGGTGCGTTTGCGTGGGTGTTGGGAGGGGAATTCTTGATCTAAGAAAGTACTGATGGTGGTGGTGGTGGTTAGGTGTTTCATTTGTTTTAGGTTGCCACTTCATTGGTCGGGACAGCAGTGAACTATCCATTTTCTCCCTCTACACAAATGTTGGGGTGAAAGTCTTAAAATGTGTCAGGTGGGAATGGCGTCAGTTCTTCTCCCAATGGCTTCGTCCACGATGTCAATGGTTATCGTGGATTTTACCTTAGTAGCTCGGAAAGGCCCAGCCCACTTAGTCTCCGGGATTGCCCGACAGGAAGCTGAGCAATGGCATGCATTGTCCGTCACGGATTGGAGGGAGCGTGCGTTGGTGATTTTTCTACAGATAATCTGGGAGATCTTTTGGGGGAACTAAACTCAGACGCATGGCCTTGCGCAATTCGGAGCCATCTCTTAAGCGCCTCGGGGTACGACACTTCTTCCGCCACGTACGGAAGCGAAGGTTCCAGAATATCGCTCCACGGGAAATGTCGGCCGAACATTAAATAATGGCGTTTCTCGAGTGGCTCAGTGCACGGAATGCCGAAAAACAAAATGCTCGTACGGAATCTGCGACTCCCGGTCTGAAGTATTCTACTCAATAGATGCACGGTTGTTTCCGTGCGACCGATCGAGTTGGCCGTTTGCTCCAGGATTGCCTGTTCTGCAAAAAATGTGATTTAATTTGAATAGCTTGGCGATATCTTTCAGCAAAGCGGAAGTGAACTCGGTACCTCGATCGGCTTGTATACACTCTGGTATGCCACAAAGGCAAAACGGCTACTCTACCAGAGCCCGTACCACAGTTTCCGTTTTTTGTTCGGGATAGCGACAGCCTCTGGCCACCGTGTGAACTCGCGCTGTTGATCAAAATATAACGATAAACTTGTGAGGAGAGGGACCACCAAATCCAGAGCTAATACTTGCACTGTTGAACTGATTCTAATACATCTTGAGTGAGAATTTTTTGCTTTCTAGCTTTTCGTTTTAGACAATTGAGGCAGCGAATTTCGTAGCTTTATACATTTGAAAACAGCCGCGGCCAGTCAAAACGTCTGCGAATCAACTGCACGGTTTCAGAATGCAAGTATGCTCAGTTAAAACGTAGTTATGGCACATTTACAGGATGTAGCATATCATAGGCTGAGGGGGGCAGAGTACGGCTTTTTTCCGTGTGCATTACGCAAATATAGTAATCTAGACTCATCGTAAAATTAATTTTCCGTATTTCTACTTACCAATTGGTGCCTTCTCTCAGCTGTGGACACGTTTGCAGAGCTTCGAGAAATCTAGCCATGTTCCATAGTTCCATGGCTCTGGGAATTGATCTGGTTCGCGGGAAACGATCTTCAGTGAGAGAGCTCTGCGCAGTGCGTCCACGTGAGGAGTATATGTCCCTGTCCTGTGCTGCATCGTAAAACTGCACTCTGCTGGATCTGCGAGCCGACAAAGACAGACAGACACAGGCAGGGAGCATAGGTGGTGGGGATGATGTAGTGAGGAGATATTGAGGAGCCGAATGATCTGTAAGGAGGGTGAAATGTCTGAGAATGAGATAGAATCTCTATTTCTTAATCAGGAAATACGCTGAAAAGTTGTCTAATTGCACTGCATAGTAGGATTGCTGCGCCTGGTTTTTTGCTGGCGAATGCAACCGGATATTCGCCGTCAGAGAAAATGTACGTCAGCAGTGGCCGCTGGTCGTGCGGGAGCTGTCGGCCTCGAGAATGAGTTCTTGTGTGAAGTCGTGGATTTTGAGGACAGGGTAATACGTAAGACCTTCGCGTAGTTTGTGAAAGGCGTCTTGAGTGTCGCTGGTTAAGTTGAAAAAGGTTCTTTTTTTTGTTAAACGACTGCGGGGAGCAGTAAGTGCTGACAATTTTGGAATAAAGTTGTGATAATTAACGATCCCAAAGAAACATTGAACTTGGAGTAAAGTAGTCGATCTCAGATAATTTTCAATGGCTTCCACAATGACTCCGAAATTTTCAATGGCTTTCGTCCACTGGAGAGCAAGCTCTCATGACGATGCGGTGGCCGAGAAAATCAATTTCATCTAAAAATAATTTTCATTTTGAAGGTTTCAGGATTAGTTTTGCAGCTCGTAAGCCCTCGAAAATATGTCGTAGTCCTTCAAGATGGGTCTGCTTGTCTGTATAATGTCGAAAAATATGGTAACAAAATGAGTGGTATGGCGTGGTAAAGAATATTTAAACGGTTGCCGCCAAATAGTTTTTCGACTAAATGGTGGAAAGCTATCGAGGCATTACGGAGCCAAACGGGGATCTTACGAAGCGTTACGCTCCCCGATGCGTCACGAAAATGATCAAGTCCTTGCAATCAGAATGCAACGGGACTTCGTAGAAACTAGAAAAGGAGCTAAAGATATTAGAATTTGACACACTTTCTAGCAAGACGCTGATTAAAGAAAGAAGAAAACTTTGATGCCCAGTGAACTTATTGAGCGCTCTATAACCAATTACTGGACGAAACTGGGGGATTTCCTTCTTCACGTTTCTTGCTTACCAGGAATTGGGGGGTGGCCCAAGCAGTTTCGCTCTTTCCTATGCCTTGGTGAAACAGATCAACAATTATTTCATCGATTTTGATCCGGTATGTGGACGGAATTATATAAGGTGTCTTGGAAACCTGCTTTTCTCTTTCCATCACGATGATGTGTTGGACGAGGCCGTTAACACCTTATTTCTGTTGACCATAAAGATTTCCATTTCCCCGCAGGGGGAATCAGGTGTTAGCGCGGTTAATGTCGCTGTTGGGCCGAGATTCTACTTCGGGGAAATGAACACATACTGATTCAGTCAATGCCCTCATCTTCGCTATGGCGTGGCGTGTGGACGGCGGCAACACGCTCCTCCTTTCAGGGCGGTCAAGACATCAGGTCTCTCACATCTTTAATGTACAGATTACCAGAAATTTGTAAATATTATTATATTTGTGACTGCAAGTGCTTCAAATGACTTCAAATGAAGTTTTTTGAAAGCTCAAAAGTTTTCTGTGTAAAAGAGCTTCAAATTTCGCAATTTTAGTAGCGCTTAAATGCCATTTTTTTAAAAACGGCTCAGATTTTTTCAAAGAAAATTGTCATTTTGGTCGAGTTTTTTATGTTCTCTAATATTCTAAAAGCAATATTACCTTTCTGTCATTAGGAAGCCGAAAAATTAAGAAAATGTCAAAAAAATGTACGTTGGACGCCGATAGATGGCAGCTGGCAAGAGTATGTGGCAATTACGAATAGCTAGCCTGGACCCAAGGAAATAGAAAACTAAAACGGGAAAGTCTGTGCCATTCTGTAGCACCACTCGTTTAATATGCATGATAAAATTAGTCTGGGGAAATTTCATGCAATCTTATTTTTTCTCCTTTTCATTTCCCTATAATTCATTTACATAATTGAATTTTTACATTTCTCTCTATACCACAAAACTATTTCTCTTTAATGTTTTTGGGTACAAAATTAATTCACAATTTTTTATTACTTCTAAAAACTCACAATTTGTTTATTTTAGTGGTGTGTTTTGGAATGGGGTTATGAATGGCAACCATGTGGTATGCCCTGAATGTGTTCTATGTAGCACTCTAATGAGTCTTCACATTTCTTAAATGAACTTTTTTATTTCTAGCTGACAATGTGGATTACAACTTTCCTTCCACTGGCGGTAATAGTAATGCTGATATTCGTCTTGCAGTACTATATATATGTGTTATCTCGGGCAGCGCGCAATACGGGCAATTTCTTGCCTGGACCGAAATCGCTGCCAATCATAGGAGCTGCCCTCGAATTTGGTCGTACTCCAGTGGGTAAGTATTTTGCAAAGTGGAACAACGAGTAGAACCTTCATTGCGTTAATTAATTGCATGCAAGAACTCATGCACTCCCCATTTTAATAAAGGGTTTTAAGTCTCGGGAGACGGACACGGCTCGACTGCCGTGTTATGGTGACACTGTATTCTCATCCTCTTTTCGGATGCAGGATTAACGCCTAAACGCGATCTCCAATGTCTCCCCCATTTGTAGGTCTTTTAGCAAAGGGACCTAGGTAGGTTGCCTCACAGTCCAGCAAGGAAGGTCCAATATCAGTTCTGAAGATTGTCAAATGAAAAGTGAAGCGGAAACTTGGTCCAACCCGGAAGAAGTAAGTACCTCTTCGGGGTCGGAAGACGTTTCCGCTTAATTTCTTTTGAATGGGGAGGGGGGTCACTCCCCCGGCGAGTTCCAACCAGTTGGGGACCACTTTGATGAATCGTTTGGTGAGGGAAGGGGTTGTCCCCGCTCGCCTCCTCGCTGCACCCTCTTTCAGTAACGAAGGGCAACCATTTCTAATTCTTCACACACACACACACACACACATCAAAATCAAAAACAAAAACAACTAAAACTGAGGCTCTACCGGAGGCGAATCCAGAAAGAATTCCAGGGTGGGGACTATTTAAGTTCGGTAACCACCAAAATATTAGGAGAAACTTTTTTTAAAATAATTATTTTAAGATTGCAATTAAAAACAATACGGTTATATTTGTGATTGGAATACATGATTGGAATATATTTGTGATTTGAGTGTGTTGAGACTTTCATATCGTAATTATTTTGAATAAATTGGGTAAAATTACAACCTAATGATGGTAGTTTCAAAATGGTGGCACAATTTCTGGTAGATACGAAATTTTTGCAATTTTCCAAAATTCAGAGGGTTCAACAAAAATGGAACACGCGCAATTTTTGTGTGTTTTGCTTTATATTAGAAACTAGTGGTGTTTCCAGCGCACATACTTTCTCGCTCTGCTTCTATACGGTCCTTATTGCTATTCCACTACTTCATAAACCAGCAAAAGTGTATTATACAAGCAAACGTTTTCCGTACCGAAACCCGACATCCGAAACTCAAAGTCAACGAACCGGCACTTATACCACTAGGCAACACCAACACCGCCTGTGTGGAACAGAGCCAGGAAAGAATAGAACGGTAAATGCATGGAAAGAATAAAATGGTAAATGCATGATTAAGAAACAATTGATACGATGGGACATACGCTTTACAAATACAAGAAGAGAAGTAAAAAATTGTTAAAAGTTAAAAATTTGAACAAATATACAGAGACATTTCCAGTACATTTATCGCATTTACTTATATTTTAGTCAAAAACGTAATTGTATCGATTTTATCATTAGGAGCCGGTAATTTTCAACATGCGAAAAACATGTCTTTCAAACATGACCAAGAAAGGCAGCGATGAGCCGCTTTACGAAGTATTCGTAAGGCTAGAAAGTAATACTAATTTCAGAACCATTAGGGATTGTAAGTTTATCGCATGCATTCTGGTTATATTGTATTACAATTTAACGTTAACATACTCTTATTTTACGTAAATTGGTTTATACAGATATATACCAGACAACAGTTGATTTGACATGTCATACGCGTCAGAAATCGAATAACAGAGTTGAAAAATCGTTTTAAAAGATGCAGTTAAGGAAAACACAGACAAGTCCTGTCTATTTATCTGCATTGATTCTATTCGTGAGTAGAAGTACTTCAAATTATTTTCAATAAAGTATCTACACTCTTCAATGTTTTTTTCCTGCAACATCACATTCATCAAATTAAAATCCCCCTCGGGGGATCGAACTCGGCACCTTCCTTATTGAAGATCTCAACCCGAGGGTGCATTAACGAACCGCGCTACGGGACCGACATGCGGAACCACTGCTTATATTTTAGTCAAAACGTACTTGTATCAGTTCTATCATTAGGAAGCCGGTAATTGTCAACATGCGAAAAACATTTCTTTCAAAAAACGTGACCAAGAAAGGCAGCGGTGAACGGCTTACTCCACATAATTTATCGGATGATCGGCATTTGGAAAATTACTACTGCGAGAAAGTATGTGCCATTCTATAGCACCACTAGTTTATTTATATATTTACCGTCCCTTATTACACACGTGCAGAAAATTTAAAGAAAAAATTTTGAGCGGTTTTTGAGAACTTTTTTTTTGTAAATTTGAATCGCAATTTAAGCAAAAACTACTCGTTTTTCCAAAAAAGGGTTCATGACCTTATTTGAAGTGCTAATTTTGTACAACCGACTTTGTCCGAGGCGAAAATCTCTATCTTCAATTGTGCAGTTTTTTAACAGTTTTTTGCAATTTTCGAAAAATTGGGCATATCAACGAAAATGATACCTACGTCATTCCCTTCAACGTTCTTCGCACTATTCAACAACAAAATATAATCAAAAAATTTGGAGCCATTTTCTTTTAATTTAGAAAATCTCAAAATGGGCTTCATGTAAAGTGCCCCCTAAGATATCGGTTTCAATTTCAAGAGGCCTTGAGACGAGTAAAAACCATCGGAGAATATCAATTTTGAAGAAATCGGCCCGAACGGTTTAGGCGCTAGCGTTGACCACAGACAGACAGACGGACGTTTTGCCGTCAATCGATTTTGAAGTATGAAGAAGCAACAAATCATGGATTTTGACTACACCACGAGATTGAGGATTTTTTTCTAAATTTAGCAACAGGTTTTATCCACTTTTTTGTCACCAGACCCCTGCTATAAGAGATTTTCTGACGAAAATTCCCCGTTTTCCGCCGCACGATTACATAACTTTCTCTTCTAACGAAGTATTCGTAAGGCGAGAAAGTAAAAAGCGTAACCGTTTTGGAGGAACTTCTTGCTTCTATTTCGCGCAAATTTTGCTAAAATGTGTCGTATATTAGTAATATTGCAGGTGATCTTATTTACAAATATATCTTTAATTGATGCATTTTAGTAAGGAAAAAGTTATTCCTTCAATATAATAGGAAGTACTATTACTACTAATTCCTCCAATATAATAGTCGTAGGAAGGCATCGAAAAAAGTTTCAACTTTTGATATTTTCAAAAATTCAAAGATTTCTATAAATGTGAGGTATACCATATTGTAAGCGTTTTGCTCTATCGAAGAAAAAATTAGTGGTGCTACAGAATGGCACAGACTTTTTTGCACTAATTAGTTATCTAATTTCTATAGTCTAAGCTAGCGGACTTCCCACATATTCTTGCCATGTATCGCCGCCCGAAGTAATTCTTTTTTAACATTTTCAATGAGTTCAAGAATAATATACAAGAGTAAAAGCTCTTTACAATTTGGAGCTGTTTTAAGCTACCTTAATAGGAGTATTTTACTTTATTCTTACAAGAAATATAAAGAAAAAAATTGGAGCCGTTTTCAGAACATTTTCAAAATGTCCGGGGGCTACATGTAAAGTACCACCCAAATTAAAATATCGGTTTCAAATTCCAGGGGCCACGAAATTATTCAGATCGATCAGGAGTATCAATTTTGTAGAAAATCGGCTGAGCGGTTTAGTCGCTAGCGTTGTTCACCGACAGACCAACGGACAGACCTTTTGCTTTCAATTGGGTTTTCGGTATCCAGGGCCCACAAAACAGGGATTCTGTCTGCACCACGTGTTAGGAGATTTTTTTAATAATTAATTTACACATTGGATTTATCCACTTTTTCGTTACCAGGGCCCTGTAATAAGACATTTTCTGCCGGAAATCCGCCGTTTTTTCGCGCAACATTGCGTAACTTTCCCTATACTACAGGAAAATATACTATACGGGAAAGTAAAAACTAGTTCAAAGTATAGAGATTAGGAAACTAAGTTCTGCGAGAAAAGTCTATAGCTCCACTAGTTTATTTATTTGCTGTCCCTTATTACACATGTGGAAAAAATTTAAAGATAAAATTTGAAGCGGTTTTTGTGAAAAAAAATTCGCAATTATCAAGCGCCAATTACCCAAAAATTACTCGTTGTTTTCCAGACAATTGTGCCTGACATTTTTTAAAGAACTAATTTTTAAACAGACTTTATCTGAGGCAAAAGTCTCCATCTACAATTTTGTAGTTTTAAAAATATTTTTTTGAAATTTTCCAAAACCAAGCATTACCCGGAAATATGATTAGGGCCATATTTTTAACATTTCTTATTACATAAGTGAAGAAAATTGAAAGAAAAAAATTGGAGCGGTTTTTGCAATAAATTGGAGCGGCAAATTGCAAATGCAATTTAGGAAAAATCTACTCGCTTTTTCAAAAAAGTATACATGACTTTATTTAAAGTACTACATCTTTACAACCAACTTTGTCTGTGGAAAAAATCTTTATCTTCAATTTTGCAGTTTAGAAATGGTTTTTTGCAACTTTCGGAAAATTGGAGATATCAACGAAAATGATACCTGCATCATTCTCTTAAAAGTCCTTTGCACTATTCAGCGACAAAATTTAATCAAAAAAATGTGGAGCCGTTTTTTTCAAAACTTTGAAAATGTCCAGCGTCTTCATGTAAAGTACCCCCCAGAGTTAGAATATCAGTTTCAAATTCCAAGGGCCTTGACATCTGCCAAATCGATTGGGGAATATCAATTTGGAAGAAAATCTGCTGAAAGGTTTAGGCGCTAGCGTTGACCAAAGACGGGCAGACAGACGGATGTTTTGCCGTCAATCGACTTTTCAGTATCAAAAAGCAACAAAACAGGGATTTTGGCTACAACACGAGTTAGGGAATTTTTTCCTAAATTTATCAATAGAATTTATTCACTTTGTGGTTACCAGACCCCAGCTAATGGTTTTTCTGGCGAAAATTCGCCGTTTTCCCTAACACGTGGTGTAGCCAGAATCCACCTTTTGTTTGTCCTTAATACCGCAAAACCAATTGAAAACAAAACGTCCGGCACGTGGTGTAGCCAGAATCCACCTTTTGTTTGTCCTTAATACCGCAAAACCAATTGAAAACAAAACGTCCAATTGAAAGCAAACTGTGCGTACGATTTTTTCCAAATTGAAGAAACTCTTGTCCATCTACTTTAGGTCAAAGCTCTGCGATTTTGAAATCATTCTTTCTAAATGATTCTTGCTGTGTCATGCGCAGACAAATCCAAACTTTCCGAAGAACTACCACCTTTACTTATCTTCAAACAAGCGTTAAGTGAAAGCAGTACAAAAGTAAAGTAATTTGCTCTGCAAGTAGGATGTTTGATACATCCAAATGCAAATCGAGCACACAACATTTCGTTAAATATACGGGAAAGTAAATACGAATTGCGCTTTGTGCTCTGCGATGGCGACAAAACCGCTAGCTCGACGACCCTTGATGCAATGCAACCACCCGACGATCCGACTCACCCGCCACCGTCGCTGAGATTTCTTTCGAGTGCTTTTTCCTTCTTTTCTATTTATAGTGTTTTTTATTTTGCATTTGGCAATTCAAATCGAATGATTAAACAAAAGCGTGATTTGGGCTGTACCGAGCGGGACATTCCATTTTAGTCTTAAAATGCGGGACGTTCCGCCAAAAGTGGGGTGTCTGGCAACGCTACTGTTGAATTCAAACCAAGACAAAAGATCCAGGAACAAGTTTCTTTTATTTTCACAATATAGTTACAAGAATCTCGAATCCGGGTACACTGCCTCAGTGCCGTATAACCAGGAGAGAGAGCCGAAGTCTTTGGCAGGTCGCCAATCGACAGTAGAAGTTCCGATAATGCCGGGGTCGCCAAGTATCCTCCAGAGACGTCCGTTGTCGTAGCCCAAGTCGCCGTCACCAGTATCTCCGCTACCTATACGCTGTTCACACCACTGCCGACCAGTATTCCGTAGCTCGCTCTCTCACAACTCTGCCTCGGGGCCGGGCCGGCGCCGCTTTATAGCCCGCCAGCGGCTGCCGCTCGCTGGCCAGCCCTGCCGTAGGGGCGGTGGCGAGTCTCGGCGCGCCTGCTCACCCGTGACGGCCGCGCGCGCTCCGCCCGGGCCGGCCCGTTGCCTTCTGCTTCGATCGATGGCGTCTCTGGCGCGGCACGGCGGCGGGACTTGCAACCGCGCGCGGGCGGTCACAGCAGCTACTACGTACTTTGTAAGTACGTAGCCCAGCCTTCCTTGGATCCGCCACTGGGTACCTAGAAGATCAAATTGACTGAAAAAACTTTATAGGGGAATATCTTTCAAACTGCAAGCACCAAAATAATAACAGCTCCCTCCTGCCACAATCAGTGGCAGCTAACTGGCAGCCAGCTTTAACCCTCAAAAAAATCCGTTAAATGTGATTTCGCCACAGGCTTATTATTGATGGTAGTAGATCCCCATTGACCAGGATTCAGCCACGCGCAAAAAGCTGACACTTGACTGCTGGGGAGGGGGGCGAATAAACAGACAATAGAAAAGTTTGACTTAATGTTGAGCCAATTGTATCTTTTCATTATTTTCCTGTTACGTCAGAATATGACGTAAATAGGTCATAATCTGCATTCATTTTTCAGACAAACAGATGTAACTGAATACAATTTGAAAACAGTATTAATGGTATACAGCTACACGAAGAAATTGAAAAAAAACGAGTAAAACATTAAAATTTCATAGTGCATTTTCTTCATTAATAAATTTCATGTATTGAATAAATTGAAACATCCCTGAATCGTGGATATCTCACTATTTGATAGTGCATGTGTGCAAGCATATTTTAGACTTTTGTAGTGTTTGAAAATACTGTCTTTAATAAATTACCTCAGAAGTGTACATATTTATAACTAATTGCTTACATTTTTATCATAGAACAATATGTTTTAAATAAAAAATATGCTAAAATGAGAATGCTTTTAAATTCAACTTATTTGAAAAAGTTTTGTAATCACTGTGTTATCTACTACTATTATTTGTTTCAGACGTGTTAAAAAATATAATTAGACTGGCAAATGAATATGGATATGTTTGTGGATGTTGGATTGGCCCGTATCTATATGTTCTTGTTGCTGATCCTGTATTCGCAGAGGTATATTTTCAATTGTATTTTGAGTATTGGTATTGTAGTGCAATGTAAAGTACTGAGAGTGTAATGAATATGTCTGGAAAACTTCATGGCAATACGATACTTCCATACATTTCCCTCTATACTTAATTGAAGTTTGATTAAGCCTCAGCAATAATATCTTAGGAGGAAAGTTTTGTTTTTGATGAACACATGTAATTAAAAAAACATATGTTCATAATTGTAGTTGAAGGATGACACTGAAAAAATTTGAAATTTTGGCAATTTTCAAAAAATCAGAATTTGCAACGAACATTAAACCTACACCATTCCCTTAAACGTCCTGTACGCTACCCAGGTTCAAAATTTCATTTAAAAAATGTGGTGCCGTTTTTGAGAAAAAATTGTTTAAACGAAATTAAAAATTGTCTCTATTTAACTCAAAATTACGCGAAAAGTACTCAAATTTTTGAAAAATTTGTACATGACCTTATTGCAAAGGCTGTCTTTAGAGAACAAATTTCTTTAAACAAAAATTCTGTATCTTTAATATTTTTTGTCGAAGTCGTAATCGTAAGGCTCCAAAAAAAACTTGAATTCTTGCAATTTTCAAAAGGTTAGGGTTTTTAACCAACATGAGACCTGCACCATTCTCTTAAACGCTCTTTACACTATCCAAAAACAAAATTTAATTTAAAAAATTTTATCCTTTTTTTGAAAATTTTGAAAGTGCCTAAAGGGTTTTAGGTAAAGTACCCCCAAAATTAAAATATCGGTTTCAAATTCAAAATGCCGTAACAACAGCCACATCGATTGGGCAATATGAAATTTGGAGAAAATCGGCTAAATGATTTATCCGCTAGATTTGTTTTCAAGGAACAGACGTTTTCCCGTCAATACTTTTTTCGGTATCAAGGACTCACAAAACATGGATTCTTGGTGCACCACTTGTTAGAGGATTTTTTCTAAATTTATCAACTAGATTTATCCTCCTTTTCGTTATCGGGACTCAGCAATATGAGTTTTCTACCGAAAATTCACTGCTTTTTCTCGCAGAACTCAATAGCTTTGTACTGCGAAAGCAATAGCGAGAAAGTGCAAGGCGTGTGCTGCACTGAAATTCAACGTGTGACTCTGTCAGTGTCATTGTTTGTTGGTTACGTCCTCGAGAATGTGTCAATACATTTTTCCTCTTCTGGGTCCACGGATTCTTAGTGTCCTTTTTTCATTTTTCAGTATTTTAATTGAGCGGCTTTTGCTTGGAAAGTTCACTAATGTAATGTAGATAGATAGATTTATTTAAACTGCAATTGGGCAGTTAATTACCCGGTGGCAGCTAATTACAAAAACATAAATATACAGAGTCTCTCAGTAACATAGAACTAATACCAATAATAATAATAATAATAATAATAATAATAATAATAATAATAATAATAATAACTCCACCTAGGGAGTACACGACCTTGCAGTTGGTGGTGGAGCTTGAGTACCCCCATGAGCCTGACAGCTATGTCAGTGGTAGCCTAGCTACTGGTAGGGTTTCCCTTGCTGAATAGGTTGAAGGTGAGGGGTCCGACGAAGAAGTACTCCATTTTGAGGAGAGTGGGAAGTAAGTAGAGAGGGAAGGGTCATGAACCTTTGGACTTCCTGTTATCGGCCCATGGAGGGTACAGGAGAGAAACTGGGTTGGCACACCAGGCCACTGATTAGAGTGGGGAGGCCCGAACCTTGCATTAGCCAGCGATGGAGGCTGCCTTCAGCAGTCAGTGAAAATCCCGTATGGTTTAGTAATGCCGACTGGCGATCGGAGGGACCCCTTGCTGGGCCCTGCGGGGGGATGCCCCGAGGCCACTATGGGTCGCAGTAACGGATCGTAGTAAACAACCCAAATGTTAAGTGTGATCTGCGAACTCGAACTTGCTACCTGCGAATCTTCACTTGAAACCAATGAGCAAAATGAATAGAACAAGCAATGTAATGAATCTTAACGTGCCTTGTTCTACCAATGTCCCATACCTGCTCAGGAACCGAGCTAATGTCACCTTGTCGACATCTGGCCATCCCACGGATGTTAGTTCCAGGGACCCAGAGCCGGCAGTAGCTCGAAGCCATCGTCAGAGATGGATCCGGGATGAATTAATGGAGGTGATGTGGTGCTTTTACTATGCAAAAGCGAAAAATGGGGGCTCAGAAATAGAAGTTTTTAAGATATGGAGAGAGCGGAACCCAGATATGAGACCTACCCTAGACTCAAAGAAGCTTGCCAGTCAACGACGATACATACTCAGCAGTGGAAAATTCACAGCAGAACAACTTGCAGACATCCAGAGAAACGCAGAGTATGTTCATCAATCAAACCATCCACATGACGAACATTTAGAACCATCTAATATCCCTGAAAACGATGGTCCTTATCAAGGTTCATCTCTTCCAAGTGAAACATCCGTCAGTGGTGAAAATTCATCTGGCCATGAGTCACACGATAAGGACATGATGCGGGACCTCTTCCGACGCGAGATAGAACGAGTTCGTCTACTTCCATTCGAATCTCGTGCACCGTTGAGGAGAATTTACGAAAATGCTAAAGCTAAGAGAGTGATAGAAACAGCGAATTCTGTCTTAAATGAGGTTGTACAGACCTCAAGTAGAGATCTAGATATTACTGAAATCAATCACATCGTGTATGCAACTGGATATCTAGTATCTCAGATAATTTTGGGACCAGCCAAGAACACCGAGGGCCGACAGCCAGACAGAGTAAAAAGCTCCGTACCTCCGTGGATGAAAGAATTATGAAACGGATAGCCGACACACGGCGTGAAATATCACTTCTAGCCGAGGCATCTTCTAAGTCAAACCACACGTATAAAGTTCAACAAAAAATACTCCATGTTGAACAAAAATACCTAATTGACAATGACACAACAAGGCTAATGGTAGCTGAAAAGCTAAAAGAAAAAATCCAAGCATGGGCTCAACGAATAAGACGGTACAAACGTAGAATCGATTTCCGTGTACAGAACCGGTTGTTTGAAACAGATGCGAAGAGATTCTATCGCAGTCTGACTGAAAAACCGAATGGCAATGCTGCCCCTCCTTCAAAAGATGACGTCGAAACATTTTGGTCAGGAATCTGGGAGGAAACCAGATTCTACAACAAAGACGCATCGTGGCTCCAATCTGAAGTTGATGCTGCCAATGGACTCGTGGAAACAGTGGAACAAGTTCAAGGATTCTCGAAAGAGGACCTATGCCAAACAATTAAGAATATGGGAAACTGGAAATCCCCTGGGGTTGATAAGATCCAGATTTATTGGATTAAGAAATTAACTGCACTACATTCTCATCTTGCAAAGGCTGTTAATAAAATTTTAGAAAACCTTAACGAACTCCCCGAATGGCTCACTCGCGGCATTACGTATTTGCTACCCAAAGGAGGAGACAGCTCTTTGGCGAAGAACTACAGGCCAATTACTTGCTTGCCAGTAATGTACAAACTTATAACTGGAGTCACTGCTGACATGTATAGGCATGTATAGGCAAATGTATAGGCACCTAGAGAAGAACCATCTGTTGCCAGTTGAACAGAAAGGATGTTGTAAAGGTTCCTATGGCTGCAAGGAAATCTTGCTTCTGAATAAAATAATTTTGAATGGTGTAAAGAAACGAAAACGTAATTTAAGCATGGCTTGGATTGACTACCAGAAGGCTTTTGACAGTGTACCACACGAATGGATTTTGAAGACCCTGGAGATCTATCGATTTCATCCTAGACTTGTTGAGTTTTGCAAGGCTAGTATGAAGTCGTGGAGCACCAGGTTACTAATCCACAGCGGAAAGGGAGTAGTAGAAACCAGAAGTATTCAGATTAACAGGGGAATTTTTCAAGGAGATTCACTATCCCCTCTGCTGTTTTGCATTAGCTTGATTCCTCTATCAAGACAGCTGTCGCACACTGACTTTGGTTACAAGCTCCATGGGGATGAAATACCTGTATCACATTTATTTTACATGGATGATATTAAAGTTTTTGCTAAGAATGAAGCGATTCTCTCCCAAATGCTGTCTGTCATCAATGATTTTAGCAATGACATCTGCATGAAGTTTGGTCTTGACAAGTGTGCAAAAGCCAACTTAAAAAGAGGCAAAATGACCACGTCAGAGAACATTGAAGTTGATAGACACACTGTGATTCAAGATCTTGAGCCAGGTAAAACTTACAAATATCTGGGCATTGAAGAATGTGAGACCATCTCGAACGACACAATGAAAGAGAGAATTTGCAGGGAGTATTATAGACGAGTGAGACTTGTCCTGCAGTCCGCTCTGAACTCAAGGAATAAAATATCAGCAATAGGTAGTTTGGCGGTGCATGTAGCCGAATACAGTTTCGGACTAGTAGACTGGACTGAACAGGAAATTCGCATCATGGATCGAAAAAAACAGAAAGTTGCTTACAATGCATCATGTTGCCCACCCCCGAGCTGATGTACATAGACTTTATGTGTCACGTAAGGAAGGAGGAAGAGGCCTGAGACAAATTGAAGCCTCCTGGCACAATGCAATAACCGGGATGGGAAAGTATGTAGTCAGCCATCAAGATGACCCACTAATGAGGCAGGTCATGAAATCTGACCGAAGAATGGCAAACAGAGGCATTGTAAGTGTAGCAAGAAGCATTGCGAACAAGACTATGCAAGACAACCAGAATGACAGAGGCACTGAACTTCTGATGCTACTTAACATGAAATTTGAGACACATAAAATGTTAAAGAAATCGTGGAGAGACAAACCACTGCACGGACAATATCTAAAAAGAATGAACAAGTTGCAGATCAATAAAGATCAATCATTTATGTGGCTTAAAAGGGGAAGAATGAAGCCAGAATCGGAAGCACTGGTAATAGCTGCCCAAGATCAGGCCTTGAGAACACTACATTATGATAAAGCGGTTCTCAAAATTTCCCAAGATGATAAATGCCGCATTTGTCAGGAACACGTAGAAACCATCGATCATATTGTCTCAGCTTGTCCAATACTAGCAAAGACCGAATACTTGAAAATACACGACAGGGTGTGTAGCTACCTCCACTGGCAGATCTGTACCGCCCTCGAAGTTCCGAACACATGCCCCAAGTGGTACGAACACTCACCGAAACCGGTGACGTCTGTTGGATTGTGTACGATATTGTACGACCAACAGATTCAAACTGATCGCACGATAGCGGCAAACAAACCGGATATAGTCATCCGGGATTTGGAGAACAAATCGTGTTTACTTGTCGATGTTGCTGTACCTTGCGATCAAAACGTCGTTACCAAGGAGGCAGAGAAACGTCTTAAATAGAAGAGTTTGGAAATCGAGATGAGCCGAATGTGGGGCGTAAAAGCACAGGTCGTCCCGATAGTTATCGGAGCTCTGGGATTTGTTCCGCAAAATTTGTGTAAGAACTTGTCTAAACTCCCAGGTAATCCAAAAGACTGGGAAGTGCAAGAAATCGTTTTACTTGGAACAGCCCACATTTTGCGCAAAGTATTGTAGAGGCACCGACAGTCACCGGATCTGCTCCTTAGGTAGCTGGTTGCAACCTGGAGTAGATTTTATATTCAGCCGACACATAACATCTTAAGTCGTGATTTAGAAGAACAATAATAATAATAATAATAATAATAATAATAATAATAATAATAATCACAACAATAAGAATAAGGTAATATAACTAGCAAATTATATACTAATTGTAGTAATAATAATGGTAAAATAATAAAAGTAATGGTAAAATAATGATAATAATATAAAAACTGACTTCATAAAACATTAAATTACATTAAGAGAGAAAACACACACACACACACTGCATTAGTATTACACTGCACTTCACTGCACTTCACTTCACTAAGACCTGAAAACATTTCCTTCTTTATTTCTCTGCTATACACTGCACTACACCTCACTTCACAATAGAACACTTATGCATCGCTATATAACCCACTATTCTCCCTCATTTACTTAATAATACCCTAAATTAATTTCCTAAACTGTTGAACACTTTGAGGAAAGGGTTCAAAGGTTTTTGCAGGAAATCTATTCCATTCTGTAATCGTTCGATTTGTAAAAGAAAATTTCCCGACATCCGTTCTCTGCTGTCGTAAATTTATTTTGTGCCTGTGATCCACTCTACTGATGTATGTAGGAATACATAGCTGCCGATTAATTTCTTTCCAAGCTGGATGACCATTATAAGCTTTATACAAGGCGCAGAGTCTTGCTACTGATCGCCTGTTTTTGAGTGAATCCCACCCTGTCATTTTCTTGTCCCTGAAAGTAAATTTAGCTACCCTATGCTTAATCCTTTCCAAGTGTTTACACTGCATAATTTTGTGTGGATCCCGACAAATTGTTCCATATTCCATTATCGGACGAACAAGAGATAAATAAGCAATTTCCCTCGCGTTTGCCGTACTCTTTTTTAGGATGCGCATTACAAAGTGAAGAGATCTCCAGGCTTTCCCTACAACAAAATTTACGTGTTTTTTCCAACTTAATTTACTATCGAAATGAATTCCTAGGTACTTGCACGAGGATTCTAAGGCCTTTTTTTGTTATCAATTCTAATACTTTAAGAGTTCAAATGACTAGAATTTGTTGCAAAACATTGTCGTATATCTCAAATTTTTTATTTATTTATTTTTTCAATTTCAGCCTTTCTTCTCTTCAACGGTCAATATTAGAAAGAGCATGAGTTATGAATTCATGCAGCCATGGTTAGGAACTGGTCTTCTCACATCAACGGGTAAGACACTTTATCATTTTTTGAACTGAACTTCTTCGAAAGGGCACAATTTTTGGCCCTTCCGTTTCGCCTAATCCCTCCCCAAACTTCCCTGCCTTACCTTACCGTGCCTTGTTTTGTCCTATTTTGTTCTGTCCTGGCCTGTTTTGCCCTGCTTCCCTTCTCATGCCCCGCTTTTCCTTGCCCCGTCCTGTCCTGTTCTGCCTTGCCTTTGTGTTCCTGCCCTGCCCTGTCCTTCCCCCTACTCTCCTCTCCATCCCTCCCCTCCCAGACCTCCCATTCTCACTTATCGTCTTAACCACCATCGTTCCTTTTGTGTTCCTTCGTGTATTTCTACACATTTGTGTGTTTCTAGTTTCAGTAGTTTTAGCTCATTGTTAATATAAGTCTCTCTTCTCCCTCTCTCTCTTTCTCTCCCTCTCTCCCTCCCTCCCTTTAACGCGCTCGTTTGTTGAATGTAATCCTTATGAGTTATGCGCCCCTTTATCTACTACAAACGTTAGTAACCATTAAAATATTAAGAATGCGTACAGTTTGCAGTTGCAATAATCCATGTTAATTATTAATTTATGAATTACTTTCTTTATCATTTTTATTAACGGTGTTTATATAATTATTAAAATTCCTTAAGAGGACACGGAATTCCCTATCCTGGAAATGTTAAATGTTTAAGACTAATTCTCAGAATCTTTTGATGTTAGGCTTATGATTTTTTTGCAGGTTACAGATATATCACTCATGATAATTATAAATAAATAACATGATAACACTGAAACAACGCTGTTAAAAATGTTATCCTGTTAATTTTGTAAATAAGAATATTTTCTCATAAAGCAATTTTTATTGCGTTTTCTGTTAATTAAACTTTTGCTGAATGAATAACAACTAGGTAAGCAGAAAAACATTGTTTCAGCGAATAAGGTAGACCTTTATTAACAACTCCTGAAAATTCCAGCTTCCTATTACGTATGTAAATAGAAAAAAGATGATTTAGTATTAAGAATATCAACTTTTGGGAAACGGGCTTTAAAGACGCAACCCTCCGAACACGCCTGTTCAATAACTTGCCTCATAAGAATAAACATTTTCCACATTTTCCTTTAAGACTTTTTTATGTTGGTTAGCTTGACAACATAAAGTTTTTAATTTACTTTCTGCATGTGTAAATCTCACTATTTATGCGCTGTGTTGTGTAAAAGTATCTTAAAGTATGGGACACTGCACCTAAGCCTAATGAGAGGGAAGGTCTTCACCAACAAATTAAAAAAAATACTTGTAAGAGTGATATCAACATAATTCAAATGCCAATTTAAAGAGACAATTATGAATATTTATCAAAACTAAAATACCAAAAAAAAACATTTTTTGACTGAAAATCAGTTCCGTGCCCCTTAAGTCGCTTTCTCCTTTTGTTTCTTATCGGAATGACTCTCTTTGATGATATTTAAAAACGATTACTGATTAAATTTTGTTATAATAGCAATACTGAGCTATCTTACGTACTAATGCAGTTGGTACGGTTCTTTTCTCGCCAATGTTATTCGATAAGAAGATAACTTAAACATTTAAATGCAATTAACTGCAATTTTAAGTTCGAGTTTTCTTACTTTCTTTGGTTTATGACGTTCGGGGCTCATGTTTTACAATACCCCGAACCTATATCACAAATTGACAACTTTGAAACAACCAATTTCTGTTCACAATTTCCAGGCAGAAAGTGGAACTCTCGAAGAAAAATTATTACTCCAACATTCCATTTCAAAATTCTGGAAGGATTTCTTCATTCTTTCAACACCCAAGGAAATACCTTAATCAAGAAATTAAAAAAGCATGCTGGTGGTCCTGCATTTGATATTTATAAATACATTAATCTGTACACTCTAGATGTAATCTGCGGTAAGTACGCCGTCCAGTGTAACGATTTTTCGTCAAAAATCATTCATATTAAACTCCATAATTGCTATCATATAATTTCAGATGCTGCTATGGGTCTTCAATTAAATGTTCAAGATGAGAAGAGTTGCGAATACGTTGCAGCATTACATGAGTACGCTATCTAATCAATATGCTATTTAATCAGTCTTCACTGTTCAGTCAATTTAAAACCAGTGATGCTGTAACTGCATACAATTTCTCATACAAGAAATCATATACAGTTAATTAATATTACAATACTAATTGAACCCTCAAAAGTGTTTCCAGTCTGCAAAAATATTTTCCCCAGGCGATATTTGATCTAAGGCTCAGTGATTCCGCATTGAAACCTATCTAGTAGACAAAGGTGGGATCTGATGGGTAGAAGATTCAGCACTTATTGATTTAAATTTTCTCCGTTCGAGTACATATTTTTCAATAATGTTTCTGTAATTATAATTTGGTCACTTTATCTACCTTATTGTAGTTCGGTTATTTTATCTATCAATTTTTTACTCTGTTGTTTATTTATTTTATAATTTTATTTAACATTTTCTTTTCTAGAGCATCAGAAATCATCGTGAAAAGAAGCATCTCACCGTGGTATTTTCCAGATTTTATCTTTAATATGTCGCCTCTAGGAAGAAGGCAAAAAGTCCTGATTAGAACATTACATAATATGTCCTACAAGGTGGGAAAAACATTATTAATAAATATGAAATAATTTATTGAATTCTACAATTTAAAAAATTATCATTTTGAAGTGTGATACGATAATTTGAAGGTGTTATTTATTACCTTTGTAGGTAATAAATGAAAGAAAAATGGAGTTGTCTAATAATGGAAAGGAAGAGACAGCAAGTACTACAATTGAAAATGATGTTGGTGAGTAAAATTTCGAAAATGATAACATTTTTATTAGGTATGAAAGATAATATATAGCCAGTGAGTAGGTTATACCCTGAGGGATCGTGTACCAGGTACACACCAGTGCAAGATGAATTGCCTTCTATTCAGGAGCATGCCACATTTTTTTTATTTAGCCATTATAGCCAGTGTAAAGGGCAATTAGACTTGGCACCTTTAGATCGCGAGGTTCCTAGTCGATCACCTAACCAGGAACTCAAGATGTCTCGAATTTGCTTAACCTTAGTTGATTGATTGTGACCTTTGTGGCTCCACGTAGTTAACGAAATCGGCTAATTACGCCGGTTTCGCGGTCGTGGCTTTTCAGTAGAACCATCCCAGTATTCGCCTGGATGACCGAGGGAAACAACGAAAACCCCAGTCAGGATGGCCAGCATGGGGATTGAACCCGGGCCTTCCGTTGCGAAGACAGCGCGCTTCTCCCTGAGGCACTTCGTTCGCTTGCCAAAATGTACAATAATGTAACTTCGTTATCTGAAATTTCCCACAATATGCTTATTGGGGAAAAGTGATTATCAGTGACTACATGCTGCATACTGAATCACGTGTGTAATAAATCTTTTACATCTTACGTGATCATGATGAAGCAAGTTTTTTCTCATCACGATAGACATTATTTCTGTTATAAAACATTGAAGAGAAATTCACTTCGTAAAAATAGGATGAGAGTGTAAATCGCCATCCTGTGTTTTCAAAAAACATTTTATTTGTTTCACTTTCTATTTCTTCAGACACCACCTCTGATCAAACAACTCCGAAAACCGTGAACGAAATTGATCAATGTTACCTCCATTAACCCGAGATTTCATCAGTGCTGTGCCATTGCATAGCAACAGTGCCTTCCTAGTAGGACCATCCCCGTAGTATTCGTTCCAACTTGACTACCAATCCTCCCGTTCTGTCGTGGAACCTGTCTACTTTTGTATTTTACGTATTTTAACTTCGCAGCAGGAGCCCGACCACTTAATAGTCATAGTATCTTCTTCCAGATCCATTTACTTACGGGATACCCTAAGAACGTTTTAAACGGTCATTTTTTCATCATTTTTCTGTAGAGAAAATAGATGGGAAAGGGACGTTCATTTCTGCGAGCTTCTGTTTCGGGATCGAAACTGGATGAACGACAATGAGCGTTTTACACGGTTATTTTGTTTTTTCGATATAATCGTGATGAAAATATTTCCTCTGGACGCGGAAAAAGTGTTGAAGGAATAATTTCTTCTCTCAAAAATATTTCTGCCGTGGTCCCTCAAGGTTCCTGTCTTTCTCCTCTGTTATTCAGTATTTATCTATCCGACATTCCAAAATTAGCTTCTTCCCTTTTTGCAGATGATACCACACTTACTAATCCAAAAACTAATATTCTTCTTGCGAAAAATAAACTTCAAATAGATCTTAATGGTTATTCGGTGTGGGCCAATAATTGGAGAATCAAAATCAATATGGATAAATGCTCAGCCAAAATACGAGAATTTACATTATGTATGCCATTAACTCTTCCTCCTTTTCTCATTGACAACACTCCCATTCCTTGGCTTTCTTTCTTTCGTCGTTTAAATGGTCTCTAATTAGACACAAAACTGAATTGGAAAGTCCATATTAAAAAGTTATATAAAAACCACCATTAAAATATATTAAGGGTAATTCTCTTATAAATAATAACTCAACTCTCCGTGTGTGCGTGGGAGGCGTGAGCGAGTGGACTGTTATGAATTTTGCCCCGTCTCACAAATCTGGGATAACTCAGAAAGACCACTTCTCCGATTTAGTAAAAAACAACACGGTAAGAGAAGGTACCGGAGTTGTGATATGTCACCATTGCTTAATTCAACACAACACATAATTTAACAAGGAATATATAATTACATAAATTAGTGGGATACAATAGTCTGCTATTTGAAAGCATACTTAAATGTTGAGGACAGTTGATCTGAAAGAAAGTACATAACACTAATAATCTCGCCCACTGGTGGACGAAGGCTGGATGACGCAGTAGGATGACGTCACACACACACACACAAGGAGGTGCGGCGACGGGTCTGTGCTTGTCGCAACTTGCAGCGATCCACCACAGCGGTCATTGAGAGACGGCACGCTCAGTACATAACAAGCGTGCAATAATGATGTGCATTGAACAGCACAACACAGTTAAAAACAGCACAGTGCAATAAAACTGGGAGTCACAAGTTGAATGTTGGCGAGCCAAACAGAGTACAAACAGTACCTGCGACATTGCGTAGCACGGCACGGAGCACAAATGTTGCACTAACAGTTAGTGAATGTCACAATCTATGAAGTCGTACACAGTGTGCAGCTTAGTAACAAGGTTAATTATAAACCATGATCGCCGACTTGGCCCTTACGGAGCGCAAGCGTCCTTTGGCAACGGTAAAGTTAGGTGCCATGACGAGCATGAATTCGGCTTATAGAGAAAGCACAAGTATAAAATACACGGAGCACAGTCACGTGGTGGTTGCCGGTGATGGCTCAAGTAAAGTTTATTAATATTGCGAACATAAGCGTGGCTTGTAGTTCGACAATGAAACAAGTAATTGCCATGATGGCTTACAGAACGCACGACTGAGCGATGCGGAGTGCACTAACAAATCTCGGCACGACTGCACACAGAGAAATTTTCAGCACGACTGCACTGCACGAAATCTTTAGCACGACTGGCTATCGACTCGCGGCGCCGGCGCTCGTTGTGAGCGTTTGGCGCCGATTTTTGTGCGGTAGCCAATGGGAGGTAGCGAGACAGATTCGTGGGATTCTGTTGCTTAAAATTAAGAAAGAAAGGAATTCATAAACAACGTGTAAATTAGGCGTGTAAATCCGTTCTCCTTTAATTTATTTCTTTTCAAAATATGAAATTCTCTCGTTTTGTGAAGCTCTTACCCGATCACGATACACCATGCAAATACAACAATGCAACATTTCATAAATACACATACGCTCGGCAACGTCGACAATACATAGGCTACAATAACATTTAAAATAAAAATAACCAACTGACTTCTATTTACTCATGCAGGAATTCCTTTCTTTTGCAAAATATTTATTTAAATTTCTTTCGTACGTACGTTAACCAACTCTAATAATAAAAAAAAATTTATACCACTTTGCTCAGCAACAACTCGCATGCATTATACCTTAAAATACTTCTCAGTATCTCTCTCAATGGATTTGCACAAGTTTACACTAATTTGCATAAACATTCTTGATCTTGTACAGAAAAATTTTTAGCTTTGAATATTACGCAAACAAAAACTGCGGACACTTCCCTTTGTCGACTTCAGCCGATACGGCGTCGTTGCCCAACTCGATCACCAGTTTGCGTGCCCAATTGCACGCGCCGATATATCAGCATACACCAGCTCTGCGTCCGCCAACTTCCACCAGAAAATCATATCCTCCACGAAATTTATAATTGTTCGCGACTGCGATTTTTTTAAAGCACAAATCAAATAAACTTCTTTTTTCAACAGTCCTGTGCCCATTCGCACTGCACTATTGGATAAAATGCTCTAAGTTCAATTTTCAAAAAAATCTCAAAACCGCCTAACGTGAACTCGATATTGCCATCACAATCTCTGACTCAAAAGTGTCATGAAATCCGCGGCGATTCACCACGTAACTTCGTGCCACTACATGCCGGCGAATTCCATTCTTGCATCTCCATTGTTGCTTCATTGAATTTTTCTAAAATTCAAAATATTAGTTGTCTTAACATGACTCTACGTTTCTTTATTAGTGCTTATGCTCAATGTCCGAGTTTGATTGCCAAAACATACTTTTCTAATGCTTAACATGCCGAAAATACTGAATTTCTAGGTTGAAATTATGCACCGCTTCGTCAATTGTTTTTGACATTATTAATATATAATATTTCTTCAAATAATTAATTCCGCGTTCTATAAGTCTTTTAGGTCTTCCATAATTTTGTTAATTTTAAATAATGATGATCTGCAACGCCTCTCGTCGCCCACATTAAGGTTTCTTCATAAAAATCTTGCCATTTGTGTTATTGTATTTTGACACGTCACGTGAACTTTTCTCCATATCTACACATTCCAATTTAAGTGAACCCGTCGTCCGATCGCGTCCAAACAAAGACCAAAATGTTTATTTATTTCATTTCTAATTTACTATTTCGTCAGACTGTATTTCAAAATTACCAAATCAGACGCGTTTTCAAAATCATCAAATATGACTTTCCGCGGCGCGTCATTCCTTTGTCTTGCCACTATCGATTCACGTACAAGTTGGCTGCTTAACTATACTCTAATAAATGTTTACATTTACTTCAAACTGTTTATGGGGAATATGCCATACATGAAATCATTACAATATTTTTCCGGTCTCTAGTAATGAGCTTAAAGCATAGTGAGCTTCACCTGGATGCTACCATACACTCCTACCTACAAAAGGATTCGAGTACCGCCACGGGCTTAAGAGCCACAAGCAGCAAGAATAGGAGTTCCGCAGCAATGGGCGTCCGTGTCATTGCGGAGTTATGAAGGGAAGGAGTCAAGGAATCCTAGGCTTTTAAAAAGGCAGGGGTGTCTACTGAGAACATCAGTTGATAAGCGTAAGCCGGGTGGGGTGACTCAGGGCGTCAACTGATGTCACCGCAGTGCTTCGCACCGGGAGGTCCTAAGTTCGAGCTCCGAAGGTGGCAGGGTTTTTAACACTAGGTAGACAGCTAGGTCGAGTTCAGGAGCAGTCTGGAGGAGAATTCTAGCGGCCGGCTGCTCTGAACGGTCGTTTTCCGTGCTTTCTCCAATAAAGAACAGGCGAATGCCGGAACAGAACCCTAACAAACGGACCACGGACCGCGCGCCATCTTTCCCTTCTCTTGTCCTTCCTTCACCCCTTACTTACACATTCTTACGCTTACACGCACTACACTACCACACTTGCCGGGAGACCAGTCGGGGGCTTAGATCATGCTGGGGCGGTGCCACGTTGGTGGGAGATACCTGGTTGGGGAAATCCCCGCAAGCCTACGTAGGTCGGCGCCGGATCTCCCCAGCCAGCGAGGGAAGATGGCCGCCAACTCCAGCGATAAAAAACGTGCACTATACTTACAGGACAAATAACCTGCGAAGTTGACGCGTCTGGAATCACTAATCAATCAATGAAACGAGTAGACCGCAGCAACAAGGCAAAATAAAACTTAGAAAGTCTTCCCTGACACAATCAATTGCATTTCGTCTCTCCTTTCCTCGCTCACTCAGCGCGAAGACTTCTGCCTTCCACTTTGCAATGGTTCGTAATGAAAGAAGAATTTGTTTATTTCCAGTTAGTCCAAAATATAGTGTATTCATTTTCAGGCCAAAAGAAAAGATTGGCTTTCTTAGACATGCTTCTGCAGTATGACAAAAGTGGCGGGAATTTATCTCTTGAAGATATTCGAGAAGAAGTGGATACGTTTATGTTTGAAGTAAGAGAAAATCTTTATGACGAAAGTATGTTTGTTTTCTTTTCCCTTTGTAATAAAAAAATATGATTTTTTTTTTAGGGTCATGACACCACAACTTCTGGATTATGTTTCACTTTGTGGTCTTTGGCTGAAAACCCGGATTGTCAGGTACCAACAATTGTTCACAAGTTATAGTTCTCAATTACATATTTTAATACAGGCATTGTAATATTTTTTTGTCATTTTGGACATAAAATTATACTTAACACTAACTGGAATCTGCATGTGCAATTCTCAAATTAATGTTTATGTAGCATTTGTCTGTAGTTTCTATGATGTCCTTCCACCGCTGGTATCTTGATTCGATTCCAGGCGGTCCCAAGTGGAATATGTGATGGACAAAGTGGCAGAGCCTTCCACTTTAAGGATTACTGAATTAGTAATAATGTTTCAAAAACTCCGTTGCTCCTGCCAGTACGCATTCCACAGAATCGCGCCATCAATAATTCCCTGTCCTTAACCATCATTCCGCTAAGGATTTACGGTGGCATCTAAGTGATAATCCAGGAGCCATCTGAGAAGGGCTGCGGCTACCCCAGCGGGTTATGGATAGGTGATCTATAGAGAGGGAGAATGGTGAGGGGGACGCCCCTAGATACGGATAGTAGAAAGTGGATGTAATGCCAGGCAGCGATAGGTAAAGCTTGAAGCTAGTCCCTCAGGGGGGAAAAAGAGATCGGTCTATGAACCGATCAGATGAATTATTGACCATAGCAGTTGACGCGCCTGGAAATGAGAAATGTCAATCAACCATCCGTTACTGTTAGGCTTCTTCCGTACCAGCATTTGGAGCTATCAAGGTGCCATTCGGCGCGTCTTGGTCTACTGGTTGGGAATTTACCATTTTTTCAGATCCTTCCAAAACATTCTGAGAGATTTCTCAAAAAGCGAGTTTTTTAGGGAGGAGAATTGAGCAACAAAAAATGCGTTGTAGGCGATTTGATGCCCCTACATAGCTTTCGTTTAATTTCTTTTGACAAGACGGATACATTAGTAATACTTTTAGACGAATTCTTCTAAAAAAAATTGTGAAAGAATTCTAGAAAATGTGTTTTGGGGGTTTTAAGGCACGTAGGATGGTGACTGAATTACTACAACGGCTTTTGGGCATAATATGAACCGATATGATTAGATTCATCATAACTTAAATACTATTTCGACCCGAGATGTAAAACACATTTTTACACTGTTTTTAAGACGGCCCTCACTATCCACATCAGAAGCAAAACTTGCGTTTCGGAGTAACGTATCGGGGACACTGTTTTACTGACATCGCGCCAGAGACAAGTGTGAACATGATACGATGAAAACGCCCTATGATAACACATAAGCGAAGTCGCGTGGTACCCAATGGTCCTTATGAAACGAAGTCTGAGCAAGGTGTTGTTTCGAGAGCGTGAACAGCCATGTAGACACATCGGTTCGTCAATGTAATACTGGTATTGTGATACAATAATGATGAATTATTTTACTTAATTTAATTTAATTTGCTAGCTCAGTTTTTTTGGTTCTCTACAATGACACCACACTTACCTGCAGGCTGGTTGTCACCGGGTTGCCCTCTATACAGAGAAGCCTGGAAGTCTGAAATTATTTATATTCCAAGGAATTGCATATAACTTGGCACAACAATAATTTTATTTATTGAAAATTGATTTGAATTTTAGAGTAACAATATAAATTCTATTGATTTTTAGCATGCATTTGGTTAACATGGTACCGAATTGTCTGGAGTTGTGGAACGAGGCCCCGCAGTTCGTAGCATCCTTGGCTTCCGCGCCGAAAATCCCTCTTCGCGTCGGTCGTCGCCGAAGTCGTCTGCTTCTCTCTTGATGGCTTACTTTACTTCTTGCACTACTATTCCACAATCTATTCTCCCTATTCACGTCGATGTCCTACTTAAATAACTCAGACCAAATTCGCGCTGCTACCACCACGATGCCAGTCAACAACCAAAACTCTAGTCCAGAGCCCCCTCCTGCTCGTCAACAAACATTCGTTACCTAGTAACCGCGACCGTCCAGATTAAAGCGCGATGTTTGTTTTTTCTTGTAATATTCTGTATATTACAGTATGAAAATTATACAAAGCAGAAAAAAGTCATACTATTAATGATATTGTAATAACGAAGTGTATATTCTATTTTCTCTCAATTTTTTGGGTGTTGCGTGAACCTGTGAACCTTATAAAGAACCGCCCCTGATGAAATGCATTTCTATATTGTCTAGGGTATTAGGCTTCTTTTTTTAATACAAGTTTATAAAACTTTTTTATTATATTTGTGTGCAGTTATAGAATTCACATGGTTTTGACAATGCTGCAATGGAAACAGTGAGTTGTTCACTTCTTGGTTGAATAGGACGTTTTCAAACAATAGTTAAGATGTTAGTAGTGCAAAAAGTGCAATATTGTAATACTATGCAGCTGTTTCCAACAACACAGGAAAGTATGTACTGTTGTAGCACCACTAGTTTTAAACTAATTTAAAATTCCAACTTCTTCTAATAAGCATTGCTTTAATTTTATCTCTGTTCAGAATTTATTGGTTTCTATAGGTAGTGGTAGTGGTATAGGTTACAGGTAGTGAGATTATGGGTTGCGAGCTGGAGGCCTACCGGGCCCGCATCGGCCGCTGGGCGCAGCGAGTGGCGTGTTCCTGTGTTGGTCCAACGCATTCAACTAGCGGTTCAACACATGATGCTTTTATGATTTTTATAATTGCAGCGTTACTGATAATAGGAGGAGTGGAATCAAATCCAGGTTCGGTAACGACCAGACGAGGTTTTCCCCCAAGTGCGAACTGGCGTTGTGGGGACTTCAGAAACGGTGATGGAAATGTGCGAAGCGAGTTATCGCGGCTTCGTAATGAGTTCCTACGAGTATCAGCCAAACTTGAGGAAACTCAAAGAGAACTACGAAACGTGAAGATGGCGACAGCAACGGCGCCTAAACCAGCGGTGAGGCTTGGCAGAACAGTCTCGGCTTCATCTTCTGGGGTGGCGGTGACGGCGACAACAACGACGGTGGCGGCGACGGCGGCGACGGCGGCGACGGCGGCGGCGGCGACGACGGCGGCGGAAGGCGACGGCGGCGGCGACGGCGGCGACGGCGGCGACGGCGGCGGCGGCGACGACGAAGGCGACGAAGGCGACGGCGGCGGCGACGGCGGCGACGGCGGCGACGGCGGCGACGGCGGCGACGGCGGCGACGGCGGCGACGGCGGCGACGGCGGCGACGGCGGCGACGGCGGCGACGGCGGCGACGGCGGCGACGGCGGCGACGGCGGCGACGACGGTGACGGCGGCGACGGCGGCGACGGCGGCGACGGCGGCGACGGCGGCGACGGCGGCGACGGCGGTGACGGCGGTGACGGCGGCGACGGCGGCGACGGCGGCGGTGGCGGCGGTGACGACATCGGCGACGGAGGCGGTGACGACGGCGGCGGACACTTTAATACTTGGTGACTCGATAGTGCGTCATGTGGGGAAGGGGCAACACATTGAAGTGCGCTGTTTTCCGGGAATACGAGTGGAGCAGATGAAGGGGCAAATCGGAAAATGTAATGTGGTTAACCCTAAAACTGTCATTTTACACGTGGGGTCAAACAACATCAAAAAATGTCAGTCATTTGACCACCTCTTGGGTGACATTTATGACCTCGCAGTTACTGCAAAATTAAGATTTCCGAGTGCTCGTATTGTTCTGAACGGAGTGCTCTTCCGCCGGGACGTATGGCCTCGGAAAATCAGGCGGGTTAACCGCGATATGGAGTGGGTGGCACAGAGACTAGGGCTACTCTTTGTAGATCCAAACGGATGGGTCAATGAGAGTGGACTCGGTCGTGACGGCGTGCACTTGAACCGCAAAGGTGTCGCCGAGCTCAGTGGGCTCTTCACTAGAGTTGCCGGGTTTTGCAGCGCACCAGGGCAAAACCATTGACAAGATGGACGCACAGCGGTGTTGCCCTTTTCTCCAGTGACAGTGGAGAGGGAGGGAGGGCATTCTTCAAGGAAGAAGACTTTGGTGTCGGCGACAACGGGGTCGGATGCGGCGGCGGCGGCAGCGGCGGCGGCAACGGTGGAGGCAGTGGCGGAGACAACGGGAGAGGCAGCGTTGGCGGCAACGGTTACGGCGGCGTCAGCGATTAGAAAGTGTACGGGAGGAAGAGCTTTGCAGGGGGGCACGTTGCAAAGTGAAGGGAAGCGGCCAAAGCGAGATTCATTTTCCGAGAAAGGATTAAGGGTGAGTAAGGGAGCTCTGAAGCTGTTGCAGGTAAACTGCCGAAGTGTTGTTAATAAGGAAATTCAACTTTGGAACTTAATTGAGGCATGTGATGCTGACGTAGTGATCGGTACGGAGTCATGGCTTACTGAAGAAATATTAGATTCAGAAATTTGTCGAAACGACTATAAAATATTTCGCCGGGACAGGGAAACTAGAGGCGGGGGGGGGTCTTTATTTTAGTTAAATCACATATAAACGCGAACTTGAAATGGAAAAGCATTGACTATGAAATGATAGGAGTAGATATAAACGTAGACAACTCGCAAACAGTAGATCTTATTGCATGTTATAGGCCACCAAACGGTAATTATTCCATTCTTGATAATATTCTCGAATTGGCGGAAACTTTGAATGGAACCAGTAATCCGATTATTATTGGGGGTGACTTAAATCTAAGCGATATTAATTGGCAAGGCGAAGTATGCGATAGAAAAATACAGTTAATAATAAATAAACTAGTTTGGGATGCAGGAATGACGCAAGTTGTTGACAAGCCAACGCGTCAAAATTCTATGTTAGATATTTTTCTCATTAGACCGATAAACATGTTATACTATAGCGATGTTATTCAGGGAATAAGTGACCACAATGCCGTAGTTCTTGAAATAAATGCTACTATTTCAAGGGTAAATGATAAAATCGGTAATAGAATTTGGCAATATCGTAAAGCTGACATAAATGGACTGCAACATTTCTTAAAACTGAACTACGCGGTTTTCGAAAAGTTAGGCGGAGGATTGGAAGACATATGGAAAAAATTCAAAGAAATTATTGAGAAAGCTCGGCAATGTTTCGTTCCCTTTAAGTACTTAAAAAGAATTCAGACCCAGAGTATTATAACACGGAAATTCGCAAATTGAAGAGAAAAATGAGAAAAGCGTATAACAATAGGCATCGCAGCGAGGTACATTTACAGAAATTCCGACAAATTAGGAAAGAAGTAGAAAATAAAAAGAAAACTGCGCAAGAATCATATCTTAAGTTAATTTTAGATGATAATGAAAACGCTTGGGCAAAGTTCTTTAACTATGTACGTCACCGTCGAGGTAAACAGGAGGAGACACCTCCTGTAAGATGGAATAACGTAGATATCGTAGATGATGAAGAGAAAGCCAATGTATTTAATAATTATTTCTGTTCTGTATACAAACAAAAAGCTAACCAAATTAATATAGGGCACAACAACGTGGATCATGTATTCAAAATTGATCAAAGGGAAATACGTTCACAATTGAAGAAAATGAAAAACTGTAAGTCTTGCGGTCCGGATGGTATTACATCCGATATGCTAAAGATAGCAGGGGAGACAATAATACCATTTTTGGTCAGACTTTTCAATGTATCAATCAACAATGAAAGTGTACCAGATGATTGGAAATCTGCTTTAATAGTGCCAATTTTTAAAAGTGGACAAAAATGTGAAGTGCAAAATTATAGGCCAGTTAGTCTTACGTCAGTAGTCTGTAAATTGTTTGAAAAATTATTATCTAATTCGATTAGAAATCATTTGGATCAGACAGAATGGTTTTTGCGCGGGCAGCATGGCTTTAGAAATGGCTTTTCTTGTGAAAGTCAAATTATTTCCCTTACTCAAGACTTGTCTGATGTAATTGATTTAGGGGGAAGAGTGGATGCAATAGTTATTGATTTTGCCAAAGCGTTTGATGTAGTACCGCATGACATACTGATATTGAAACTTATTGATGCTAAAATTGACAGGCGGGTAATAGCATGGATAAGTGAATTTCTTCGCGATAGGAATCAAAAGGTTCGAATTGGACAGCATTTATCGGAAAAGGGTAACATTACTTCCGGAGTCCCTCAGGGCAGTGTCATTGGCCCACTGTTATTTCTTATCTTTGTAAATGATATATCGCAAAATATAACGTCAAAAATTCGACTCTTTGCCGACGACTGTATATTATATAGGGAAATTACAGAACAGCACGATTTGATTCAACTACAGGAAGATTTAAATAAGATTAATGATTGGGCAAGAGCTAATAAAATGACTGTAAATGGAAATAAAAGTAAAGCGATCACATTTTGTAGGGCCAGAGACTTTCATACATTGCCTTATCAGCTAGGTAATGACGTAGTTCCGCGAGTCTCAAACTGTAAATACCTTGGCATCCTCTTGGATAGTAAGTTGGGATGGGAGAAACAAACTAACTACGTAGTGGGTAAAGCTTGGAGGTCTTTGCATTTCGTCATGAGAAATCTTAAAAAATGCAATACGAAAGCAAAAGAAATCGCGTATACCTCGCTTGTTAGGCCAGTAATGGAATATGGAGCTAGTTGTTGGGATCCGTGCAGAATAGGACTTAAGAAGAGCTTAGAGAGGATACAAAACAGAGCGGCAAAATACACTTTTCGGAGGAACATACCGGCACGTTGGGAATCGTTAGAACATCGGAGAAAAAGGGCTCGACTTTGCGTAATGTATAAATCTTACACTGGTGGCTCTGCATGGCAGGAAATACGGGGAAGGCTAGATAAACCAGATTATTTTAATAGATTTGATCATAAATATAAAATTAGAACTAGAATTCAAAGAACGGACGTAGGCAAATTCTCCTTTGTAAACAGAACAATCGTAGATTGGAACGATTTGCCTGCGACAGTTTTTGAGCCCTTTCCTTGCTCAGCGCGTGGTTTTAGAAAAAAAGTATAGGAAATTAATCAATAGGGTGAAAACGTGCAGTGAAGTGAAGTGAAGTGAAGTGAAAGGTGCGATTATGGGTAGTAAACTAAAAAGTATTGAGCTATTAGTATTTAGGTAAAGTTTTATGAGGTGCAGTGAAGTGATGTTAACGAGTGTTTTTACGTGTTAGAAATGTAAAAATTATTATAAGTATTGTATATTATTATGTTGTAGGTAAAAGTGATTATCCATATTTGTCTGAATATGATTGTGAGTGAATACTTGTAGGATGGTGTGTATGCGAGTGTTCCTTTGTCTTTGTATGATATGTATGTAAGCGTGTATGTTTGTATGTATGAATGTTGGTGTGATATGTAAGTAAGTTTATTTACTTAAATGTTAGTATATATGTAGTTTCATTTGTTGTATATGTATAGGCATCTAATGCAGTTGCATATTCTAGGTAATGAAGATAATTCGTTTGTTTTTTATATTGATTTTTTATATATTGTTTTTATAGTTAATTGTGTTTTGTAATTTTAATGTACTTTTGGGTTTCTGTATTCTGCCACCGGGCAACATCAGCCCAATTGTAGAATAAACCCTATCTATCTATCTATCTATCTATCTATCCATCTATCTATCTATTCAATTAAATTTCTAATGAATTTTACATTTCTTGAGATTACTTTGTGCTTCACTGTTGCTTTCACGTTCAGTAGTTTAGTCATTATAGTACAATTATTGTAGTCTGCAAATAAGTGTATTTTAAAGTTTAAGTTGGGCTTATAACATAGGTACAGTATCTTTTAATTTGTTGATGAACAAAATAAACAAAATTGGATCTAACACTGAGCCTTAAGTTGTCGTACACTTACCTCTGTACCAATAGTTTCAAAAGTTAATTTATTATACAAAATAACACTCCAACTAATTTATTATTAACAATAGCTTGCAAACAATTATTAATAATCTACTGAACTGAAGATGTCATCAATCAAGACATCAATGTTTAACTCTAAATCCAGATTGTTCACTTATAATTCTTGATATGCTCTGTTTTTGACAATTATTTCCAATAGAAAAAATGTATTTTCAAAATGTATGATAAGTTTATAAATTTGTTGTAATAAATGTGTTGATCTCTACTTGAAATTGCATGTTTGTAAAAATTATCTCTTTCATTGCACGTTTTTAGTTAATTATTGAACCAAATCTTATCTCCCCCTTGAAGTGGTATATTGACTGATTTTTATGGGGAAAACACATTTAAACCTTGGTGTATATCCTTAACAGAAGTATTAACATAATCCTTTGTATTAACGATAACAGAGCTCAAGTTATTTGTATTATTAACATTGTATTCATTTAAGCCATGTTCGTAAATATTTGAGCAATCTCTTTTTAATTAGGTAGTTCATTTATTTTTATTAATATTTGTCTTTTCAAGCTTGTGTTTTTGAAGGGAATTCCCATGAAATTTGTATTTCATCATCAATGTTCAGTTAATCCTATATCAATAACTTCAGCACATAGGACTTACATTTATATTAGCTATCACCTAATCTATTAAGGAAGCACTATGTGCAGTTATTCTAATTTCCCCTTGCACATATTAATTAAAGCCAAAAGTAGAAATAGTTTGTGTAATTTTTTAGCACAAAAAGAGTCTGATTTGAAGTAAAGTTTAAATTCCCCATTATTATAACAACATTTGTAATTGAAAAATTGTTCAAATGTCTACAAATTCGACATTCAAAGAACTACATGGATGGTAGATACCAATAACATATCCCTTATATTATTACTAACAAGATGCGTATTGCACCAGGAACTTCCTTTCTTAGTATACCCTTGTATATTATCATAATTATACGTTTCTTTTATGTAAATTACAATACTACTATGGTCCGATTAAAATAAGTTGGTGATTGACAGTTGCGAATAGAAGGGAGCGACGTTGACAGTTTGCGTACCACTGAGCACGTGCTCCCGGGACAAGAAAATAAACACTTGAAATAAATACTTATTAAATTAACCCAATCATACACTCGCATTGTATGAAGCTACAGCTTCAGAAGCACAACAGTCAATCACCAACTTATTTTAATCGGACCAAAGTATCTGTTTTCTGAATGACATACAATTTTGTTGTATCCTATAATTTTTATTTCTTCATAAGTACATCATGATTAACTCATATTTTAATAATAACAATGAAAAGTTGTATTCTAAAAGCAACAATATACTAAGCAATGTTTCTTTGCAAACGTTTAAATATTACCTATGCATGTTGATTGTTATAAGTATGTGATGGAGGGAGAGGGGGAAGAGAGGGAGAGGGATAAACAGGGGGAAAGGGGGAGAAGGGGGTGAGGGAGTGAGAGGGAAAGAGGGAGGGTGATAGAAATAGAGTGGAAGAGGGAGAGAAAGTGATAGAGACAGAGATGGAAAAGGAGATATGGAGAGAGGGAGAGATGGAGAGAGACAGGCAGAGAGAGGGAGAGACAAAGAGAGGATTGATGGAGAGTAGAAGAGACAGAGAGAGGAAGAGGGAGGGAGAGAGTGGCAAAGGGGAGGGGGAATGAACTTTCAAGTGACTTTTGGGGCTGAGTAAACCTACTATTACTGTCTTAGAAGGTGAATCAAAGCTCTATCTCTGCATTCCCACTTAGAAAGATCACTGGACAATATTCACACCTGCAAAAGGAGTCCATCACCTAACAGCAATGACATTATTAATAATTACATACTACAGCAACTTCTTTAAGAATGAATAACAGAAGGGCTTGATTTCTGGCAGAATGATGTTCCAGTATATTCTTGGTTGTCCGGGATGAGCCGCGTCTCAGTGGGTTTTACTGACGTTTCGGCCATCTTGCTGTGGCCTTCTTCAGAAGAACTTGAGCAGTATAGCTCTGCTTGGGAAACTTTTTCTATTAAATAGTTTATATTACACTTGAGCATATTTTCATATTAATTGTCAAAAAAAGGGCATCTCCTTCTTTATTCAGAATTCATCATGTTTAGGGTAGGGATCCCAGAATTAAGAAAATGGGCCCAGATTACACTTGTCCTTCTCGCACATCACAAGCATTTTTAACTGTTTTTTTATGTTAAATTAAAATAAAATCATTCTTCCACATACAATGATGTATCCACTATTTTGAGGGTTATTGGTTTTCGCTGAATCACCCAGTCAGAATACTTCAAATCAGAATTGTAATTATTTGATTTAGCAGATATACTCTAATTAAGGCCCCTAGTGAATGGTACCCATAGCACGAATCATGACTGTCGTACATACTTCTCTGACCACAACTGGTTAGTATAGTAAATTTTGATTTGATGTAATTTAATTGAAAAATGTATGAGACTTGAGATCACAGTGCTACTTGATTTTGTTGAACCTTACTTATTCACATGTTTGGAATTCAGAATGAATGAATCATGAACATATTTCAGAATAATCAAATCAGTATAGTATGGTATTATTTACAAGATCAGTATAATATCAGTCAGTATAGTAAATGGATGTAATTTTAAAAATGAAGTAGTAGATCAGTGCAATAAAATGAAGCATTTGAATATTTGTCTGAGAAATTAATTTTGTTTACAGCAAAAGGCTTATGAAGAGTTGTGTGAAATATTTGGAACTTCAGATAGAGAAGCAACTACCGAGGATTTGACAAAAATGAAGTATATGGAATGTGTCATCAAAGAAACATTAAGACTTTTCCCCAGTGTCCCTTTTTTCTTTCGAGAATTGGATGAAGATGTTAAAATAGGTACAGTATGTTTTGAATCTGTTTAACATTTCTAAAGCTCTAAAATTTCTAAAAAATTTTCAATGGTCCTCAAAATTGACATTGTACATTTATAATCAGCAAATTAGATGATTAATACAAGTTGCTGGAACATTAGAAAATTACCTTCAGTGTTTCAAAAGATTTAAGTGAAAAGTTAGATACAATATTCTATAATTTTAGGTAATTGAGTAAGGAGTAAGTACAATTATAAGGAGATAGATATTTGAGAGTAAATGCAATTTTAAATTAAAACAATTCTATTTTTCAGAGGGAGTTAGTTTTGTAGCAGGAACGACAGTGTGTCTATCACCAATCATTATGCATAAGCATCCACAATATTTCCCCAATCCAGAAAAATTTGATCCTGAAAGATTTGCACCAGAAAATGCAAGAGGTAGACATCCCTATGCATATATACCTTTTAGTGCTGGTCCCAGAAATTGTATAGGTAGGTTTTCCATTATTGTTTGTCCATTCTGTTACCCTCATTTTCGATGATGATAATAAGTACATGAAAGGTATGAATGATCCCATTGAGAATATATTACAATTGACCACAGAGATTTTTAATAAAATGACAGGAAACATTATTGAAATGCTTTAAAATATAAATTCAATAAAGTAAACAATGTTATTTTCATATCTTGATTATGTCATTTAAATAAAATAAGTGAAAAATAAACCTGGAAAATTTTGCATATTAAGTGGCAGAGTTTTCATTATTATTTTTATGTATTGTGATGTATATTAATTTTATATTCTTTATTATAATTTCCAGGCCAAAAATTTGCAATGATGGAAATGAAGGCAGCAGTAAGCAAAATATTGAGAAATTATAAATTAACAAGTGGAGGAAGGGAAAATGTGTATAGTTTTGAATTGATTTTGAGAACAGTTGGAGGCATACACATTAAATTGGAAAATCGTAAATAACTATTATCAATTCCAATTAGGAAATGAAAGAACTCAATGAGATTTGATCAGTGAATTTTCTGGAAAATCAGTATAGTAAATAAATAAAGTAACAAACTTGATAAAAAAATAAATCTTTCAGTCTCAAGTATTAATGATTTAAAACCTACAAATCAGCTTACATATTGTCGACTTGAACTTTAAAGGTGATTTCATCCCAGGTTTAGGGGACATTGGGTGCACAATGAAACATCACTGATTTCATCAAATTGAGAATGGAGAAGATTAGGGTCCTTGTAATAATAGAAGCTGCCATTATAGTACGCGTCCTGAATTCAATTAACCAATCTGTGTATCTGCGTTTTCCATTGAAAGAGAGAGCATTTTCTGAGGGATGTGGACTATGTTTTGTTGAAGGACACGGAAATGAAACAACAGGAGAAAGGCTAAAGCATTTTTTCGTATGTTATTCCACTCTAACAGAAGGTTTATAGTGTAAACATATTGTCAAGAGATCAGATTTTGTAAATGCACAAGGGTATTTAATGTGGCACATTTTACTCGTAATAGCTCTCCGTAGGATGCATTTACACCATAGTGTTTTTGTTGAATGAATGAATTCAGACTTCTCATGTGCAAGGGGTACCTCCAAAACTCCAATTAATTGAAAAAAGAAAAAGACAAAATTATGTGGTATTTACTTACAGGTGAATTGTGAAGTTGGTGTAGAAATCAAAAGTTAAACTTTAAGTTTATTGTCAAAAAATACAATACAAATTAAAAATTTATAACATTTTGAATTATTTCATTTCATTATAGGAACCTTTGTCATTAAACATATATATTCATCAAATAACAGTGACTAGAAGTATGTGGATTCTGCCCAGTTGAACTACCAAGAATGAAAAAAAAATTATAAACAGCAGACAAACGCCTAAAGGTACATTAATAACCATAAATAAGAATCCTTACTAAACAGGAAAATAACTTTTATAGTCAGCTTGCTGCAGAAAAGTCATGAGGCTATTTACAACAACTGTTAATACAATTGTCATTGAAGCAATTGAAATTTTTTCAAACTTTCCTTATGTTTGGTATGTGATTTTCTCTCAAAAGAAAGAAACCATTACCATAATTAAAACAATAGAATGGGAACATATGTCACTTCACTACATATTTGTTGAAGAAAAAATTGGTCAAATTCATATTGACTTGTTTTGCATTTTGCAAATCACTGAGATTATCAAATCAATTTAAAAAAAATACCTTTTCAACTTCAAATTGGGACCAAACAATTTCAAATTGGGAATAAACACATTCAAATTGAGACCAATCACTTCCAAATTGAGACAACCGGTTGAAACAGGAAAGTAAATAAAAATCAGGTTACAACCATTTAGGGATATTTTCTGCCGGATAATTTAAGAGGTTTGACACAAGTTCTTATTGTTTTCTTTTATTAACATCGCTGTTCATTTTTTCGGGCTCTCTACAAATGTCTTTTGTCGTAAACATTACATCCGAATACTGACGTAAATATTTGGTAGCAAAAATAACTTTTTATTTATTTATTTAGTCAAAAAACAGTAAAAACTGTATATGACGTGTGGGGAATGAAATTTATCTGCGCACATTTTCTTGAGGGCCAGAAAAAATAACCGAAAACGAAAAAATTAATTTAGAAAATAATTATTTTAGAAAATTAAAGATATTTGAAAAATGTTTTTTCCCGAGTTATAGAAAATCAATTTCAACTGTAAATGAACTACAAGCAAAAAGAGTGCTCAACAAAACGTGCGCACAGTGAAGCTACATTTACGTCCAGAAGCAAAACAAGGGGCCATCTCAGCATTTGCTCTATGGATCAGGGAAACTGGACAAAAACCTGATCGAGATGGGGTGCTTGATGCCGAACTTCAAATTTACGATTAATTCCTTTTAATGTAATTCGGGAATTTTCCTCTAAGTACTGAATCAGTAAATCCCTGTGTTCATTCGTCATCAACCGCGTTGTCGTGATATTTCGTCTTGACATTTTACCCACCGATATGCTGTTGATCTTTCACTCCAAGTGTATTAGCGAGCCCTCTCCAGTCTCTGTTATTACTACATGGGGTAAACGGTACAGTGATTGGCCACTCCAACTATAATTTGAATTACCGCTTGTTCTAACACTTGTGTTCTAATATTTTGCTTGTAAATGGCGTGACGGGACACTTTTTGGTTATAATGTAATATTTACTTTGACCGCAAGAGTGCAATTGTTGCCAATATGGCGGATGATTGTTAACATTGCGGTGCGTGTTCATTGTATGTAAAGATTTCCTAAGATTTTCTTTAGAAACCTGGCGTTCAACAGTGCTGTTTGTTGATTACGGCGGTAAGTAAATCACCTTAATGTGTCAGAAAGACAAACCTTATTGAGTGACAATGATATCAGCTAAAAATGAGAAGCGTACCTTTGCATATTTAGTGACATAGGGGGTTGGCCAATGACTATCTTCGATAGTGTGTGAATCGTGTTATTGACCACTCTGCTAATTATTGTTGTAAGATTGTTTTTAATCGTAGTTTAATATTATTGCACACAGTTATAAAGTGCATGGGCTTGAAATATGATGCAAAAGCTGAAAAAATGATGCAAAAGCCATAGCAAATTACATCAAATGTGTTAAAAATAACGGGACCTCTGTGCGTTCTGCTGTAAACTCATTTAATGTTCCCAAAACAAGTTTGTAGTTTCGTTTTAACAATCCATATCACAAAACAATACTAAGTTCTGATACTGTATTAACTGAAGGAGAAGACGATCTTGTTATGTGTATACTTGCACTAGCCAGGAAAGGTAATATTTAATACGCCTGTAATATGTAATGTACTTCAGCTTCCGGGTCAATGACCCCCATCTCAATCAGGTTTTTGTCCAGTTACCCTGATCCATTGAGCAAATGCTGAGATAGCCCCTTGTTTTGCTTCTGGTAGCTTCACTGTGCGCACGTTTTGTTGAGCACTCCGTTTGCTTGAAATAGTAGGAGTAGAACTGATGTTCATTACTATTTTGTTAGCAATGCACAAAAATCAAATCAGCAGTTCATTTACCGTTGAAATTGATTTTCTATAACTCGGGAACAAACATTTTTCAAATTTTTATTTTTCTAAAATAATAATTATTTTCTAAATTCTTGTTACTAGTTTTTCAAATGTTGCTTTATCCCCCTTTTTTTCTTCTGGGCCTCAAGAAAATGTGCGCAGATAGTCTCTTTCCCAAACGTCATATACAGTTTTTACTGTTTTTTGACCAAGTAAATAATTAAAGGTTTTCCAAGGAAGAAGGAAGATTTAGAGAATAGAGTTCAACAATTTTAGCTGCTAAAATAAATGCCCAATCCGTTCAACATCAACTGTTCATGAGAAGGCTGGGTCAAAGCATTTTTAAGAAGATACCTCATAATCACATCGCTGAGAAGTGAAGCAGTGACAGCCGCTAGTGCATGTGCCAGCGAACAAGACATTAGAATGTTGTTAGAAGTTATAGGGTACATCGAGAAAATTATTTGGATGAGAAGATAAATTATCTTACAAGAGTCTCTATTGAAGAAGAGTCAAATTTTGAAATATCCAATTACAGGGAAGGTTTTAGTTGATAAAGAATGTAAGAATGTTTACTCAGTAAACAAAGAACTTCAAAACGCAATAAGACAGTAATGTTCTGCTTTTCAGCAAGAAGACTTGTCACTGGCCCATTGATTACACTGTTCAACAAAAAAAAAACAAATTTTTTTCACTTGCCCAGGAGTTTGCAATGAATTTACAGTAAATCGGGTACGCTGAATCCAGATATGTCAATAGTTCCACTGAATTGGCTCTAGTTTTTGTGCTATGATCATTGAAATGATGTTAGCAAAGTTGAAATGTTTCAATGAAGAAATTATATTCGTATATTGAATCATACATGTCTACGATACAGTTAGAAAAACAAGTTATACACATCAACAAGGTAGGTCGCAAAGCAACGTGCATTGCTGGGCAACCATAGGTTCATGGAGATTATATCGCCATACCCCGATTGGGATTCAACACTTCCCCTCGAGATAATCTCTGCGTTGAACTTCTCTAATAAAATGATGACTTACATCTATATGTTTGGTTCTTGAATGAAATATAGGATTTTCTGCCAATTTTTGTGCACTAAGATTGTCACTATATACAGTTATAACCTTCGTGTCAGTTGCACCCAATTCATTAAGGAACTTTTTCAAATGTACCACTTCTTTTGCAGCATCGCTTAAAGCCATATATTTTGCTTCAGTAGTGGAAACTGCGACTGTTCTCTGCTTTCGAGAATCCCATGTCACAGGCCCTTCATTCATAGAAAATACATATCCTGTATATGATCTTCTGTCATCGATTGATCTACCGTAGTCAGCATCAACATAACCAGTAATAGATTCTCCGTTATTTTTGTAACAAATTTCAATGTCTTTAGTCCCTTTTAAATATCGCAGTACTCTTTTTGCTGCTTCCCAATGTGATTTTCCAAAACAGTTATTGTATTGGGACAGTACATTCACTGTAAGAGCGATGTCGGGACGTGTAGCTATCGATAAATACAATAAACATCCAAAAAGTTCACGAAACGGAGGTTTTTTACTGTCAGAATCTTTCCACACATCAGTCTTAGATAATTTAATACCTGTAGCTATTGGTGTAGACACAGAATTACAATTAGCCATGTTGAACCTCGAAAGTATGTCGTCTACATACGTTCTTTGATTTAAACTTATTGCATCTTCGTCTACACTAAAATCTATGCCCAATCAACGTTTCACTTCACCAAGATCTCTAACTTCGAAAAACTTAGATAATTTGCGTCCAAAGTCTTCAATCTTCTGCGGGTCTCGACACATTACTAAAATATCATCAACATACACAACGATGATCATCATTTCGTTATCTTGATCTTTAACGTAAATACAAGGATCCCCTTTTGTAGGAGTAGCACCTTCATGATGAAGCTTTTTATCTAAGTGTTTGTACCAAGCTCGATCTGCTTGCTTTAAGCCGTACAGAGCCTTCTTCATATGACATACCATATCTCCATTTGACATTTTTTCTAACATAGACTTTGCATCTCGAACATTTTCATAATCATAACTTTTACCTTCAACGATATGTTTTAAAACTTTTTCCATTTCATTGGGAATCTTCATAAACTCATCTTCTTCTAAAGTGCTGTTAAGATATGCTGTTGCTACGTCGAATTGTCTAATTTTCATCTTATTTCTTACCGCAAGTGCAATCGCAATTCTAATAGAATCTAAACGAGCCACAGGGGCAAATGTTTCATGAAAATCTCTTCCGTATTGTTGAGAATATCCTTTGGCGACGATTCTAGCTTTTCGTCTTTCCAAAATACCATCCGTTCCGTACTTATTACACAACACAAAACGACTACCTATAATATCTTCAGCATTTGATTTAGGAAGTAATGTCCAAGTTTTATTTCTTAAAATTGACGTTACTTCACTTGCCATTGCTTTTAACCATTCTTCTGATTGTTCACCAGACAGAGCGTGTTGAATAGGTACCTCAGTTAGAAAAGCATCTTCAATTATTTCTTGATCCAGTCCAGGATTTCCTGGTTGTCCAGAGTGTATTTGGCGTGGTCTTCCCCTACATCTCTTGACAATATTTTCTGGAGCCGGTTGAATAGTTTCTTCTTTCGATTCGTGAATTTCAGTTATTTCGTTGATTTTGTCATTGCATTGAAGATTTTTATTGCCTCTGTCGTCTTTATCGGGGCAGATATTTACTTCAATAAATGATTTCGTGTTGTTATTCAATCCTCCTTTTATATCAGTTAAGTTTGATTGACTTGAATCATAATTCTTTTCCGGTTTAAATTCTTCAAATGTGTTGTTGAATTTAACCGAACTTTCCGTAAATTTGACGTCCCTTGACACTACTATTCTTCGTTCATCTGGAATCCATATCCTATAAGCTTTTGTATTTACACAGTATCCCACAAAAAATCCTTTCTTGAAACGTGGTTCAAGCTTACTTCTTCCGGGCGATTTAACCATGATATAAACTTCAGAACCAAATCGTTTGAAGTAAGATACGTCGGGTGGTTTTCCGAAAAGAAATTCATACGGTGATTTTCCATTCAATCTTTTTGTCGGGCATCTATTTCGTATGTAATTGGCAGTATTCACAGCTTCCGCCCATAAATACGAAGGCAACCCTGATTGGATCAATAAACATCTAGTAGTATCCATCAATGTTCGATTTTTTCGTTCAGCAATTCCATTCTGCTCTGGATTATACGGAGTAGTTAGTCTTCGTAAAATTCCATATTTCTTCAGAATGTCATCAAAATTTTTATTAACATATTCGGATCCATTATCCGTTTGAATACTTTTTATTTTAATTCCCCATTGGGTATCCATGAAGATTCTAAAATTATAAAATTCTTGAACAACCTGATTTTTATGCTTAATGATACTTATTTTGCACCAACTAGAACAGTTGTCAATAAATGTACAGAAATATTTGTTCCCGCTAAGTGAATTAACACGCATTGGTCCACAAACATCAGAATGTACCAATTCTCCTATTGTATCTTTCCTTTCGGAGAATTTTGGAAATGAGACTCGGAACATTTTACCTTGCTAACATACCTTGCATTTAATATTATCATTGATATTTTGAATATTGATACCTTGTCTGCATCTCTTTTTCACTGCCACGCGAAGATCATGCAAATTTAAATGACCTAAACGGTCATGCCATTCTTCTATCCAATGTTTTACTAGACCACAGTGGTTTACTTTTTCTTCAACAATCTTATTTGATTCGGGATTACTAAAGCTGATAAAGTAATATAAATCATTTATTCGATAAGCAGTCAATAATAATTCTTCATGACTATTAAAATCTTCAGCCTTTGTCCTTTTGAATAGTACATAATGGCCCTTGTTCGTAATCTTACTCACAGATATCAGATTATAATGTAAGTCCGGAACAAATAATGTTTCTTGAAAATCAATTATTTTTCGGCTGCCTTTCACATTAGAAATAGCTGAAACAGTACCCGTTCCTGCAACTTCAGTATTTGAATTGCTAGCAAGATTAAGTTTACCATGTGCTGTCTTGTCTAAAATTTTGAACGTATTAATATCCTTACACATATGTCATGTACATCCACTATCTAGGCACCATTTAGTATTACTCACGTTTTTATTTTCTATTTGGACACACTCTTCTTTCTTCCTATTTGATGAAACGTATAAAGATAAATATTCTCCAACGCTTGCAGTTGGCTGTGTCGACTTTTTCGGCTTTTTACAGTTCTTAGCTCGATGTCCTATTCCCCCGCAATTGTAACATCGCATTTTAGAATCCTTCATGTATTCTGTATTTTGAAGCACTACTTGTTGGAGCTTCTTATAACTATTCTTATTTGAATTCCTGGCTACCATCGCGTTCTGCATATTTCGATCATTATCTTTCCGTGCTTCAAATTCTTCTCCAATTTTAATTCTTAATGTTTCAGGGGAAGGTAATACATCTCGTGAATTCATGGCGCACCTGAAATTTTCGAAAGTTTCTGGCAGACTGCGTAATAACACTACAGTTAAAAGATCTTGATTGATAGAAACCTCCATTTCTGTCAATTTGTCTACCACATCAAACAATTGTCTTGTGTACTCACGTGTATCATCACCTTGTTGCATCTTCATTGATATGAGCTGGTTCAAAAGTGCAGCTTTTCGCGCGGGTCCTTTTGACTGATAAATTTCTTCAAGTTTAGTCCATATTGCACGAGAAGTTTCGCAACCTTTTATTTGTTTAATTTCGGACGGTTGAATTGCTAATACTATATCTGCCTGCGCTTTCAAATCTGCATTCATCCATATGTTTATAGCATCAGTGTTGTCCGCCGTTAACTCCGGTTTTTCAATTTTACCGCTCACATAATCCCATGCGTCGTTTCTAATTAATATGGCACGCATTTGTAGTTTCCATGTATCGTAGTTTTCCTTACTTAACATTTCAAATCTTACACCAGACGAATTCATTATTCACAGTCTGATACGAGTCCTGATAAACAATTCACTTTTAGCCTTACGAAATGTTTTCTGGAACACTTAACTGTACTAACTTTCTGCGCTGCGATTTAGTGATCTGGGCACCATAACCTGTTAGCAAAGTTGAAATAAGTAAGTGTTTCAATGAAGAAGTTATATTCGTTTGTTGAATCATACATGTCTACGATACAGTTAGAAAAACAAGTTATACACATCAACAAGGTAGGTCGCAAAGCAACGTGCATTGCTGGGCAACCATTGGTTCATGGAGATTATATCGCCATACCCCGATTGGGATTCAACAAATGATACCATCACAAAACTCACAGAATCTAATGCAAATATCTATCTTTATACAAACACTGTGTTTTTCATTTTAAACATTGAATATCGCATTATTTTCTGGATACTTTAATTGAGCTTCATTTAATTAATACATTTTCTTTTGTTACAAAACAATGAGTTCTTCAGGAAGACCTTGTTTCAACGATTTTAATCTATTTGACTCATTTGTGGGGAATTTACCCTTCAAAAACAGAAAAGAAATATTGCAAACATTGTAGAAAAATATATGAAACATATTTTAGCATAAAACTGGGTGATCGAGATAAGTTGAGGGCTCCTGATGTGGAATGCAAAACTTGTGTGGAGTGTCTCCGTCAGTGGAAAACTGCAGAGTTTAAAATTTGGTGTACTGATGGTATGGCCAGAGCCCTAAAATCATGATTGTTATTTTTGTTTTGTGAACGTAAAAGCCTTTAAGAAAAAGAAAAAGAACAGGGAGTACCCTGATTTGGAAACAACAAAGCGACCTGTGCCACATGGACCTGATGTTCACCACACTCACTGGAAGTCCTGTGTCTGATTGTGAGGATATACGGATTCTGCGGTGCAATTCAAGTGTTAGCAGTGGCAGTGAATACGATGGAAGCATTGTTACAAAAGAGCACTTCTCCCAAGATAAGCTCAGTGATTTAATACGTGACCTCAGTTTGCCAAACAAACCACCTGAACTTTTAGCATCGTAACTAAAAGAAAAGAAGTGTCTGACAATGGAAGCAAAAATAACACTTTACTGGTTTACCTGTACAGGCTTTGTCATAGTTGTCAAGAACGTTTTGAGTAATCATAAAGCAGAAAATTATCCAAAACTGGTGCCAGACTTGCTTTTAAACTTCCAAATTTGGGTGCAACTATGAGCATTAAGGTACATTATCTCCATAACCATCAAGACAAATTTTCAGAAAATCTTGGCGAAATGTGTGAGGAACAAAGCGAGCGGTCCCATCAAGAAATAACGGTACTGGAAGTTAGATATCAGGGTAGATGGGATAGACACAATGGTAGACTACTACTGGAGCCATCAACGTGATTGACCTGATTTGTCGCGTAAAAGGATATCATACAATGTTTTGTGATTATTTGCAGGTTGTATATATAAATATATTGACTAAATTAATATTAAATATTTCAAGAGTTTAACTTTGAATAAATAGGCATATCTACTTACATTTAGTTCAAGTTTTAAGCAATTTACGAATAGCCTGTACTTAATAAAATAAAATAATATTTTTCGATGCGATTTTCATTATCTCAAAAACTAGAGCCAATCTACCAAACCCAATGCCATGTTTGGAATCTGTTAATTGAACATACCCTAAAATGGCTTTAAATTGTTTGCCAAGAAAATGAGTGTTGACCAGTGTTATCTATCCATACAAATGGATACCAGAAAAATTCCTGAAACAGTCCCAGACCGTTGAGAGATTTGAAAAAGTGACAACGGATGGATTGCGAGGTATTCTACGAAAATATTTGAAGTATATTCCGTCCATTTCTATTTAAAAATGTCATTACACGCCCTGTGACAGCCGGCCAGAAGACGCATCTGACATAAGAGTTCAGTCGAAAATGCTCGGATTTGAAAATCGAAGAAACCTTTTAATCACTACACGGAGAAGTGAAGCAGAGACAGCCGCTAGTTCGTGTGTCAGCGAACAAGACATCAGAATGTTGTTAGAATTACCGGCGCAAATTACATATTTGGCAAGCTTTGGTAAGCCTTTCTCTAGCAGCGCTTAAAATTAAAGTTATATGAAATGTGTATCTTACAAATTTGTGTGCATTCATGGGTAATATTATAATTAATTGAATACATCGTTGTACTAGTTATTTCTGTTAGAAATAATTTAGTGGCCAATCATATTCATCAATGTGGCCAATCACTATAATTTCTGGCCAATCTCAGTACAAAATGACACGTTTTTATGGAAAAAAATAATACCGTAATGTTCATTTTCCGATAGAAATGACGGATGGGATAAGTGTTGTATACCAAATGAAACAACCCTCTGCGGTCCGCAACAACAATTTATTATTCACCAAAATCCCAAATAATAATACACAAAACGCTGCCAGGAGTCCCAATATCGAAGATAAGTTATTATAGCCGGGTCGTCATACTGATTACAAAATGCCGTTAATCAAGAATCACAAGTAATTTAAGCCGGGTACAATGTCCAAGTCAGTTCATGCTCTGCTACTCGTTATCGGTGATGGAATGGCGGGGCCCTGGCCCCGCGGCTGCCTCGTCGGCTTTTCCACCCCTCCGCAGGGGAAGGGAGTCGGCTGCGTGCCCCCTCTTCTACAGGAGGAGCGAGGGAGGGGGGGGCGCCTTCCACGCCTTGGCCGCTCTCCTGGTGCGGTGAGGCGTATCGCTTCTGGACTGCCCGCGTAGCGGACACTACACCCTCCCCACCTAATTGTGGGAGTATGGGGCGAGGTGCTTCTGCAGGCGCGCTCTGCGGCGCCTGTGCTGGCCTGTGGCGCTGCTGGCGGACTTTTGTAGTGCCGGCACAGGCGGACACTACAATAAGTAAAAGGACCAGTGGACAGTAGAAAGTGAGTAGCAGATTTTCAAAATTTTACTTTTCAAATGAGTTAATAAGGTCACAACTCTTAAGTGGCCAATTATTGCACCGTTTATCCTACTGCACAAATTTGTATTTTGTTACTCTTAGCTTCCGTTTTACTGCAAATGAGGGCCGGGCGGCCACCCTCGCAGGGATGCTGTGGGCGATCACGTGACCACCAAAACCATGCGAGCAGATGCCCAGGGGGGCGGGACTTCGCCTCTGGTCGCCTCACGTGTGATCGCAACTGCTTGCCCGGGAGGCGGACGCGCGCTCCTCCAGACACTGCGAGTGCGTTGCACTGCATGTCCAGGTGTGTGTCTTTACGAGGGAAACTGTGAGAATCCATTACGGCCACTTGAGAGGCACCGCTCTCCCCAAGTAGTGTGAGACTCCTACTCACTAAACTCGCTAACCCTTTCTAATCGACGTGATTACTGCCCCGGAACCGCGTTAGCATTACTTCAGGGCAGAGTCGATTCTAATTAGCCCTTCTGGGCTTCTCTTTCTATTCAGTTGGTTTCACCTTGAGTTTATTAAGTCGTCACTGTCACTATTTTTCCGTCTGAGAATGCATTCCGCAAAGGCTGCCTCTTCGCACCAAGATAGGGGGTTGCGCAGCATCAAAGTGATGATATTTTCTGGAGTTATTTGCTCTGCGCCTAATTCGTTGATTAGACGAATTCTTTCTTCTTCCCTTCTTTCGCACGGGATGTCCAGGGAGTACCGGCGCGGAACAGCGTCGGAGTGGAGGATTTGCACTAGCTAGAGAATTAGGAGTAGCGGAAGGCAGAACAGCGAAAACAACTCCAGAGCTGGACATATTTGTAATATAGTTGAGAGATATCCAGAATGACATCACAATGTTTGGCGGGAAAGTGTTGGATGGCAAGCTTTGGTAACCGTTTCTAGAGTATTAGTTTTTAGCTGTATTATGCGGTTGCCGAGGTTTATGTTTCTTATCACATTTGTTATTTACAATGACATATACTTTCTTTCGGGTTGCTTAGATTCTGGCTGCACATCTCGTTCACAAATTTGATTTAAAGAAGCACTATTCTATCAGATATACGTCAATCACTAACTTTTCTTTCGAAAATGGTTTGATCTAAATATTATTATGAATTTAGTGATGACAGTAAGGTGCTACTTTATAATAAAATGTGTATGAAACATTTGGATCCACTGGCCCTATCATTGGATATGAAAAGTGCCAACGGTCCCCTGCACTGTTCCAATAGAAGTGACCTCTTTTGTATTTTAAACTGTGGGCTATTTAAATAATAATTTTATAAAATTATATTACTTTTTATCATTGAGAGAAATATTACCTACTTTAAACTTGAATAACACAGATCTACAAAATGAAACTTATAGTAATCATCAGAAAAGTAGGCATAAACCAGTTTTTAGGACACATTAGGGTTTAGCATTCAGTCTTGCGCCATCACGCACCATTTTTCTACAACAGGGAATTCATTTATTACACTAAAAATCGACCATATTCCATTTCCTTATAAAGTGTATTAGTAAAGCTTACTTAGAAATGTGATGAACTGCCATATCTCTTGTGAAAAGCTTCATTTTCTATGTAACATCGAGTAGAAATCTGCCATCATGGAGTCATTCCAGAAAACTTGATAGCGTTTCTCCTTTGTTCTGACGCCTTGGTGGAAAAGCTCACATTGATCATCTCTCAAGTCACCTAGGTTTTGTGGGAAGAAATCTAAATGGGAGTGCAGAAAGTGTGACTTAAGTGACATTTTTCATTCCACTTTTTGAAATTTACACAAAAGTCTCTTGATTCCATTAACAAAATCTGAAGATTTGTTTTTCCCTAGGAAATGTTCACACCCCCAATGAAAACTAGTCCAGGCATTTTGTACATCTGGTGTCATCGTTTGTGTGAACCCATCTTTTAAAATCTCTCGGATTTGGGAAAATTCCTTCCTTTATTTTTGCTACGTTGATTTTTGGAAATTTTTTACAGAGATACTGGAATACTCCACAGTTTGCCTTACTCATCGTCTTCACCAAACAATTAATTACTTAATTATTTAATAATTAATTATTAAGACTTATATGAAGAGGAGGGATAAACATCATGTTGGGATCAACGAGAGGAACATTGAGAACACTGTGTTTTCCAGGTTGTTAAGAAACTCTTCTGTTTCTGTCTCTTCTTTATCTGTTTTGAGATGCACTTGTTGAAACAAGAGCTCATTTCATACCCAGCAACAGCAGTTCCTCAAAGAACGCCTTGCCTTTTAATATTCCCATTGTCACCAAATGAAACCATCCCATCTCAGAAACTATTAGTATAAGGGAAAATCTAATTACATATTTGGAACCAGGGCGTGATACTTAGTAAATTTCTCAGCGCACGTGTTCTTATTTAAAAGCAGCGCGCAAGCGGTAGCGTAATAGTTGGCGCGTAGTAAGATTGTCGTGCGAGCAACGCGGAACCAGAAAAATTGAACAAAGAAATAAAGCAATCTAAAACTTTCATTGAAAAGCGAGAGAAATGATCAGTGCGAGACACCGCCCCTCCGCACGAAGGCAACAGCTGAGCCGAGGAGTTCGAGAGAAGTGTGCGCGCGTAGAGATTGAAACCGTTAAATGCAGCCATCTTGAACATGTCGTGATGCTGAAGACACTCGTGCAAGAGCTAATCCAATCTCTGCGCGCTAGTGTAGTTAGAGGGTAGAGCACATTATTTTAAAGATTTCACCGAGCGAGCGGCCAGTGCTCGCTGAACGAAAAGCGCTGTGATTCCTGGCGTGGGGCGCGAGCGAAACAACGCGTGCAGCAGTGCGTTGGCGCCGGCCCAGCTGCTCCGGGTCTGCACCGGACTGCTCGCTGCGTCGAGGTAAAGCCTCAGTCACAAGGCAAACTTCAACGGAAACGGAACGTAGCCGCAACACATAGAAATGAGTTACTAAGCGAGACCATTCGCAATGCCTTGACGTAACCGTAGACTAAGTCCGTTAACTTAAACAGTTCACAAGCTCCGAGCGTTTACATTAAGTTTACGTCGGAATTCTACCGAAGACTAATCAGAGAGCAGCATGGAAGGTCCATTTCAGATTATGTTTAGGTAAGTTTGTGATCGTGTCATTTTGTTATTGTAATATAGAGAACTAGTTTGGGAACGGTTTTGATGCATGTAGTGAATTCAAAGTAAGAATTCGGGCAATTTTTATTGTGACTTTAACGTGACATGGCGAATAAACTAATTACGTTCAACGAATTACTTCTGAATTCTATTAAAGTGAATTCATGTTTATAAAATAAAGGAAATGCGAAATAAAGAAAAATCGATAAGAAAGTCGATGAAAAAGCTAGCAACCATGTTGGAAAGGTCTTTCCACTATGCTAGAAATGAATCGGTCAAGTTTCAGTACGTTGAATTCTGATTGGTTCAGGCAAAACTTATGTTCCAGCTCACGTTGGTGAATGTAAATGCTTGTTTTTGTGTGTAAAGTTTACGGCTAAGTTTACAGCATAACGTTACGTTTATGTTTGCATCGCAAATGAGGCCTAAAGGCCCATACACAATGCAAACAATAACATAAGCGTGGCGTTGGCCACGCTTATGTTATTGTTAGGACTACGTTTATAGGCGTTTTAGGGTTAGGACTACGTTTATAAGCGGACTCATGCGCAATGTTTTCGCATAAGCATAACACGTAAGACGTTAACTTAAAAGCTTGCAAGCTTCAAGCTTCTATACTTATGCTTATGTAAGAAAAAAGAAATGAACAAATCACAGTACGTTTAACTCAACGAGTAACGAAATAGGATCGAAGTCGATAGATCGAACAAGACTGGTTTTCCAAATTGCTTGCTTGATTTTCGGCGATTTTCTGCATTGTTTTGTACGATCTTTTAGTAGTTTAGTTTTGTTGTAGTATTCATAGTAGTATCATTTAGTTTTAATTTTTATTGAAATTGAAGTACTTAAAACTAACTCAACCCATGGCCGCAAGACCGAGACGCTGCTGGTAGGCCTTAGCTCGTAAAGAGCTGTTGTGCCACAGTACATCAGTACATACATACATTTATTTATTTACGTCAAAAACAATTTAATATTGCGTGTGACGAGCTATGGGGAGAAGTGAAATTTGTGCACGTTTTCATAATTCTGTGCTATCCTAAACATATTCTAGTCGAATTTTGAATACAGAAAAAAGAGCGTTTTTTTTCAAGTCATTCAATTTTTTATTTTCCTATGAGTAACAAATTGTATGTGACGAAGTTTTATGCAACGACGTAATGTTTCGGCTGTAGCTCAACAGACATCCTCAGACATCTGGTTTAAACATGAAAATATGAACATTTAAAGAGTTGACAAGTTATAAATTAGTTACAAATATGATTGTAATTTATTGGTTACATCTGTAATATCATTGTTTTTATTTTTTTATAAATAGTACTTATGTAAGTTGACAGAAGCTTACCATTTTTACATATTGGTAGTAATATAATGGTTTAAACATAGACAAGAACAAAATGTTAAACAATAAAATATATACAATTATTTACAAAATTTTCATTACAAGAGCGAGCGTTAGTGTGCTGCTCATAGTTCACAGTCATCTTGAATAATCAACGGTTACGAGAAAGTATGCAACCGTCAAGGGGGGGATTGACGGTTACGAGAAAGTATGTAACCGTCAAGGGGGGGATTGACGGTTACATACTTTCTCGTAACCGTTGATTATTCAAGATGACTGTGTACTATGAGCATCACACTAACGCTCGCTCTTGTAATGAAAATTTTGTAAATAATTGTATATATTTTATTGTTTAACATTTTGTTAAGGTTGTTTTCAAAAGGGACCGCGAAATTAGCAAGATCTATACAGGGTAGGCAGTAGCGAGAAAATACAATGGTACATAGAACTATATTAAAGTCGCGAAGAATATACACACGTCGCGACTACCACTAGACCATAAAAATAGCTTTGAGCTCGTAATCCAAGCGGGCATAAAAAATGAGACGTTCAATTCAGTATGACGAGCAGTCTCTGTATTATTTTATATGGATAAGATGGAATCTATGGCACTAAGATGGCACTACAGTGCGACTATTTAATTAGTGTGCCGCCATTGTGGTAATTTCTGCTTGGCCGTCGGACCCTCAATCGCCAGGGGACGGTGCGCTGACCTCCCCTGGGAACTCTGCTCAAGGTCTCACCCTGCAAAAGTCATGCTTTCCAGTCTGAGCGAATAGTCGATTTGTGATGGCTCGCTCGAAGTTCACATTGAAACAGAAAGTTTTCGTTTATGAGACGTACGTAATATGTGTTAAAACGTTATGTACATTGTATCCTAGATCCGTTCTTCCAAATGTTGTCTAAAGAAGAGCGTAATTACCGTCATATTCACAGGACTCTGCAACCGCACACCCTACTTCAGTTTCCTTAACACTACGAAGACTGCGATTTTCCTTCGCCCTAGTAGGAAGAACCCGTCATTGTGAAGGGTACGAATTTTTGTTGCGGAATCATCAATACAATCGTTCGGGTTTAACTGTAACTTCTGTATTGTTGAAGAATGTTTTTGTTTTTTGTGCTAAGATTTTTCTCACATGCGTAACAATGGATGCCTATAACAATAGATAACATGCAGAACCTGGACTTGTTCTCGCCTTTACAATCTCCTATCTGATAGGTATGGCAAATATCGCTACTCTGAAGAGTGCTATTTGCTCGGGCGTACGTAGGCCCGAGTAATCAGCACTCTGATAATTTGAAGATATAATCTCGGCGATATTTTTTTTTTTTTCATTTATTTTCTTCCCGTTCGACTTTCGTCTTTCGGGGATTTTGACTGGTACAATGCTACATACATGAGTTTATGGGGCCATCCTGAGGCAAATGCGGGTCTCGATTCAACCCTTCACTATTTTTAAAATTTATTTGAAATACTTGACTAACGGAAGTTTTGCATTTATTATGTGGTAGTGGAGGGAGGGTGTTTATGGGAATGGGGGCAAATGATTTTATGATTCAGGGTGGGCGAAAGAGATCTTTGGGGAATCTGGATCTAATGCGTGAAGGATAATGTGAGTTTTGGCCGAGATTGAATACTGCAGCGTTAGGACATGCGTGGAGGAGAGAATAATATTTTTGAGAGGTTTGCGAAATGAATTCCAAGAGGAGAGGTACTTGAAGTTCTCGATGGATTTGGGAATTAGAAATAAACCATGGTGCATTCAAGGTTTGTCTTAAATATTTATTCTGGATTTTCTGTAAAATGGATAGGTTGGTAGGTGCTATGTTGCGCCATATTGGACAAGCATATGTCATTGTAGGTCTTATAATCGTTTTGTAGATGAGCAGCCCAGTTTCTATGCTAAGGGTGGAATTTTTGTTGATAAAAGGGTATAATTTAAACATTTTTGCACGTGTTTTTTGGGCGGTTGAAATAATATGCGGTTTCCAAGTTAACCGTTTGTCTAGTAAGACACCTAAGTATTTGACTGGCGAAGAATGAGAAAGCCAGGGAATATCGGTGTTGTTTATTCGTAAGGGTGCAGGGAAGGGAGGACGTCTGAGTGTGAATATTTTAGATTGTGATTTTAAGGGGTTAATTTTAATTCTCCATTTTTTGGTCCAATTGGTATAGCTGTGAAGGTAGGATTGTATGTAATCATAGGCTAAATTGATATCAGTATGTGAAGTGAAAATAGCGGTATCATCTGCATAAAGAGCTATACTTGCTTCCTGTGGAGTTGGATAGTCTGCTGTAAAAATTGAGAACAATGTTGGTGAAAGAACCGAACCTTGTGGGACACCTGCGAGAATTGGGTGAAGAGGTGAAATAGTATCATTTACTTTCACTTGAAAATGTCTGTCTGTAAGAAAGCTTTGAATTAGTTTCTGCAGATAATCAGGTGTACCAATTTCTCGTAGTTTGTACATTAGTCCTTGATGCCAAATTCTGTCAAATGCCTGGGAGATGTCTAGAAAGAGAGCTACTGTGTGTTTTTTGTCGTTAAAACCGTTTACAATATGTTCGACAAGTCGCAGCAGTTGATGGGTAGTACAATGATTAGGTCTAAAACCGAACTGGGTGTTGGGAATTGCATTGATTTTTGTCAAGTATGCTTGGAGTCTTTTTAAAACAAGTTTTTCAAAAATTTTTGCTATAGAAGGGAGAAGACTAATTGGTCTGTAGTTGCTTGGTATTTTGGGGTTTTTCCCTGGTTTGCAGAATGGTAGTATAACAGCTCGTTTCCATGACGATGGGTAGTATCCTAATCTTAACGATGCATTGAATATTGAAGTTATTATTGCAATTGCTTGTCGAGGAAGTTCTTTTAATGCTTTGTTAGTGACGTTGTCATACCCGGGTGTTTTTCTAGTCTTGGAAAGTTTAATGGCATTTGCCACTTCTGAAGGAGAAATGAATTTTATCTTTGTTGGGACAGTGCACATAGGTAGTTTTAAGTGCTCTTCTATTTCTGAATTAAACATGGGATATTCTACGGGGTTTGGGATGAAGACTCCTTCTAGGTATTCAGCTAAGGCCTTCGCTTTTTCATCGTCTGAGTATACGATCTTACCATTATTCTGTAAAGGTGGTATCTCTATTCGATCTTTTGTTATGCTTTTGATTGTTCTCCATAGTGGTCTGGTGTTAGGGTGAAGTTGGCTTAGAAATTTATGAAAATTAGAAAATCTAAATTCATCTATGTTTTGTTTGACAATTTTTGAGATGTGATTTAGTTCACGTTTATTGTTTATATTTCTACTGGATTGCCAGATACGTCGGATTTTTCTTTTCTTTTTAATTAGTTCAAGAAGTTCTTTAGGCAGTGTTGTTTTTGACTTTCTGTGTGTCTGATGGAAGGGTATATGAGCATATTTTAATGATTGTTGTATGCAGTTTGTGAGTTTATGTAGTTCATTATCTATGTCCTCAATGGAGATCATGTTGTGTGGATACGTCAAACTGCTAGTTATTAATTCACGGAAATGATTCCAGTTAGTTTTACCGTTTAATTGTTTCGATATTTTTTCTAATGAGTGTGCCGGTGTTCCCAACGATATGAGGATGGGAGAATGGTCCGAATCTAAATCTGGAACTACTTTCTGGTAGATCGGTGAGGTTATACCTTTTGAAATGATTATATCTAGGATGTCTGCTCTCTTGTTTGGATCTGATGGGTAGTGGGTGGGCTCTATAGGAGCATGAATACTTATGTTGTGACGGCTTGAGTTAATAAGATTAAGCAATTTGACACCCTGATGTGTAGTCACATTGCAACCCCAAGCTCTGTTTTTGCTATTTAAATCTCCCAGCAAAATGAATCGAGGATATTGAGAAAAGATATTACTGTATTCAGTTGGAAAGTTTTTGTTTGGTGGTTTGTATGCTGTAATGATAACTACCTCCGATTTATTATAGTTAATGTTAATTGCTACTGCTTCCAAATCTGTCGAGTGGGGAACAGGTACTTGACTATGCTTAACATCTTTTTGAACTATTATTGCTACTCCACCTGAAGCATTTGTTGAGATCCGATCATTACGATAAATTTTGAAATTGGGTATAGAGAAACGTTCGCCAGGTATGAGATGAGTTTCTGTTAAACAAGCTATATTTATTTTATGATCGTTTAAGAAGTGCCGAAAGGAATTTTCTTGTCTCTTTATTCCATTTGCGTTAAAGTTAAGCAGACTAAGAGCATTTAATTTATTTGGGTCCATTATAGTAGCTTGGAAGAACATTTAGAATCATATTTTGGATTTGGGGCATTAAAATAGAGATTATTTGGGATACTATATTTGAAATTAAATTATTTATATCAGGGATGTTATTGTACTGATTATTATTCCATGCTCTATTATAAGGGAGGCGCAGTGGTGGAAAGTTTGTTGAGTGCAAGGAAGGAGGTGGGGGAGGAGGTTGTCTGATAGATGTAGAAGATGATGGAGGAGAAGAGGTCGCAGACGGTTGTCTAGGTGCGGAAAATTGGAAGAACCGATTGGTTTGCAGGTTAGTTAAAGGTCTTCGGAATTGTCCTTGGTAGGGTTTGGCAAACTTTTTAAATTCAGGGCAGCCTCTGTAATTGGCGGTATGATCGCCTTTGCAATTAACACATTTAGGGGCGACACCTTCATGTTTTTGACATTGAGAATAGTGATGGTTTTCGAGACACTTCACGCACCTAGGCACGTTGTGGCAGTTTGCCTGAGTATGACCAAAACGCTGACAGCGCTTACATTGAATGGGCTGGTTAGGTTTATTTCTTAGTTGAACTCTTATTATATTATACATCAGTTTGTCCTCATTAAATATATTTTTGGATTTGGGATTGTCCACAAGATCTACTGCTACTATTTGAATAGGGTTTCTGGCTTTATCGTAAAGTCTACACACTTTAGTTACGGGATATTCCAGTCTTTTCAGTTCTTGTATTATATCTTGTTCGGTGTAACATATTGGGATGTCTTTAATTACAACAGATAACACTTTACTACTGGGGTCTCGGTACGTGTGAAATTCAATGTTGCTTTCTTCACAGTATTTTCGGAATTTTCTAAAGTCATTGATTTCATTGAAAATAACTTTAGTGTATTCGCCATTTTGTTTAGTTAGAAAGTCATTTATTGAAGCAGAATTTAGATGTTGTATTAAGGTTAAATACACATTGCCGGCCATGTGAACGAATATTGGAGGAATTTTAATATTGCTCTCTTTCGCACCGACTAACGTTTCTGTTACTTCATCTTCATCTTCCTCTTCAGCGAGGGGATCGAACCTTGAGTGAGTAGGTACATTATATTGCAATGAGTTGTTATTGTTCTTATTTGAATTTCTATTTTGGTTATCCGAAAGCTTTCGTTTTTTATTTTCATTATCCGTGGGCAAACTTTCTTTACTGTTTTGCGCAGGAGCGTGAGCAGCTTGCTGGCTTGATCTTTTACCTTGGTCATGTTGATAAGCGCTATGCTGAAAGGCCGCCTGTTGCATTACGTGGAGTTGTTGCTGGGGTGGTAGCTGTAGAGCCTGCTGAGGTACTTGCAGCCAAACATATCCAGGTTGATTCACTTCCGTCAACTGGGGTTGCTGACTTAATTGTTGCACTGAATATTGCTGTTGGGGTGAAGGGGACACATGATGTTGGAGAGTTTGAACTTCACTATGCTGAGTGTTGTATAGCTCGGTAGGAGCATTTGAGAACTCATTTGTTTGCACTGGATTTAATTCATTGTAATCACTGCTTGAAGAGTTAAGAGTATGCATTGCATTAGCAATGTGCTGCCCCGTGTCGGGGCAGCCACTCGTAGACATTACGCACTGTTCAGTTGTAAGCGGTCTTGAACGTGGCACTTATCGCCGTCAGATCGCGCCGCCGAAACACCACTGTAGATAAGAGCTGAGACGACCGATGTGCACAGCACGGCTTCTCGGACTCGACTGATATTTTTTCCCCTCTTCTCTTCTCTGTGCATTGATATACATGCATTGATAGCCGCTATATCTGGAACATTGAAAAATACACGCATTGGCCACCAGTTACTCCTGAATTGTACAGCGCGCCATTTGATCAAGGATGTCAAGTCCCATTTTGTTTAGTTATAAAATGTGCAGTTACTGGAAGTTTCGTGACGCTGTTTTCATCAATAGTCACAGTTTTATGCAGTGCACTATCACATTCTATTTACTGTGACGCGCCACCCTCGGAGCTGACAGGCTCCAGCGTATTCCTGAGGCGGCGCAATACTGTGGTTGACGTGAAGAGGTTTAGTGGGATGGGGAGACGGAGGGCAGTTCTCCTTACGAAGAAGTCTTATTTCAGTCAATGCACCATTTATTAGAGAGGGGGAGGGGGAACGATGGACCAGATAAGGAAATGGACAGGGAGTCGAGCTCAGACGTGGCGGCCTCTTACCCCATCACTCCGTGCAGACGACAGCAGCGGCGACGACGGAGCTCTGTGAGCGCGTCATCGTAGGTGAGGGCTTCTGACGTACTGGTGCAGGTCACTCCTCAGTCCTCACGTACGCCTCTGACTCGCCTGTCCTCCTGGCTCCGCGGGGACCGTATATATTGGCCTTCGCGTGCATGCGGCAGCACTTTGTGGAGGTGGCGCCGCCGAGATGTTTGCTGGTCGTAGCGTTCCGCTCACCTGAGGTGTCGCCCTCGGCACGGCGTGGAGTAATGGTGGCTCGCCACAATACTTTTCCCTGATAGGGTGCCAAAAGTTTAGGAAAAAACCGAACATCCGTCAAAATGTCGGATCTTCGTCCTGTTAGTAGTATTTGTAAACATCATAGTTGAATTTCAGGGTACATGGCTATTTTCTTTAAATGTGTAGAATGTGATTAAATATTAAAAGACAGAAAGCGTTGAATTTACAAACCTCATATTTGTTGAGAATTCAAGATAAAACATGAGTCACTCGTCAGAATGACGAGTGCCGTCCTCCTAGTGTTAAGGATGTGCATACAGAATAATCACACGTTGTTTATGACCTTCACGCTCTCATGATCTGGCTCCGTGCGATTTCTTTGTTTGGGGATTCCTAAAAAAACGCATATTCGCGATAAATCCCCACACAGAAGAATTGCGGCACAATATACAGGAACAGATCTCTGCAATACCACGCAACATTCCTTACTGAGTGAACCAGAGCTTGTGTAGAAGTCAAGAATGCATCAGCTGTTCTCAAGCCCCCTTTCCCTCTTGTGCCGGCCGCCCTGTCTCGACGTCCGAGGCCTCGTCCCGCGAGCCGACTCCCCGCGCGCCCGGCTCGCATAAGATGATCGCTCTGTGTAAATGCATTTAGAGGGTGATATATGGGAGGGCCTTCAGTTCTGGAGGTTTAATTTAGATGTGAAATTATCCTTGCTTGCCTGCATATTGTGCTGCAAGTATTGTGACAGTTGAGATTTATTCATATTTGTTTCTTTTGTAGTGAAGTAAAAAGGGCTACTGTTCCTGACTATCGAAATAATTGCAGAATGCACTGTAGGCGCTTCTTGTGAATTCGTTTGGAATTTTTACTTTCCCCTATACTACACGTACAAAAGTTATGTAATGCTACGTGAAGAAACGGCGGATTTTCGACAGAAAAACTCGTATTACAGGGCCCTGGTAACGAAAAAGTGGATAAATCCAGTAGCTAAATTAAGAAAAAAATCTCCTAACTAGTGCCAGAATCCCTATTTTGTGGGTTCTAGATACAGAAAAACCAACTGAAAGCAAAACGTCCGTCTGTCTGTCTGTCTGTCCGTCCGTGAACAACGCTAGCGACTGAACCAATCAGCCGACTTTCTCCAAAATTGATATTCCGCGATGGATCTAAATGATCTCGTGGCCTCTTGAATTTGAAATCAATATTTTAATTTAGGAGGGTACTTTATATGAAGCCCCGGGGACATTTTCAAAATTTTCAAAAAAATGGCACCAACAATTTTGACTAAATTTTGTTGTTGGATAGTCTGAAGGTCATTTAATGGCATTTAAGAGAATGTCGGTTGAAAAATATGAATTTTCGAAAAGTGCAAAAGTTTGAATTTTTGTCGTCTTCCTCCAACTATAAAATTGCATATAGAGATTTTTCCTCCAAATAAAATTTCTTCTCCAAAGTGAGTTCTTTCTATATATTCATAAACATTTTTTTGAAAATGTTAGTAGTTTTTGCACTATATTGCGTGAAATATGTGCAATTTTAAAACATTACAAAAACAATGTCGAATTTTGTCGTGTTTTGTGCGTGCAATATGTGCAATTTTAAAACATTACAAAAACAATGTCGGATTTTGTCGTTTTGTTTAAAAAATAAGAATGAAGGACGGATACCGAGGCGTTGAGGGCGAAAAACGGGGGAGTAAATGACATTCTGATAGAGGTCGTCAAGTGGTACAGATCGCTCGCGAGTATAATATTAGGGGAGTAGGACTTGTAAGTTTGACGTGAGACTCAATGGTTTTCGGAAGTTGATGTGCAGCAGTTAAATTCGTTTAGGACTTTGAAAGTTGTTTATATTGCGGTTTTGGACTTAAATGTTTTACTAAGTAGTTGGGGAGAACTAGGAACTGTGAATATCAAGTAAGAACCGGTAGATATTCTAGGCAGTGAGGGCTGGATTCGTCGGCAGCGTCGCAAGATTAGAAGAGAGAAATTGGACTTGGGATTATCAGCATTCAAGTGAGAAGATACTGCGGGGCGTCGTCGGTCAAGACCACGTTAGATAAGTACTGCAGTACAAAGGCTTTATTTTAAGACGAGGTCATGACCTAAAGGCAGAACAATTGTTAACAGAAGTCAATAAATTGTTAAATTTTTCTTTTGGAAATGAAAAGATGATTTTTATTTTGTCAATCACAACTGATAAGTAGTTAGAGATATATAATTATTTCCTTTCAGATTCCTCGCCACACTGTATAGTTGGCAGATCAAATAATCGGCTATCTAGGCGATAGCGATTATCCATTACGTGAACCATAGACCCAGCTAGCCGGACATTTATCCAGTCGTTAAAATTAGCTGTGGAAGCATTGGTTTTAATTATCAGTTATCGTAACCTGTTCCTGGCGCCCAAAATTCCTCTATAAATTCGGAACGGGTCACGAATATAACAGTCCTAAGGTAAATGATGTCAGTTAAAACGGCACGATCTCGTAATAGTTTATGACGAGACATTGTTTGTACGTTTCAGTGTCTGAAAAGAGATGAACCTGGAGCCCCACTTAAACGAATGGTGCATAAGTGATAATTATTATAAAATGCATTGTCTTGTATAAAAAACTTTAAAAGTATGATGAAGCGAAGGTGAAATAGCTACATTTATTTCAATCGCATACAGTTATTTCTCACGATGAATGCATATTGAATTCCGTTCCACTGTCGCGAATTTCTGTGAATTACGCGTCTTTGTTGTGACTTGATATATCTGCAAGGTATCAGGCTTCTTTTTCCAATAAAAGTTTACAAAAATTTTGTATTATATTTTTATGCAGTTGTGGAATTCATATAGTTTTGACAACACTGCGATGAAAACAGTTCGCTTCTTGTTTCAATTGGACGTTTTAAAATAATAGCTAACGTGTTCGTAGGGCAGAAAGTGCAATATTTCAATCCTACGTAGCTGTTTCCAATAATACGGGAAAGTATGTGCTGTTGTAGCACCACTAGTTTTACTTTATTTACTAAGTCTGATACCATACAGCTCTATCAAGACACAACAATAACACGAAATTCACATAAATTCGCGACAGCGGAACGGAATTTAATTGTTGCGTTCCCTGCATTGTCGATACTCCCTTAAAGAGCTAGCAATTTTTATTTCCAGTATTTGAAAAGAAATAATTTCTTTAAAGATATAAGTATAAATGTATAACAAAAGGTCGAATGTAAAAACGAACAAAAAATATACAAAATTGCAAATTCGGCTGTCGGAAGCGCAGTAAAGGCTCTAGCCGAATAAGATGGTAAAAAGTGCCCCCGCTTGAAATCGAAAAGTGAATCTTTCCTGAGGATTGTGACCACGAAAAACATTTTTTCATGGACTTTTAAATTCCTGCCCCTCTCACATTTTCCGTAATAACGAAAAACGTGTTTTTTACTCTAATTTTTTCACTGACTCCGCCGCATGAATTTTCATGAAAATAATGGTTATTTATATAATATTTACTGAATTTTTCAAAAATATTTTTTTAAAAAATTTGTTAGCCGCGAAATTCAACCTTTTAAATGGATTTGAAAATTTTGGAATTTTTTACGAAAGTTGTTATTCCACCGGGAGCACGAGAAAATTTTCAAATGTTGCCCTAAAAATCATCTATCTTCTGGATTTGTTTCAGATGTTTATGATTGGTGCGCCATGTCAAAAAAATTAAAATACATATTTTCGTCCCATTTGGCGTATTTTTATGTATATAGAACTTTATACAAACATGTAATTACAATATTATTTGTTTTCTAGCCACGGTATTTGCAGTATTAAAAGTTTAATATCAGTAAATAATTTTGACAATATTTTGAGCGTTAAATATAATCGCACCAGATGGTGAACAATTTTGTTCAGTTATTTTTAATAACTTGAGAAGTTCGAAAAATTATCAATTATAAAGAATTGACTCTAATTTAAGTGAGAATTTCTTGAGAATTTTAGATGCAGTGGTGTTTACTAACAAGATAAATAACTTATTAAACAGATTTTCTATCATATTAAAAATACTTAAAAGTTTAAATACTAAAACAGTAACTTACTTTTATCTTTCTACACTTAACTTCGCCCTCTATATCCCTTTTTTCTTCAAAAATAGCATCTTCATTATTTTCTTTTAATCATTATTATTTTTAAGTATGTGACGGTAATGGAAAGCTGGATTTTTCCAGGGTGGCCGCTGGGATTCGCGAGTAGAGGGGGTAGCTGAAGGTGGTGGGGAGGGAGCCAGGAGGCGGCGCCCCCGCGCGTCCGCCCATACCAGAAGCATTAGCTTACCGCATCATACGTGCTAGCGAACTTGATTGAGAATTAATTTGCTTTAGTGTCTTTGTTCGGTAGTGGAGGAACACCAAATTCATGCGATGGCCTGGCGCTGCTCGCATCATCTACATCTTTACCACTGTTACTTATACCAGTTTCCTCAGTATCATAACTAACATCACTATTATTGCCAGCAACAGCCACTCGCCTAACCCTTTGCACTCGTAAGCAAAGCGCATAATACACCTCCTACAGCTCTTATGGCATGTTAGGGATGCCACGAGAATAATGGCTACTAGCTCGTATCAGTACGTAATGTGCTCCGGCCTACCACTCGTAGGGCATGTCTCAGATGCCACCCCAAAGTCCCTAATTAACTCATTGGGTATGCCACAGATGCCCACGTATTTTCCTGGTATGTAAAATAAAGTTTTCATTGTTGTATCGATTTGATTTCTTTGGTCAAAAAACAGTACAAACTGTGTGTCGTATGGGGGACGAGATTATCCGGGTTACTCTTCTATTTTCAAACAATGGCGCAATAATGTGAAAACGAGCTGGAACGGGGGAATGCCGAGTATGTTATTTTAAAATAAGACTGAAAATATTGTTACTTAAATTAATATATACTTTTATAAAATTGTCTCTATAATTTATAATTATAATTTATTTGCAACTTGATGATGTCATCGAATAACAAGAATGGTGAACCTAGCACAAAGGTTAAGTTTACAGACGATAGAAAATGTATGAAGTTCATTCGCAAAACTTGTGGAAACGAATCTACAATTAGAAATGAAAAAGAAGTCAGAATTGTAAAAGAAAATTAATGTCGAGGTAAATATAAAGAATGATTTGTGCTATAATTCTAGAAAAAATTATTTTTCAATTACCCGGATATTTTGGGACCATTTAATGGCACTGAAAACGATGCTACGATTATGACAAAGTAACATCCGACCTACATGGTCTGAACAACTTATTACAGGAAGGAGACTTTTGTGTAGTAGACAGAGGTTTTAGAGACGCCAGAAAAGATTTGGAAGATAAAAAAAGTACATCGTTCTTATGCCTGCACTGAAAGGTAATCGAAAGCAGTTAACAACTGAGGAATTTAATTCTTCCCGTTTCGTAACGAAGATTCGCTGGGTTGTGGAAGCAGTTCACGTAGTCATTGATAAAAAAATATAAACTCTTGCATCACCAATTAGACAACAAATTATTACCAAAGGTAGGCTTGTATTGCAAAATAGCATAGTTTTTTTTCTGAAACATATCAATTAGGTCAGGATTTTTTATATTTAGCAGAAATGTTTACATAAAACAACAGCACCGATTTACAATATTTAAAATTAAAGCCAACCATCCTCAAGTTCGAAGTCCGTTCACGGCACATAAAAAGAAAAACCTATAAATGCTTTGTGGAATACAAACCTCATACCATTGGATCTTCAGAAATACTAAGATATTGTTGCGATTGTGCAAACTGTCTTCATACAATCGGATGTTACTTGCACATTGCATCATAATGTATTACTTGTCTCACGGAAGATACAATGCAAAAACAATAAGGCCAACGGAACTTTTTAATTCTATTTTTGGATACGAGGATACAAATCCTTTAATGAAGATAGAATATAACATATTGGACGAAGACGAATATGTTTAAGACGCTTACTACTAACTTACATGCTATGCTTCATCTATACAGAGACGAGGATGTTCTGTTAATTGTGAATTTCAGGAACTGGAATCTGTTTTGAATTCGCGTTGGTGGTATAGGATTTCGGGCGAGGTTGAGTGCATTATTGAAATAGAAATTGGAGGCGAGGTAATTAATATGGTTGACTAATGTGGTTCGATGGATAATTTTTTGTGGAGTTGGTCGTTGGTGACAATCCAAGGGACGTTAGTGATTATTCTTGATACTGATTTTGGAAAATTTGTATTTGGTGGATGTTGATTTTTTGCGGCTTTAATCCATATGGGGCACGCCTATATTATTATGGCTGTGCTCTGTGATAGTGAGGAGTTTCTGTTGATAATAGGTTTTAGTTGTAATTTTATTTGAGTTGAACTCTACTGAGTTGAGTTCTGTGGATGACAGATTATTGGTTTGTTGTTTAATGTGAAGGGAGTTGGAGAAGTGTAAGTTCTGAGGGTAAATATTTTGGAAGCGGTTTTTAATGGGTGAAGTTGGATTTTTAGTTTAGCGGCCCAGCTATCAATTAGATTTAGATATATTTGCTTTGTGTTACGTATTTTGTATAGATCAGGTCCTAAGAAAAATAGTGCCGTGTCGTCGGCAAATTGGGGGATTATTTGGTAAATTTGGGTGATTTTGGCAATTTTGGGCGATTTAGCATTTTGTAAGGATGGAATTTTAATTCTTTACGCAAAATTCTTCTAACCGATTCACGATTGATTCGTAGCTCACCTTCATGACGTCTAGTTGACCGTTCTGGGCTTCTGACTACCGCTTCCCTTAACCTTTATTTCTGGTGTTGTTACACTGCGTTTCGGGCCAGGCTTCTTACCCATTATGTTTCCTGTCGATCTGAATTTGTTCACCCATATGAGGATTGTATTGCGGCTCCGAACAGCTTCATGTCGACTAACATTGAACCGTGACCGAAACAATCGCTGCGTAGATATAATAGACTCATTATTTCTCTGTCATAGACAATCGACGTTGCTTGTCCCATTGCTCCATAGGGACTGAGTAAATGAAATGGCGTCTTTTATAGAGCAGAACTACCCCACCACGCCCACCTCCCACCACTGCACTCTCAGTACTACGCAGTTCAAAACCGTTCCTGTCCTGTGTGTAACCCTGTACATGAAAATACGCCAAATGGGACGAAAATATGTATTTTAATTTTTTTAGACATGGCGCACCAATCTTAAAAATCTGAAACAATTCTAGAAGATAGATGATTTTTAGGGCAACATTTGAGAATTTTCTCGTGCTCCCGGTGGAAAAACAACTTTCGTAAAAAAATTCCAAAATTTTCAAATTCATTTAAAAGGTTGAATTTCACGGCTAATAAATTTTTAAAAATTATTTTTGAAAAATTCAGTAAGTTTTACATAAATAACCATTATTTTCCATGAAAATTCACGCGGCGGAGTCAGTGACAAAAATAAAATTAAAAAATCACGTTTTTCGTTGTCACGGCGGATGTGAGGGGGGCAGGAATTTAAAAGTCCATGAAAAAATGTTTTTCGTGGTCACAATCCTCAGGAAAGATTCACTTTTCGATTTCAAGCGGGGGCACTTTTTACCATCTTATTCGGCTACAGCCTTTGCAGCGGGCTATTATGTTTGTCACGAAATTATAGAAAAACTACTCGTATTTTCAACAAATTAAGCGTGACCTTATTTGAAGATTCAGTTTTAATAAATATTGAGAAAGCCAGCCGCCACCTGTCGCCGCCCAAAGTACATTTTTTTGACATTTTCCTAATTTTTCGGTTTTCTAATGGTAGAACGGAAATATTAATTTTAGCATATTAAAGAACACAAAAACGTCGTCCTAAATGGCAATTTAAAAAAAAATGTAGTCATTTTTAAGGAAATGGCATCTAAGCACTACTGAAAATGCTAAATTTGAAGCTCTTTTTCACAGAAAATTTGTGAGTTTTCAAAAAACTTCATTAGGAGTACTTACATTCACAGTTGACAAATTGCTGGTAATGTGCATATTAAAGATTTGAGAATCCTTTCAACACAAGTCAAAAAAATTTCATTTTTGTAATTTTTGAAAAAACAAAAGAATAGAGCAATATGGCGTTATGTCATCTCATAGAGGACATTTAGTACTATAACTGCCAAAAGTTTAAAGAGAAAAGTTTGAGCCGTTTTGAGAAAATCTTGTTTTTGTAATGTTTTAAAATTGCACATACTGCACGCAATATTGTGCAAAAACTACTAAAATTTTCAAAAAAATGTACAAGACTATATAGAAAGAACTCACTTTGGAGAAGAAATTTGATTTGGAGGAAAAATCTCTATCTGCAATTTTATAGTTGGAGGAAGACGACGACAAAAATTCAAACTTTTGCAATTTTCGAAAATTCAGTTTTTAACCGACATGAGACCTACGCCATTCTCTTAAATAACCTTTAGACTATCCAACAACAAAATTTAGTCAAAATTGTTGGCGCCATTTTTTGAAAAATGTCCCAGGGGCTTCATGTAAAGTACTCCCAAAATTAAAATATCGGTTTCAAATTCAAGGGGCCACGAGTCAGTCAGATCGATCGGGGAGTATCATTTTTGGAGAAAATCGGCTGAACGGTTTAGTCGCTAGTGTTGGCTTTTCGATATCAAGGACCCACAGAACAGGTATTCTGGCTGCACCACGTGGTTGGGGATTTTTTTCCTTAATTTAGCAACTGGATTTATCCACTTTTTCGTTACCAGGGCCTTGTAATAAAACTCTTTCTGCCAAAATTCCGCCGTTTTTTCGCGCAGCCTTTCATAACTTTCCCTATACTATACGTACGTATAGTAAACGGGTATGTGAAAATGTCGGAGCAGTACCCTAACAAACAGACCGCGCGCGGTCTTTCCTTTCTCTTCCTTGTCCTATTCTACCCCTCATTGACACTTACTCCTACGTGCAGTTCACTACCACACGTGCCGGGAGCCCCGTCTGGAGCTTGGAGCTTTGTTCCGACTGGGGCGGTGCCCCGCTGGCGGGAGATAACTGGTTGAGGAGAGAACCCGTAAGAAGGCCGAAGGTCGGAGCCTGATCTCGCCATTCAGCGGTGGAATATCACTGCCACCACCTGCTACAAAAACATGCACTACACTTACGGGACTAACAACTTCGACAATCGCTAATCACCCCGGAATCACCAATCAACCAGTTGAACATACCACTAGTGCAATTTCTTTATCCACTAGTTTCGTTAATTACTCAAGTGCACTTAGATTAACGTTTTCTCAAACGTAATGTAATGCACGGTGAATTGTGCGCGAAGCCCCGCATCCAGGTCGCCAAAACGGTCGCCACGATTGCCCGACTTGACATACTTGGGTGCAGAGTGAAGGATGAGGTGTATCATGGCCGCCTTTAATAAAGGCCTCGCCCACAAGCGCTGGCAACATTGCATCTGCACTCCCGTACGTCCGGCTACTCTTCTCTCGTCCGTGCAGAATACATGGGTGTCAGTAGCATCAAATTATTGGGGGGGGGGGGAGGGAATTCAATTGATGAGGTAAAAAAATTCCCCCAATATGAATATCCAACAAAATATTAGAGGCACGCATTTTCCGTGGTGGAGGAGCCAAGAATATCTATTATTTTATCATTTAAGTTAATTTAGTATGATACAAATTAAGATTTCTTTGTAAATAGAAAGTTAAAGATGGCAAATGCTTACCGATCTTTTTTTAAAAATCATATGTCGGTCATTCCATGTCAAATCGGCCAAAATTTCCCGACCATCTTCCGATTTGACTGAAACTTTTTAAATCCTTTTAGAATGATGAAACTACACTGAATATTGATTTTTTGGCATTCAATTTTACTTCCTTTCGAAAATTTTGAAATGTAATATTTTGCATGAGTTTCAGAGGGTATTTTCTAATAAACTTGTAAAATATCTTCAAATTTGATTTGATTTTGCAACTTGCTTTATATTTCTAATGAGTACATCCCACTCTAAAGGTTTGATATGATAAACCTAATTTTAACGGCATTAATAAGGCCAAAATTAAGGCCAAAGTAAATAGTTACGATTTTTTTTCAAAATTCATTTTCTGAAATACTCCATCTCGGATTTTCTTCTTTTTGTAGTCAAATTGAAGCGGAGACATTGAAGTTTATAGTAGTTAAAGAATATCGATGGTAAATTTGAATTTACCAAAGTTATTACCAGTTAAAGTTAGATTTTCATTTTTGCTTTTTATTTTATTTTTAATAATTTATTAATCCTTGTTCGGTCTGTTAGGCCTTTCAAGGTTTTGAATCATACATACAATTTTTGTACAAAGTTAATAACATTCGGCTCATTTTCCATATTTTTGAACTTACAATTAAATATGAACTAATTACTGAGGCATGGAAGGGTCCTCTAACTACTCGAATTTATTTCTAATTTGTTGTTAATAACTGCTTTCTTTTCTGCTATTTTATGGAGGTCGAAGTAATCTTTAGAATGCCGACTTTTGATTCTTGGGTATGGTTTTGAAGTTGAACCTAACTTAAATTTTTGAGTTGCAGGGCAGGATGGTAGGTTTGTGTAAAATCGGGTGGAGAGTCTGTCTATCCATTATTTTATTGGGCGAGTTCATTTTGAATTTGGTCGTTGCGGATATACCAAGGTGCATTTACTGTCCAGCGTAGATACTTATTTTGAATCACTTGCAATTTGTTTAAATTGCTATTTGCCGCACCTCCCCAAATTTGACAGGCGTAGGTTAGTGAAGGCCTTATTTGAAAATGAATATGAATAATTAATGAATATATTTGAAAATGGATATTGACGTGTCGATGTTGATCTTTGAGTTTTTATTAATTAGTGGGTACAGTTTTAACATAATTATGAATGTTTTGTTAGCTGTTATTTTTATGTGATCTTTCCAAGTTAGCCTTTTGTCAATGTGAAGTCCTAAATATTTTACTGAAGTTGTAGAGGAGAGCCATTGAATATATGTGTTATTTAGAATTAATGGATTTATAGTATAGATTTTTTTTAATGAGAATATTTTTGCTTTACATTTAGTTGGGTTGATTTTAATTTTCCATTGCTGAAACCATTCTGTAAGTGTGTTTAAATCATCTTGAAGTTTGTTTCGTCCTAATGTTAAGTTTTGATGTGTTGTAAATATTACGGTGTCATCTGCAAATAACGCTATTTTTTAATGCTTTAATTGTGGAAGGTCTGAAATAAATATATTGAATAGGATTGGTGACAGAGGGGATCCCTGAGGGACTCTGGCCGTGATATCATAAACAGAGGACTGTACTAAATTGACTTGTACTTTGAAACTACGATTTATTAGAAAACTTTTTATTATTTGTTGTAAATATTGCGGGAATCCATATTGCCGTATTTTATATAGTAAATGCCATACTTTATCGAACGCTTTTTCTACGTCCAAAAATAGTGCTAATGTATGTTTAGATTTTTGGAAATTAGTAGCGATGAAATCGGTTAGTCTTAAAAGTTGATGTATTGTTGAATGGTTATTGCGGAAACCAAATTGTGACGCGGGTATAATATTGTTACTGTTTCTGAATGTGTTGATTCTCTTTAGTATTAATTTTTCGAAGATTTTTGAAAGCGTTGGAGGTAGACTAATTGGTCGATAATTCTCTGTTTTCGAATGGTCTTTACTTGGTTTTGCAATTGGTATTATCTGCTGTGTACAGCATTTGAAGCTGGCGCGCGCGCAGCTGTACGCCGCGCGCCACAGAGATCCCCGACCCGGAACGCTGGCCAGCGAGCAAGCAAGCTGTGAGGCGAGGCTAACCCAGGCCACGCCGGCCCTATATAGGCGGGAGCAGGTGGCGGCAAAGTCAGTCAGGCAGTAGCGGTCTGAGGAGCACCGCGGCACAACGGTGAGACAGCGCAGTGGAGTCCCTGGAGAGAGCCTGCAGCCAGGAGAGGAAGCACACGCGGAGAGGCCGCACCAGGGTCGTGCGGAATACGACGCGACTACCAGCCGGGATGGCGCCGTGCTTGGTGATGCATGGCGAGATGCGCGCTGGATATGCGCACGGCGGGGTCGCGCAGTCAGACGTGTTACAGAACTGGTGCTAAGTGACGCACTGGTGGGACACGGACTTTGGCGTTAATGCCAACCGACAAGGAAATAGCTCCTGGTATAATTTGTGGTATAATGTAAATATGTTGGTTAAAAGAATAAATAAATTGTTTGTTATGATGACGACTTTCGTTCATTTTGGGAACATAACATTATCAATGCCATTTTCCAAGATCGCGGGAAATAATTTAATCTGAGGCAAGAATTGTATATTGCTGTTAAGGTGCGTGTCCACTTGAGAGCTACGCTCTCGCGAGTTTGTGTTGAGAGTGCTTCTCGCCAATGGACACAGTTCTGAGAGAAGGCAACCGAGAGTAATGCGATGCTCGCGGAGAGCGGTCGCCATCTGAACTACTCGCTAGTGGACATGCCTGTGCGAGGACTCGCACCGACTTGCTCTCAGCATTCGAAACGTGCTGGAAGTGCCTGAGAGCGTCTGCGATTTTTCGATATTCGTTGTCTCACTGTCGCCGCTACCAAGCAGTGGGCAGATGAGAAAAGGATAATATAATAAATAAATGGGAGACAATCCCGTGTATTTCAATAACAAATGATGAGAAGACTACGCGTCTGATATTAAATGAGGTTTCTTTTGTTCTGTGGTGCAGAATGTTTTTCAAAATCACAGAGCTTCGGTTCGGGCCAGATCGACCGGGGAATATTCATTTTGGGAAAAATAGTTCGAAAAGTTTACGCGCTAGTATTGTTCAGACAGGTGGACGGACGGATGTTTTGAAAATAAATGAAAGAAAACAACACTTTTTTGGTATCAAGCCACTACAAAACATTAATTGACGTTGAAATATCGAAATCGATTTTTCGCAGCTTTACATAACTCTCTGTTCTACATATACTACTCAGTTTATACGTACCTATATGAAAATGTATGAAGAACATTCATATTTTACAGAATCAGTTATGCAAAAAATTAGTCTCTGGCCCCTATTAGGTCATTATTTCTATTTGATATTGTGATATACCAGAATATGATAGGTTTTATTTAATGATGTTAGTTATACATGGGGTAGATAAATGGGGATTCAATATGGCGGTATGGGCCTTAGCAACGGCGGCGCAGAGGTTGGCAAGGTCAACAAACTATACACGGGCCCTGATGACGTCAGGACGCCGGCTAGATGGCTGAAGAACCTAAGAGGGAATTGGTGCAAAAACGAATGACTGTCTGAGGTCGCGGCTACTTGGATTTGTAAGAGACGCACGGGTTGGCTATAAAAGATCAGATAGTCTAATGTTGCCGCCGTGTTTTGAAATAATAGAAGGATGGACGCCGACCGAGCCATGAAGGGTTTAAAAATGCATTAAACAGAACATTCTGACTCGGGGTGTCGTAGAGTGAAGATCGTACATTCCGTCTCTGGGTGTCGTGGAGTGTAGATCGAACATTCTGACTCGGGGTGTCGTAGAGTGAAGATCGTACATTCCGTCTCTGGGTGTCGTGGAGTGTAGATCGAACATTCTGACTCGGGGTGTCGTAGAGTGAAGATCGTACATTCCGTCTCTGGGTGTCGTGGAGTATAGATCGAACATTCTGACTCGGGGTGTCGTAGAGTGAAGATCGTACATTCTGACTCGGGGTGTCGTGGAGTGAAGATCGTACATTCTGACTCTGGGTGCCGTAGCGTAAAGATCGTTTGTAGGCAATATAGAGGGAAAGTGAGACTTGTATAGCTTGTTTTCGGATTTTGTCTTGTGAGAGAAGTGATAGTTTGTTTTCGGACTTTGAAATAATTTACCAGAAGTGATTTTCGGAGGACTTGTTCAGATTTTCGGACATTGCAGCTGGACTTCAATAGTCTACATAACCGGTGGGAGAGATTAGGAACCGGGAGCGTCGGACAAGACTAACAGATAGTTTAGGCAGTGTGGACTGGACGTGTCAGCGGCGGCGCAAGACCGGAAGAGAGAAGCGGAACTTGGAATTAACAACGGCCAAGTGAGAAGCGACTACGGAGCGTTGGCATGCAAAAACGGTAAAAAAAAAAACACTGCAGTATAAAAGAGACAATTTATTCAAAAGGGGTCATGACCATCTAATTAATTGTTTTAATTTAAAAGTTAAATAAATTGTTGAATTTTGTTCTTTGGAAAAGAAAAAGTTTTTTCATTTGTCAATCATAATTTTTAATTAGTTGAAAGCATAATTATTACATTTCAGATTCCACGCCATACTGTATAGTTGGCAGATCAGGTAATCGGCTATCGAGGCGATAGCGAGTATTTGTATCCGGACCCATCGACCCAAGCTAGCTGGATGTTTAGATAATTTTTGTTAAATCAGATAGAAAAACTTTGATAGTAATTCATGTAACCTGTTTCTGGCGCCCAAATCTTAATAAATTTGGAACAGGACATGATTACAGCCACGCTTTTGATGAGACGTTGAGAATGGTATATTTCAATATTCAAGTAAAATGTTTAAAAAAAGTAACCTACCAGTAGAAACTACCTTTTGCGCGTGTTCTTGAAATTGTGAGGTTAGGTTAAACAATGTGCGTTGTCTAAAATGTTGCGCATCCTCAATTTCAAATTCTTTGACAAGTGTCGAACAAGAATTCATTTGTGCTTCATGATCAATCCACTTTCTCGCCGAATACTTTTCTTGTTTTGCATGAAGCAAATTAAGTAACGAAAGCCACCGCTGCTCTCTTCTTCGCCTCCATCTTAACTCCCGTATCTCCATTGCGAGCCTACCGCTCTCCAGTGGACAGGCATGCGAGAGGTACTCTCGAGAGGGTGCGGCGAGTGCACTCTCGAGAGGCGGACATTTCTGCGAATAGCTCGCAAGTGGACAGGGTATTGCGAGCTTCTCTCGAGACTAGCTCGCGCTAGTTACTCTCTAGTGGACACGCACTCTTAAAGAACTGATTGCTTGTTTCGGAAGTTTTTTAATGATTATAATTGGAATTTTGTCAACACCTGGGGATTTTTTGTTTTTTTGGGTTTTTGATTAAGTATTGTGTTTCTGATGGGGAAATAAATTTAATTCTTTCTGGGACTGTGCAATAGAGTTGCGAAAGCTCTGAATCAGTTTTGTTTGTAAATGTAACATTACCGGTTATATCTTCTTATATATTATTTCTCAAAGGGCTGTTTGGTCTTTTCAATAAATTGGGCGACATACGAAACCGATCTGTATAAAGAAGCAATGGATTGAAAAATCGTGTTTCTTTTCACCTGCACATGGGACATTCGTATTGAAAAAGGGCGTTAAAATACCTAAATATTAAAAAAAGTAGTAATTCGGGATCTGTAATATCTGATTGCCGCGCGATCTATCGGAAGAAAATTACACTCGGACGGTGGCGGGAAACAAGTGAATGTTGCAATCTCAAGCATTTTTGTTTGTTTCAATTTAGTGTAGGTTGTGTAAGCACGTGAACGTGATTGAATAGAAATCTTGAAATGTGAGAGGTTAGTGATCTTAGTGAGGTTAGGTCGTTTATAATGCTGGAATACAAAAAAGAATTTAAGCAGAAAACAGTTTGGTTATTTGACTAACCGTGCGATTTCATCGCACGGGTTCTCACTAGTTATTTGTAAAAGTGTCTTTCAAATGTTTAGCTAGGAGTTCAGCATTTTCATTATCAGTACTGGCTGTTATGTTGTTTGATGTAAGTATTAAGTTTTGTGTTTTTTCTTTGGTTATTATTTTTATTGCTGTCCAAAGCGATGCAGAATTTGGTTGAAGTTGCAAAGTATACTTATCGAATTGAGTGAATCTGTAACGTTCTAATTTATCTTTAACGTTTTTAGTGAGAGAATTCAATATAGTTTTAATCGAGGAACTTCGGCTTGTTTGCCACTGTCTGCTTATTTTATGTTTATAGGCAATTAGGTTTATTATATCGTTTGGTAATGGAATTATTTTTATTTTGTTCGGATGGCTTTGTCTGATGGTTGACAATTTTATAGCATTTTTTATGTTGTTTTCGAAAGTTTCTACAGACTGATCAACGTCATTTGTTGTATTTAAGTTTTTAGGATACTTATCTAGTTGCATTATTTGTTTCTGAAATAAGCTCCAATTTATGTGACCATGTATTAGCGGATTGTAAGAAGTAATTGTTGGTGTTGTTTGGTTAACTAATATTAATATTGGGTTATGATCCGAATTTAATGCTGGTATTGCGTACTGATATATAGACCATTTTACATTTTGCGTTAATACTATGTCCAGTATATCTGGTTTAATGTTGTTATTATACGGATAATGAGTGGGTTGTGTGGATGCACGTATTATCCAATTATTTTTAATGTCAATTTCTAATAATATTTTTCCTTGAGGAGTTGTGGTGTGACAGCCCCATGCTTGATTTTTGGCATTGATATCTCCTAATAGTATTATTTTATTATTATTATTTCTGAATATAGTTTCCATAATATCTATTGGCAGTTTTTTATTTGGCGGTTTGTATGCTGTTATTAATGTAATGTTACCTACTGAAAGAGAGATGGATATTGCTACCATTTCTAGATTATTATTTTGTGGGATTATTACAGGGTTATGTTTTATTTTGCGTTTAATTATGATAGCTACACCACCACCTGTGTGGATCGCATTTCTGTCTTTTCTATATATTATGTAACCAGGAATGTTCATTTTATTACTATTATTGAGGTGAGTTTCAGTTAGACAGGCAATATCTATTTTATGGTCGTGGAGAAAATGTTTAAATTCGTAGAATTGCCTTTGAAGGTCGTTGGCATTCCAATTCAGGAGTTTTAGATCGGCGTTATGGTCCATGGTTAATTATTGTTGGCAGAATTTGTTGTAGTAATTGTTGTATTTGAGGGAATAGAGCATCCATTATTTGAGCTGTTAATAATGGGATTAATGAATTTGTTTGCTGGCAGTTGTGTGACTGGAGCATAATTACTCGTTAGGTTGTTACGTAATTCTGGGGATACTGTTGGAAGGTTTGGGAATTCACTCATATTATTAAAATTGGGAGGCAACCTTGTGTTTTGATTGGAATTTATAATCCGAGAATGTTGGTTAGTAGGTAGATTTGGCCTTTGGTACCCTCTAAGATTGCTTTGAGAATTTGGAGGAAAATTATTGTTGGCCATTTTTGTTTTGAATATTTTACAACCTCTGTAATTAGCAGTATGATTTTGAAAGCAGTTACAACATTTAGGTGAAAAACCTTTAGGCTTTGGACATTTTGAATAATGATGTTTATCTAAACATCGGACACACCGTGATTCTAATTTACAATTTGCTTGCGTGTGGTTTATGATTTGACAGTTTTTACATTGAACAGGTACATTTGATTTGTTTTTAAATTTCACTTTGATAACACTATTGAATAGTAGATTAAGGTGCACTATTTTACGTCCCTGATCATTATCTAACAATTCTATTGCACATATTTCTAATTGTTCCCTTTTTTGTTGAATAATCTGTAAACTGAGATAACTGGATACGTTTTTTCTAATTCTAATCTTATGTCTTCGTTTGAATATGCTGTAGGGATGTCGTATATTGTAGCAGAAATAGTTTTCTTTGTTGGTTCGCGGTAAGTGAAATATTGAATTTCTTTCTCGTCACAGTATGTACGGAATTTTCTGAAGTCATCTATTGTTGTAAACAGTATCGCAATATGACTTTCTTTTACTTTTGAAGTAAAGTCATTTGTAACTAGTTTTTGAATTTCTGCGATTAAAGAGGTAAAATTTGGCACATTTTCTGCATTTTTAATTATGTTTATTGGGGGAATTTTGGGTAAGTCTAAGTTTGGATCTGGAAAATTTCCTAGAGGATCGTACCGTTCTGGAAACAAAAATTGATCGCGGTCGTCTGCGACTAAGTTCAGCTTGTGCACGGCTTGGGCAGCCCTTGTCATGACGAAACGTCGCAGGCGGAGCCTCACAAACCTACGCAGCCAATCTCAACACAGGGGGGGAGTGACCTAACAAACTTAACGTCGTACAAAATGGCGGGCGTCGCTAGTTCCGATGTGAAAATATTTTCAAATAAAAATACAAGGAATGACACACTTTTACGAACATTAAAATAAATTATTCAAATATATATGAACACATACATTTAACCACTATTAACACAATTCTTTTTGAAGAAATTACGGTGATGTGAGATAAAATAACAATAATTTTAGACAAATTACTTTCTTATACGCATTCTAATTCCAATATTGTTGTTCATACACAATCCATGAACTTTATCAACTGTCCAGATTTTTTCCATAAGAAAAACTATTATAATTGCACATTTTCAAGTGTTCAAAAGTGATTCTAAAAGTTGCAAAAATTGCAAAATACTGTCTTTCTGCATTCGATAGAAAATTTCTAGGGAACCATTTCAATACAAGACAATAAAATTCAAAGACCAATTGTATATTTGTTATTAAAGCAACAATTAAACTAGATATTAAGCAATCAATTTGCATCTCTGGTCAAAATTGTTATTTTGCGATATTGAACTTAGGGACAATTTGGGCACACTCTTCCGCAGGAATAACGCACATTTCGAAATTGTTTATAAAATTGTTAATTGTTGCAAAATTTTTAATTCGCAGTTTTCGGTTCTGGGCCATCAGGAAACTCTTCCCACTTTAGAATTGCAAAAATTGGAAATTGTTTATAAATTTACAAATTACGCAATATTTCTTTACTCTCTCATCTCAATTGCCTTTCAACAAGTTGCGAAATTCCGCAATGCGATCGGGGCTATCACCTTTCCTTACGCAATTGTTTATAGGAAATTAGCACCTGATGCCAACCCTCATTTGTTTTACAGACAATCCGGTCGCTCTTGGCAGTCAAGTTTATGGTTTAGTTCGTTTTGCAGTGTCTCGCTTTCCGCCGATTATATTGTATTAACGATTTCTGACTTAACGACAAATCAATGAAAATTACTGCAAATGAACTATTGCTCATTTTTATCTTTCAACATTTTCTTTGAATTCTTAATACTTTGTTTGAACTGTCGTTACGATATTATAATTTGTCTGCGTTATAAATAAATTATCAAAACGTCGAAATTGTTGCCCTGCGAATGTGAAAGTAAAATTTCTCTGCGTGTTTGTCTATATTTCAGTCAATGGTGCCAACTGCACGCCGATGTCTTTATCGTCTAGTGATGAAATCTATTATAAACCAATTATTTTGAAAAATGCATTTTGATGGAACGGTGGCACATACTATATTATTACTAATTAAAAAATTTGTATCAAGAAGTTTATCTATCGGATTGTTTTCTTGATTTTTTTGAAGTGCCCGTTTGAGCTAACCAGATGAAAGTTTTAATTCCATCTGTTTCTCTATTACCGTCAAAATTGCAGCAAATATTAGACGGTAATACGAGACTGCTGCCGAAATTCGCAGTGCGATGTAAGGAATTATTTCGAAACACCCTAGTGATACATTCTGGAGCTTCATATTTTCGATTTGTATTAATAATAATTAATAACTAGCCAAGTTTGAATATAGATAATTTTAACATTTAATCCACGATACAAGTGTTGTGTAGCAGTGATATTCTTTGAAACATTTTTAATTTTGCAGAAATTGAACAATATTTGATTTTTTAATAGAACTACATAGATTTTTTTACTGAAATGATTAAATTATTTGAAGAGGAATACAATATCTTAGTTGTTACTGACCCTTTCGTTAAAAGAAATATAGAGTAACAAATATTTTACCTAAACGTGATTTGAAATCATGAACAGTTGTTGGTACGGGAAATATTTGCCTTGAGACGCCAGTGCGGCGATCGCCTTTGGGACACTCGGCCTTCGCGGTGCCGCGACCTTTAGACTGCAATGGTAGGAAAGTGATGGGATGTATATCGACATAATGTAATCATGGCAGGGAATGCTTAGAAATGGACATCAATGTTAAAAAAGTCGAAAAGAACGATGTAAGAAACTGTCAGCTTAAGAAAGAAAATATTAAAGCCATTTTCAGACCTAACAAGCATTGACCTTAATTTGTAACGGCGACAGAAACAAGCCTACATTTTAAAGCATTTCAAGTAGAAGGCAAGGGATCAATAGGTTAAGATGTTTTACAGTAATATCTCGAGATAATTAAACAGAACATAGATTGGCTGCAAGTTTCTAATATTCTTTATTGTTAATCTACTTCCTCCTTTATTCATTAATATATCAAATGTATAAAAAGAAAACAAAATGTGTATTGTAGAACTACTCTTCTGAAATATATTTCCAGCATGACTGTTGCCTCGCACTTTTACTATCAAGGAGAATTTTGAACAAAGAAAATTCAAACCAATTGTTAGGGCAGGTCCAAACACCGCCCGCATGAGCGATATATAGGTAAATTGCAAGGAAGAAGGATTTTAATATATTGTGCTATTATTCTTACTTTCACAAAAATAAAATTATTTTTGTATCGTAGACCGTCAAAACCTACCATGAAAATGCGCTCGTAAAATAAAATGCTCACCATCAACAGAAATGCATTAAAGAAGTTTCCTCGGGAAGGGAATCAAGCATCAACAAAGATTTCTAGCGACTGGAATTCATTTCCGCGTTGAACTGTTACCCATTCATTAGAAGAAGTTTAATTGTGGGACAACAGTTTATTATGAATTTAAACCAAAACAAACCGCTACTTTTTGTCGGGGGATGTATAAAACTGCATTATTCTTTTTATTATCTGTTCAACAGTTTTTGTGTGTATATCCAAGCAATATACTGGGAGTCCCACCAACTAAGGGCCTAACTTCTAAATCTAAACGGTTCCCGATATAGAAATGCGGTTTTCGCTCAACAATGTGGAATCATGCGGCAAGCAATTTGCCGTGGAGATATTGTTCGAAATATTTTTAGTTTTTGAGAAATTTAATCACCTTTGAGTTTTTAAATGCAATCATGTATTTTTCTCACTAGCATTAGAGAGATCATAAATAGACGAATACAATGATGTAACATATATTAATGTTTTGATAGTATTTTGAGCATAAAAATATAGTTTCTGACATGTGATTTTAAATTAAATACTTGAGATTTCAGGAAAAACTACACGTTTCGTTTAAAATCTCATGTCAAAATGTATAATTTTATACACAAAATACTATAAAATATTAGCACATGTTACATCATTGCATTCCTCTTACGATCTATCTATTGCTAGTGAGAAAATATATGGTTCCCTTAAGAAAAAATATAAATTATTTAATTTCTCCAAAACTAAAATCCTTCAAACAATATCTCTACACCATTTCTCTTTTGTCTTGAACCATGATTATACATTCTTTAGAGAAAACTCTATTTCGATATTGGAAACCGTTTAGAAGTTTTGGGGATGGTCAATAGTTAGTGGGACTCCCTTAAAGTAGAACTAGTTAGTGAGATGTATTTCAGTAATTCAAGTTTTAATTCCGTTTGATAGAAGATGCCACACATCAGAATTATTTGTAATTGTCTAAATACATTGGAGCCATTTTAAACGTTGTCCGCAATTTCGCACAATAACTTATACAAGCAATTTAAATACGTTAGTTTATGTAAGAAATTGAAAGGTGTATTCGTTTGGCTCGGTGGTAGAATCCTTTCTTCCAGAACCCTAGGCTAAAGGAACGAATCCGGTGCTTGCCCGGAATTGGTTTGCTTATCAGTGATTGGTTTTTGTCAAATTAACTGTATTACAAAACTTTTTCCATAGCGTAAATATATTATTTTGATTTTAAAACAAGCTGACCGTGAAAAGGGCTTTTTATCTTTCTATGAAATATTTGTTTTTTACTCTCCAAATTTGATTAGAATTTTTTATATTAATTATTTATTCATAAATATCTTATTCTAGGAAATACAAGGAAGACCTTAATAAAGAAACCAAAAGTCCTGGTTTACTAATGCGATAATTCACTCTCGCAGGGCTTGGCTATGGTGAGCCATGTCGAATAATGAAAACGGAGTAGTTCAATTTGCTTAGCCGCGAGTGAAAATATTGATTTTTCTTTCTTACAAAACGGCAACGCCGCAGGGCCCCTTATCTCATTTTGACCTGGAATCGACAACACGGAAGTACTGCGAAGAATGCAATTTAAGATCATATTATTTTGATCTGAATGCCGCACGTCCAGACAACCTATTACCATTATTTTATAATTGCTGGTTTGCATTCTTTTTTCGCGATCGTGAATTTTGCTTACATTATACATAACTTTGACAAGACAAATGTATAATTTTGCAATTTAATGAATTTTTTTGTAATGTAGAATGAAAAAAAGCTACGAAGAGTAGGACTCGAGCCCGCTGCTTCCTGAGTCCTAGAGAAACGCTTTGACACTGAGCCATTCATTCGCTCTTCTCACACTCTTCTTATAACAACACATTTCATATTTTAAAAAACTTGAAAGCAACAATACGTTTGCAAAAATTAATGTCAATTCAGTTTTGTAGGCTGGAATCACGGAAGTCTTTTACTTCTGTACTACTACTATTTTGCTCCCAATAAACGTTGAAGTATTTTATGCGTACTCCAATAAAATAAATGTAATCTTCATAGTTCGATCTATAGAACTTAGATTTTAAAAAAAGTAGTGGTGCTACAGAATGGCTCAGACTTTACCGTATTAGCTTTCTATTTCCTTTGGTCTCGGCTAGCTATTCGGACTTGACACATACTCTTGCCAGCTGCCATCTATCGTCGCCCAAAGTACCCTTTTTTTAAAGTTTCTTCATTTTTCGATTTCCTAATAGCACAACGGAAATATTATTTAAAGAATATTAAAGAACAGTAAAATATCGTCCTGACTGGCAACTTTCTTTGAAAAATTTGGAGCAGTTTTTAAGGAAATGGCGTTTAAGCGCTACTGTAAATGCGAAATTTTAAGCTCTTTTTGACAGAAAATTTTTGAATTTTCAAAAAACATCATCAGACGTCATTTGAAGTATACCAACTTACAAATACAACACTGTTTACAAATTGCTGGAAATGTGCATATTGAGGGTGTGAGAGATGTTTCCAAAAAAATATATTTGTCTATTTTTTAAAAAATACCCCAAATTGAACTTGGCTTCATAGCACTATCCGTGCAATTAGCACTATCCTTTCGAAAAGTATGAAAAAAATATGGACCCATTTATGAGAAAATGGCATTTGAGCGTATTAGGAGTTTGGTTTCACAGAAAACAATTGAGGTTTTGAGAAACTTTATTTGACTTTATTTAAAGCACATGTACTCATAAATATAATAATATGAACAAATCCCCTATTGTAATCTCAAATTGCTAATTTAATATTAATGACGGGAGAGATTCAGGTCAAAAAATTTCATTTTTGTAATTTTTGAGAAAACAAAGGAATAGAGCAATATGGTGTATGCCATGTTATAGAGTACATTAGGCCCTATCCTTACCGAATGTTTAAAAAAAAATTGGAGCCGTTTTGGAGAAAATCTTGTTTTCACGTCACATTTCCCGCAATTTGTAAACATTATTGTAATTGTGAGGTAAAGTGCTTCTTATAACTTTAAATAAAGTTTTTCGAAAACTCAAAAAAAATTCTGTGAAAAAGAGCTTCAAATTTCAAATTTAGAGCATCGCTTAAACGTCATTTTCTTAAAAACGGCTCCAAATTTTCTAAAAAAATTGTCATTTATGACGATATTATGAAGTTTTGCTGTTTTTTATTATTCGTAAAATAATATTTCCGTTCTACATTTACGAAACCGAAAAATTAAGAAAATATAAAAAAAATCAATTTGGGCGGTGATGAATGGCAGCTGGCAAGAGCATATGGCCAGTCCGTATAGCTAGCCGAGACCAAAATATGCTAGAAAACTAATACGGAAAAGTTTGTGCCGTTCTGTACCATCACGTTTTCATTTATATTGCAAAGTACAGCTATAATTGATACCATTAATACGAGAAGTCTTAGTTTTAAGGCCATTTTTAAACAAAAAGCAGAATGCTATGTTTAAGTTAATTAGGAATTTTACGCTAAATACAAAGAAAAAATTAAGAGTAACAAAAAAACTGACGAGATGGAACATTTTTGATAAATTCTCTGGTGGCAGCAGTATTTTTTTTTCGTTTTTACAGAGTTGAAATCTATAAGAAAATGTATAAAAATCCTATGGAGTTTTTTTTTACTTGCAGACCATGTGTAATAAAATGAAAGTGACGGCCCCGTGGCCGAGACCGCTAAGGCAGTAGTGCCGTAGTGGTCTTGGACCGTGGGGTCACGGGTTCGCGTCCCGCCTCGGGCATGGTTGTGTGTGTTCGTCCTCTCACCGCCTCTCATCACCATATCGTGTCATCATCATGTCATAACGTTACTCCCAATAGTGGTCGCTAATGACCGAGTAGTTGATGCGACCTTAAACAACAACAACAAAATAAAAGTACTAGTATAAACACGTTTTATAAACAAAAGCTCTAAAGAGAATTGCATCCACCAGATATAAGCAAAGAGATGATCCGATGATTGGCGGAATTGGCGGAAAAACGCTTCGTAGAGGCAACGTCTTACACACAGCGTGATAAAGTGAATAACATGGAAGCTAATCAATTGTCTTTCACTCCTACTTGCGAATAGTGTTTTAACCCACCCTGGAAAATGTTATGTTTGTATGAATACTTGTCACTTTTCAAAGTTGATACCATTAAAATCTAGAGCTTGGAAAAACGATCGCACATAATTAAACAGATACGTACCCACTGATTATCAGTTAAAATTAATTTATCATCAGTTGCGATAGTCACACAAAAGATCGATTCTACTTTGAAAAAAAAAAACAACAAGCTTTTATAAAAAATTTCCTCGGTTACACTTTCTCCGTGTGTTTACATCTTCAGCAAACATCATAATACTTGTATATTTTGATTTGCTTGCGTTTGGGAAATAGTTTTCTTCTCTGAGAAGAGTTCCAAACAGAAATGATCCCGCTGACCACAACTGGAAATGTCCTAACAATTTTGTCAAATGTAAATGAACTTGCAATGCAAATATGTTCTAAATAAAAGTTTCTATATAGTTCTATTCAGAGCAAATTTTCATTACATTAAAAACTAGTGGTGCTACAACAGCACTTACTTTCCCGTATTAGAGGAAACAGCTAAGTAGTACTGTAATATTGCACTTTATGCGCTACTAACATCTTCGCTTGGAACTCACTATTTCCATTGCATTGTTGTCAGAACTATGTGAATTCTACAACTTCACAAAAATAGAATGCAAAAGTTTTGTAACCCTGTATTGGAAAAAGAAGCCTGATACCCTGGAAATATAGAAATGCCTTCCGTTGGGCCATGATTAGGGAAGAGTATTTCAAAACCATGCAACAAATTCTCTACTCACTACAAATGGTACAGCATTTGGTGCAAAACTAAATATTTGCCTGCAAATATCAACATAAATTAGACAATTATAACTCCTTTTCATACAGCTCCATTAGGTCACAACAATGACACTAATTCACAGATATTCGCGAGCGCAAAGTGAATTCCATTGTTGCAGACCCTGCATTGTCGCTATTCTGAGAGCTATTAATTCTTTTTCCTTATTTCAAATATTTCAAAATAAACAATTTCTAAGATATTAATTTGTAAGTCTATAACAAAGTTCGAATGTAAGACACGAAGAAAAAAATAATATACAAAATTGCACATTCTAATTTACGACGCATCCAGCTGTCCGAAGCGCAGTAAATTTACGGCGGCCTATTACGTTTGTCACAAAATTAAAGAAAAACTACTCGTATTTTGAAAAAATTAAGCATGACCGTATTTATTTTATTTATTTATTTGCCAAAAAACAGAAACAGAATGGCACAGACTTTCCCGTATTAGTTTTCTATTTTCCTGGGTCTTCGCTAGCTATTCGGAATTGCCACATACGCTTTCTTGCCAGCTACCATCTATCATCGCCAAAAGTACATTTTTTGTCATTTTCTTAATTTTTCGGTTTCCTATTGGTAGAACAGAAACATTAATTTTAGAATATTAAAGAACACAAAAACCTAGCCGTAAATGGCAATTTTCTTTTAAAAATTATGTGCCGTTTAAGAGAAAATGGCGTTTTAGCACTACTAAAAATGAGAAATTTGAAGCTCATTTTCACAGAAAATTTTGAGTTTTCAAAATACTTTATTTGAAGTTATTTGAAGCAATTACACTCACAAATATAATCATCTTTACAAATTGCGGATAATGTGCATATTAAAGATGTGAGAGATCTTTCAAAAAATTTACATTATATAATTTTTGAAAAAAACAAAAAAAACTCAAAATAAACTTCACGCTATACTAATGAGTGTAATTAGCACTATCCGTTACAAAAGTTTCAAGAAAAAAATTGCAGCCATATACGAGAAAATGACGTTTGAGCATTTCTGAAAATGCCGAAATTTGAGCTACTTTTCACAGAAAACGGTAGTGTTTTCGAGAAACTTTACTTGACATTATTTAAAGCATATATACTCGTAAATATAATAATGTAAAAGAATCGCGAGAGAGAGGGAAAACAGAGAGAGGGACAACAGCGAGAGGGACAACAGCGAGAGGGACAACAGCGAGAGGGACAACAGCGAGAGGGACAACAGCGAGAGGGACAACAGCGAGAGGGACAACAGCGAGAGGGACAACAGCGAGAGGGACAACAGCGAGAGGGACAACAGCGAGAGGGGACAACAGCGAGAGGGACAACAGCGAGAGGGACAACAGCGAGAGGGACAACAGCGAGAGGGACAACAGCGAGAGGGACAACAGCGAGAGGGACAACAGCGAGAGGGACAACAGCGAGAGGGACAACAGCGAGAGGGACAACAGCGAGAGGGACAACAGCGAGAGGGACAACAGCGAGAGGGACAACAGCGAGAGGGACAACAGCGAGAGGGACAACAGCGAGAGGGGACAACAGCGAGAGGGACAACAGCGAGAGGGACAACAGCGAGAGGGACAACAGCGAGAGGGACAACAGCGAGAGGGACAACAGCGAGAGGGACAACAGCGAGAGGGACAACAGCGAGAGGGACAACAGCGAGAGGGACAACAGCGAGAGGGACAACAGCGAGAGGGACAACAGCGAGAGGGACAACAGCGAGAGGGACAACAGCGAGAGGGACAACAGCGAGAGGGACAACAGCGAGAGGGACAACAGCGAGAGGGACAACAGCGAGAGGGACAACAGAGAGAGGGACAACAGAGAGAGGGACAACAGCGAGAGGGACAACAGAGAGAGGGACAACAGAGAGAGGGACAACAGAGAGAGGGACAACAGAGAGAGGGACAACAGAGAGAGGGACAACAGAGAGAGGGACAACAGAGAGAGGGACAACAGAGAGAGGGACAACAGAGAGAGGGACAACAGAGAGAGGGACAACAGAGAGAGGGACAACAGAGAGAGGGACAACAGAGAGAGGGACAACAGAGAGAGGGACAACAGAGAGAGGGACAACAGAGAGAGGGACAACAGAGAGAGGGACAACAGAGAGAGGGACAACAGAGAGAGGGACAACAGAGAGAGGGACAACAGAGAGAGGGACAACAGAGAGAGGGACAACAGAGAGAGGGACAACAGAGAGAGGGACAACAGAGAGAGGGACAACAGAGAGAGGGACAACAGAGAGAGGGACAACAGAGAGAGGGACAACAGAGAGAGGGACAACAGAGAGAGGGACAACAGAGAGAGGGACAACAGAGAGAGGGACAACAGAGAGAGGGACAACAGAGAGAGGGACAACAGAGAGAGGGACAACAGAGAGAGGGACAACAGAGAGAGGGACAACAGAGAGAGGGACAACAGAGAGAGGGACAACAGAGAGAGGGACAACAGAGAGAGGGACAACAGAGAGAGGGACAACAGAGAGAGGGACAACAGAGAGAGGGACAACAGAGAGAGGGACAACAGAGAGAGGGACAACAGAGAGAGGGACAACAGAGAGAGGGACAACAGAGAGAGGGACAACAGAGAGAGGGACAACAGAGAGAGGGACAACAGAGAGAGGGACAACAGAGAGAGGGACAACAGAGAGAGGGACAACAGAGAGAGGGAAAACAGAGAGAGGGAAAACAGAGAGAGGGAAAACAGAGAGAGGGACAACAGAGAGAGGGACAACAGAGAGAGGGACAACAGAGAGAGGGACAACAGAGAGAGGGACAACAGAGAGAGGGACAACAGAGAGAGGGAAAACAGAGAGAGGGACAACAGAGAGAGGGACAACAGAGAGAGGGAAAACAGAGAGAGGGACAACAGAGAGAGGGAAAACAGAGAGAGGGAAAACAGAGAGAGGGACAACAGAGAGAGGGACAACAGAGAGAGGGACAACAGAGAGAGGGAAAACAGAGAGAGGGAAAACAGAGAGAGGGAAAACAGAGAGAGGGAAAACAGAGAGAGGGAAAACAGAGAGAGGGAAAACAGAGAGAGGGAAAACAGAGAGAGGGAAAACAGAGAGAGGGAAAACAGAGAGAGGGAAAACAGAGAGAGGGAAAACAGAGAGAGGGAAAACAGAGAGAGGGAAAACAGAGAGAGGGAAAACAGAGAGAGGGAAAACAGAGAGAGGGAAAACAGAGAGAGGGAAAACAGAGAGAGGGAAAACAGAGAGAGGGAAAACAGAGAGAGGGAAAACAGAGAGAGGGAAAACAGAGAGAGGGAAAACAGAGAGAGGGAAAACAGAGAGAGGGAAAACAGAGAGAGGGAAAACAGAGAGAGGGAAAACAGAGAGAGGGAAAACAGAGAGAGGGAAAACAGAGAGAGGGAAAACAGAGAGAGGGAAAACAGAGAGAGGGAAAACAGAGAGAGGGAAAACAGAGAGAGGGAAAACAGAGAGAGGGAAAACAGAGAGAGGGAAAACAGAGAGAGGGAAAACAGAGAGAGGGAAAACAGAGAGAGGGAAAACAGAGAGAGGGAAAACAGAGAGAGGGAAAACAGAGAGAGGGAAAACAGAGAGAGGGAAAACAGAGAGAGGGAAAACAGAGAGAGGGAAAACAGAGAGAGGGAAAACAGAGAGAGGGAAAACAGAGAGAGGGAAAACAGAGAGAGGGAAAACAGAGAGAGGGAAAACAGAGAGAGGGAAAACAGAGAGAGGGAAAACAGAGAGAGGGAAAACAGAGAGAGGGAAAACAGAGAGAGGGAAAACAGAGAGAGGGAAAACAGAGAGAGGGAAAACAGAGAGAGGGAAAACAGAGAGAGGGAAAACAGAGAGAGGGAAAACAGAGAGAGGGAAAACAGAGAGAGGGAAAACAGAGAGAGGGAAAACAGAGAGAGGGAAAACAGAGAGAGGGAAAACAGAGAGAGGGAAAACAGAGAGAGGGAAAACAGAGAGAGGGAAAACAGAGAGAGGGAAAACAGAGAGAGGGAAAACAGAGAGAGGGAAAACAGAGAGAGGGAAAACAGAGAGAGGGAAAACAGAGAGAGGGAAAACAGAGAGAGGGAAAACAGAGAGAGGGAAAACAGAGAGAGGGAAAACAGAGAGAGGGAAAACAGAGAGAAGGAAAACGGACGGACGGACGGAATGCCGTCAATCGATTTTTAAGTATAAAGAAGCAACAAATCATGGATTGTGACCACACCACGAGATAGAGGATTTTTTTTCTTAATTTAGCAACTGGTTTTATCCACTTATTCGTTTTCACGGCCCGGCAATTAATTTTTTTCCGCCGAAAATTGGCCATTTTTTCGCGCAGCATTACATAACTTTCCCTATACTAAGTATATCACTCCGTGTATACGTACGTATACGGGAAAGTAAAAATTAATAACAGCTTTTTCGTAACAGTATATTTTCTTTAATAAAAGAACTCATACGGTTAAATCATTCTTCACTTTCATCGTTCAGTCCTCGATCTCTCAGCGATGTTTCCGCTGCGATGAAAGTGGATACAAAGCGAAAGACAAAATTGAATTAATACTAAATGCTGCATCGGCACGTAGTTCCTTGCATATATGCATATACATATTACATATATGTAATAGCAATATTAAAATACCACACAAGGCCCACAGAAGTGTTTCCAATTCCCTAAAGTTTTGTCAACGCTGGGATACGAATTCACGTATTTAGGTTCAGCAAAATATTACTATGTCTACTACACTATTCACCCAAAAATCACAGCCTCTCCGACACCTAAGTTGCACAGGGGAACTAATTTTTTTAATCGGCGTGCGTAAACTCACAATCCGACGCGTAGGGCGCCACTACTGGAAGTCTGAGATGGCCTTATTTAAGAGTTTCGGGAACTTCTGTAAGAACTCAATGTTTCAAAGTTCGAGTTAATAGCAAGTGAGCTCGACCAAGCGACCCCTCTGAAGGTCAATTTCAAACACTGAAGTCTGAGGAACGAATACACACTGAATATTAATGAATACAAGAAAGTATATAGTTTTGGAATAAATGCATTTAAAAAACATTTTCCCCGCAAAATTGCTCTCTCATTAAAATTAAGTGAACTCGTTTTTAATTTTCCATGCCATTCACTAGAAATTTCTCTAATTACACATATTTATTTACATGTGTGTAACATTACAATTTGTAATATTAATCTATTGTTTGTTTCTGTATTGAATTTAAATTATTTGTCATAATTGTCCAAGAGATCGTAGCAAAGCATTCTCCCATTATTCTCCGATATTACTGAATTAGTCTCACATTCTTCAAATCCCGTCTTTCCTTTAATATATTTACTTGAATTGCTAGAACGCGTTAGCTTGAATTGTTAGATAAGGGTTGCTTGCCTTAGAGTTGAGGATGGCTCAAGACGCGTGTCAAAAATATATTTTTACTCTATCTATTTATTACCAAATGAGACATTATTGTATCTCTCTTTATATGATCTATTCATTTCAGGTAAAACCTACGCAGCTCCATTTTATCTTCCGTGCCACCGTTCCGTCGAAATGCAATTTTAAAAATCAATTTGTTTTTATCATAATTCAATTATTAATAAAATAATTTGTTTATACTCAATTTCCTCTCAAGACGGTTAACTATTGGCAGCCACTTAGCACAAGTAAGTAGAAGATATCCAAGCACATAATAAAGAAGCCTACACATTTGCAGGACAACAGCTTCTGCGTTTTGAAATTTGAAACAAAATTTATTTGTAATGCAGATGAATGAAAATAATGAAACTAAAGTTTCAACGATGTATTAAGAATATAAAGGAAATTTTCAAAGTTAGAAAACAGCAATATTTCCTTAGCAACAATTTCTACCGTTTTGCCGTAAGTCAGAAATCGTTAATATAATATAATCGGAGAAAAGCAAAACTATCTGAACCAAATACTTGACTGCAAATACTTGACGCAAAGAGCGATCGGATTGTCTGTAAAACAAATGAGGGTTGGCATCAGGTGCTAATTTCCTATAAACAATTGCGTAAGGAAAGGTGATAGTCCCGATCGGATTGCGGAATTTCGCAACTTGTTGAAAGGCAATTGAGATGAGAGAGTAAAGAAATATTGCGTAATTTGTAAATTTATAAACAATTTCCAATTTTTGCAATTCTAAAGTGGGAAGAGTTTCCTGATGGCCCAGAACCGAAAACTGCGAATTAAAAATTTTGCAACAATTAACAATTTTATAAACAATTTCGAAATGTGCGTAATTCCTGCGGAAGAGTGTGCCCAAATTGTCCCTAAGTTCAATATCGCAAAATAACAATTTTGACCAGAGATGCAAATTGATTGCTTAATATCTAGTTTAATTGTTGCTTTAATAATAAATATACAATTGGTCTTTGAATTTTATTGTCTTGTATTGAAATGGTTCCCTAGAAATTTTCTATCGAATGCAGAAAGACAGTATTTTGCAATTTTTGCAACTTTTAGAATCACTTTTGAACACTTGAAAATGTGCAATTATAATAGTTTTTCTTATGGAAAAAATCTGGACAGTTGATAAAGTTCATGGATTGTGTATGAACAACAATATTGGAATTAGAATGCGTATAAGAAAGTAATTTGTCTAAAATTATTGTTATTTTATCTCACATCACCGTAATTTCTTCAAAAAGAATTGTGTTAATAGTGGTTAAATGTATGTGTTCATATATATTTGAATAAATTTACTTTAATGTTCGTAAAAGTGTTTCATTCCTTGTATTTTTATTTGAAAATATTTTCACATCGGAACTAGCGACGCCCGCCATTTTGTACGACGTTAAGTTTGTTAGGTCACTCCCCCTTGTGTTGAGATTGGCTGCGTAGGTTTGTGAGGCTCCGCCTGCGACGTTTCGTCATGACAAGGGCTGCCCAAGCCGTGCACAAGCTGAACTTAGTCGCAGACGGCCGCTATCAATTTTTGTTTCCAAAACCGTACCTGTTTTGCGTCGTAACGTTGTAGATTGTCTGTTCTGGTTGATCTTCTGCTGCATCCAACCCACGTTTTCTTTTATTTGTGGCACTTTCTTACTGTTCTTTTGTAACCTCTTGCGTATTCGGCGCTCTCGGTAGTTGAAAGTTCACACACGCTGCTTGATTCACTGGTTGAACTGGATTAAGATGTTCGCGTTGCTGGAGTTGATAAAGTAAAATTTGGTTTTGCTGTAATTGTTCCTGTAATTGATTTTGCGTTACTTCATGTTATTGTAGCAGTTGCTGGTATTATTGGTGAATTTTTGCGAATTCTTCATTCATTGTAGCGGGAGCACTGTTTGGGTCTATGTACATTTCTTCTGCATCTTCGTGGTTTAGTATTTGCACTGACCTGTCCCCTTTAGGGGGACATCGCCGTTTAACATGTGGTTCACTTCAGTAGTAATTTTAATTGTACAGTAAGTAGAAATCTGAACGAAGACGTTTTGAGGTACACTTTCGCCACCTTCGACCTGGGACCGGCTGCCCCGGCCCTTATCTTGGCACTCTGCGATAAGCACTAGCTACCCTCGGAGCGGCAGGCACGTCTACTCGCGGTCGCTGCCAAGACTGAACTGATTTTTGCTTTTTTATGGACTAAGGAGAACTATACATATATAAACGCTTATCGTTTGTAAATCTTGCTTTCGTTGTTTAGTGATTAATTCTCATACATTTTAAATGTATCTGAAGCGTATTTTTGAAGGCAGAAACTTCTATTTATACCGGGTGAACCACCAATTGTGGTCACCACCCTCTTATCTTCTTAACGGTTCACAACATCAAAAAGCAGTTTTCGCTCATCAGTGCGGAGTCATGAAGCAAGTAATGTGCGTTAGAGATATTGTTTGTAATATTTTCAGTTTGGTGCGGTTGTATTAGCCGACCTCATGCGATCTTTCCTTCGTCTTTTTTTCTCAGGCTTAAATTTTAGTTTCCAAGAATAATTAGCTGTATTTGAAAATAATACACGCTGCTCTGCTATGATTTAAATCGTCTGATATGACAAAATTGAAACAATGACTTCTTCGCTTGGCCACAAATAGCATGTATAGCTTGAGCATTGTTCCAATGTACCTTCTGTACACTGCCTTGAATTGTGAATGCGTAGTTCTCTGAAATTTTGGCTGATTTGGCATGGAATGGCCAATGTGCAAATCATTAAAATTCACCAGTTTCATCAATATTAACAATTTGCGCATCTTGTATACATTAACCATCAATATATCATTTCTCAATTTAAGTTACTATTTAACGTCATATTTGATGCAGTTCCTGTTGCCATTTTTACTGTGTCAATATTTTTCTATACAAAGATGCGGAATAATATAAATAATGGAATGTCCAATAATACTCCCGTTCTCTCTTAGAAAACAGAAAAGAAGTTGGTGACTTCCATGAGTAGACAAAAAACTAGTGGTGCTACAGAATGGCACAGGCTTTCCCGTATTAGTTTTCTATTTCTTTGGGTCTTCGCTAGCTATTTGGAATTGCCACAAACTCTTTCTTGCCAGCTGTCATCTATCACCGCCAAATGTACATTTTTTGTCATTTTCTTAATTTTTCGGTTTCCTATTGGTAGAACGGAAGAATTAATTTACAATATTAAAAGAACACAAAAACTTAGTCATAAATGGCAATTTTCTTTTAAAAATTATGTGCCGTTTAAGAGAAAATGGCGTTTTAGCGCTAGTAAAAATGCGAAATTTGAAGCTCATTTTCACTGCAAATTTTTGAGTTTTCAAAATACTCTATTTCAAGTTACTTGAAGCACTTACACTCGCAAATATAATAATGTTTACAAATTGCTGGTAATGTGCATATTAAAGATGTGAGAGATATTTCAAAAAAATTACAATTATGTAATTTTTGAAAAAACAAAAAAAACTCAAAATAAACTTTACGCTATACTAAAGAGTGTAATTGGCACTATCCGTTACAAAAGTTTGAAGAAAAAATTTGCAGCCATATACGAGAAAATGGCGTTTGAGCATTTCTGAAAATGCTGAAATTTGAGCTACTTTTCACAGAAAACGGTAGTGTTTTCGAGAAACTTTACTTGACATTATTTAAAGCATATTGTAGTGATACCGAATATATTACAGTTAATTGCGCGCCTAAGAATTACTCCGCGTCGCACGACAGCGAGGGTCAGCCGACGGCGCCAGGACGGCGGCGGCCACTCGCCGCCCCCCTACACTTTGAATTTGTCATGGCCACGGATCCCGGAGCTTGGGTGGTCGTTTCGTGCGCACGGCACCCCCGGTATTTTTCCGCGACGCTCAGAGCCCTCCCCCAGCCCCCCTTGAGATTTCCAGCCCCTCACACCCTCAGTCATTAATAACTGTCCCTATTTGACGCAAAATTGAAGCGAGAGGGAGCGATAGCCAGCTTCTCTCTCATTTCTCGGCCTCAAAAACCCCCGACGATTGGGCAGAAATAGTTTGAGACGCACTACCCTTGCGCCAATAGCCGCCGGAATTAGGCAATGTCCTGGAAGGTTCCAGAATCTTGGGGATAATTTTGGGTGGGGGAAAGAAGCTTCGAGGGACTTCGAGCAGGCGACGCGTGGAGAGAAGCGAACGAGTTGCGTTCGGGGTAGGACGCGAGTAGCGGTCAAGGGGGGACAAGTTGCCTTGTGGTGGCACTAGGCGCCGGAGACAGAGTTCGGTTCGTGTTGGATGGACTTATAAAAAACATTGAGTTTTCTTGGGAGAATTGTGCAAGTCCCCTTTAACAATTGTAGACCGCGGGGCTGTGTGACGGACAATTGACAGTGAATTGTGCTGTGTTAATATTCGACTTGTGCTCGAATTCGGAACTTTTTCGTGAGATTATTAGATGATTCACGAACTCGCTACGATCTCCAAAATACCGTGTGATAGATCGAGAGTGAGGAGATCATTCGTTCGAGCAGACATTACCTAATCATTCACAACAGTGAGCGGACGGCGCTGTGTGTTGGGCCAGCCCCAGCAGCCCCTCGCGTATACCTGGTTCAGACCTGCGCACCACCCCACCCGGGCGGCGCCTCATCGCCCGTGACGACCCTCGCAGCCAGCTGACGGCCCGAGGTTATTCAACTTTGGTGGGTTGTGCAAGCCGCCTTGCGGAGGCAGTATTTATTTTGCTTTAGTGGTGCGCCCGTGGTCGAAAGTCATAAACTGTGTGGCGAACAATTTTTGCTAACTACCTTTTGACCGGGCGACGAAGAGAGATTCCCCGGCCGCGCTTGGCCGCCAAGAGGGAATTTACGCAAGGAGAAAATCTTTGTCATTGTAATTGTATTAATTTGTATTTCTTAATTTTAACTTGTGTGTGTGTGCATGACATATTCTTTTGATTTGGGTAAAGGGGAGCATGCTCGCTGACATGATTGGTACCAGTTCATTCGTGATTTATTACTGAATAAATCCCCCATGTTGTTATATGAATTCAATGCTTCTCATTTGACCCCGACCGCCAGCTTCCTCCATCATCGCCATTTCAGGCCAGACTGTCTATCGACTGAGCGAGCCGGCTACCCGTCCGAGGCGCCCAACCGAAGATGAAGGGTAGTCGCAATATGTACTCGTCAATGTAATAATGTGAAAAAATCGCCGATAATGTAGATATTAACGACGCGAGAGACAAGTAAAAATATTTACATTTTTGTAATTTTTGAAAAAACCAACCGATAGAGCAATATGTCTTTTATGTCATATGATAGAGTACATTTACCACTATACCTACAAAAGTTTAAAGAAAAAATTTGCAGACGTTTTTGAGAAAATCTTGTTTTTGTAATTTTTTAAAATTGCACATATTGCACGCAATATTGCACGAAAACTACTAAAATTTTGAAAAACATTTACCTGACCTTTATGAAAGAACTTAATATGTACAACAGATTTTTCCTTCAAATAAAATTTATCTTCAATTTTGTAGTTGGAGAAAGACGCCGAAAAAAAGTCAAACTTTCACAATTTTCGAAATTTCAGAGCTGTACGTGAAAATCGGACCTATGCCATATTAAAAAGTGAATTTTACTCTATTCATACAAGAAATTTAAAGAAAAAATTTGGAGCCGTTTTTGAGAAAATTTTGAAAATCCCCGGGGGGCCTAATATAAAGTACCCCCAAATTTTCAAGAATCTTTTTCAAAATCTCAAAGCTTCGACTAGAAGCAGATCGACCGGGGAATATACACTTTGGAAGAAATCGTACGTATAGTTTAGGCGCTAGCAGTGTTCACAGACGGACGGACGGACGGACGGACGGACGGACGGACGGACGGACGGACGGACGGACGGACGGACGGACGGACGGACGGACGGACGGACGGACGGACGGACGGACGGACGGACGACGGACGGACGGACGGACGGACGGACGGACGGACGGACGGACGGACGGACGGACGGACGGACGGACGGACGGACGGACGGACGGACGGACGGACGGACGGACGGACGGACGGACGGACGGACGGACGGACGGACGGACGGACGGACGGACGGACGGACGGACGGACGGACGGACGGACGGACGGACGGACGGACGGACGGACGGACGGACGGACGGACGGACGGACGGACGGACGGACGGACGGACGGACGGACGGACGGACGGACGGACGGACGGACGGACGGACGGACGGACGGACGGACGGACGGACGGACGGACGGACGGACGGACGGACGGACGGACGGACGGACGGACGGACGGACGGACGGACGGACGGACGGACGGACGGACGGACGGACGGACGGACGGACGGACGGACGGACGGACGGACGGACGGACGGACGGACGGACGGACGGACGGACGGACGGACGGACGGACGGACGGACGGACGGACGGACGGACGGACGGACGGACGGACGACGGACGGACGGACGGACGGACGGACGGACGGACGGACGGACGGACGGACGGACGGACGGACGGACGGACGGGCGGACGGGCGGACGGGCGGACGGGCGGACGGACGGACGGACGGACGGACGGACGGACGGACGGACGGACGGACGGACGGACGGACGGACGGACGGACGGACGGACGGACGGACGGACGGACGGACGGACGGACGGACGGACGGACGGACGGACGGACGGACGGACGGACGGACGGACGGACGGACGGACGGACGGACGGACGGACGGACGGACGGACGGACGGACGGACGGACGGACGGACGGACGGACGGACGGACGGACGGACGGACGGACGGACGGACGGACGGACGGACGGACGGACGGACGGACGGACGGACGGACGGACGGACGGACGGACGGACGGACGGACGGACGGACGGACGGACGGACGGACGGACGGACGGACGGACGGACGGACGGACGGACGGACGGACGGACGGACGGACGGACGGACGGACGGACGGACGGACGGACGGACGGACGGACGGACGGACGGACGGACGGACGGACGGACGGACGGACGGACGGACGGACGGACGGACGGACGGACGGACGGACGGACGGACGGACGGACGGACGGACGGACGGACGGACGGACGGACGGACGGACGGACGGACGGACGGACGGACGGACGGACGGACGGACGGACGGACGGACGGACGGACGGACGGACGGACGGACGGACGGACGGACGGACGGACGGACGACGGACGGACGGACGGACGGACGGACGGACGGACGGACGGACGGACGGACGGACGGACGGACGGACGGACGGACGGACGGACGGACGGACGGACGGACGGACGGACGGACGGACGGACGGACGGACGGACGGACGGACGGACGGACGGACGGACGGACGGACGGACGGACGGACGGACGGACGGACGGACGGACGGACGGACGGACGGACGGACGGACGGACGGACGGACGGACGGACGGACGGACGGACGGACGGACGGACGGACGGACGGACGGACGGACGGACGGACGGACGGACGGACGGAACGGACGGACGGACGGACGGACGGACGGACGGACGGACGGACGGACGGACGGGACGGACGGACGGACGGACGGACGGACGGACGGACGGACGGACGGACGGACGGACGGACGGACGGACGGACGGACGGACGGACGGACGGACGGACGGACGGACGGACGGACGGACGGACGGACGGACGGACGGACGGACGGACGGACGGACGGACGGACGGACGGACGGACGGACGGACGGACGGACGGACGGACGGACGGACGGACGGACGGACGGACGGACGGACGGACGGACGGACGGACGGACGGACGGACGGACGGACCTTTTCCTTTCAATGGTTTTTTCGGTATGAAGGATCCACAAAACAGGGTTTCTGGCTACAGCACGTGTTAGGTGATTTTTTTTTAAATTTAGCAACTGATTTTATCTACGTTTTCCTTTTCACGGCCCGGCAATTAATTTTTTCCCGCCGAAAATTGGCCATTTTTTTCGCGCAGCATTACATAACTTTCCCTAAACTACGTATATCACTCCGTGTATAGGTACGTATGCGGGAAAGTAAAAATGGCCAATTTTCGGCGGAAAAAAATTAATTGCCGGGCCGTGAAAAGGAAAAAGTGGTGCTACAGAATGGCACAGACTTTCCCGTATTAGTTTTCTATTTCTTTGGGTCTTCGCTAGCTATTCGGAATTGCCACAAACTCTTTCTTGCCAGCTGTAATCTATCACCGCCAAAAGTTCATTTTTTTGTCATTTTCTTAATTTTTCGGTTTCCTATTGGTAGAACGGAAACATTAATTTTAGAATATTAAAGAACACAAAAACTTAGTCATAAATGGCAATTTTCTTTTAAAAAATTATGTGCCGTTTAAGAGAAAATGGCATTTTGTAATTTGTAGACAGCAATTTGTAAACATTATTATATTTGTGAGTGTAAGTGCTTTAAATATCTTCAAATAAAGTATTTTGAAAAGTCAAAAATTTTCTATGAAAATGAGCTTCAAAAGGGGTAGCGGAATAAGATATGCAAAACTGCCCCCGAGGGCTAAAAATTTTTTATTTTGAAAATCGTAATTGAAGTGTTAAAAAATGTTTTTTCGCCGAATTCAAGTCAATTCATCATTAAGATAATTTTCCAACGTTCGTTCTATGTGTTCTTCTAATTTTATAATTGTGATCAAATCTATTAAAGTAATCCGATTTATCGAGCCTTCCCCTAATTTCCTTCCATGGACAGCCATCAATGTAAGATTTATATAGTGCGCAAAGTCGTGCCCTCTTTCTCCGGTGTTCTAAAGATTCTCAATGCGGAGGTATGTTCCTCCGAAATGTGTATTTTACCGCCCTATTTTGTATCCTTTCCAAGCTATTTTTAAGTCCTATTTTGTACGGATCCCAACAACTAGTTCCGTATTCCTTTACCGGTCTAACAAGAGAAGTATACGCGATTTCTTTTGCTTTTTAATTGCATTTTTTTAAGATTTCGCATGAAGAAATGCAAAGACCTCCAAGCTTTACCCACTATGTAGTTTGTTTGTTTCTCCCATCCCAACCTGCTATCCAGGAGTATGCCAAGGTATTTATAGGTCGATACTCGCAGAACTACTTCATTACCTAGCTGATAAGGAATCCTATGAAAAGCTCTGACCCTACAAAATGTGATCGCTTTACTTTTCTTTACTTTTATTGACATTTTATTACCTCTTGCCCAATCATTGATCTTATTTAAATCGTCCTGTAGTTGAAACATAATAATAACAATGACATAACAGTGATAACAATGAACTACAAGAAAATTCTCTATGTACCGTTCTCGACACATAGAATGGGCAACGGCCAAATTCAGAAGTGCCCGTCTTTCCGCGCATTCTGGCACACTGTACGGACGATAACGCCATCTGGTTCTTTCATAGTAACTATTACAAAAGAACATTCGGAACCAACTGCCAACGACTGAGAAGCTGATAGGCTAGATTTCCCGCAATCATGATCTCTAGTTTGAACGTTCTCTATGATACGCGTGTTTATCCGAATGATTGAGAGTATTGGCGTAGAAGGCACAGGGGGCGGGGATAGTCTCCATCGCGTCGTCATGCAAGCCATTCGATCGTCTACAAGAAATATATCAATAAAGATAATATCATACAATATGACATAAAGGGTTCAACACATGCAAAAGAATTAGTGGATTTGAAAAGGAAATTTGGAAATATTTAATTCTGATTTACTTGCAAAAAAATCAATTGAATATCCCCTCTTTTAACGCAAAACAACTTACGTACGTGTATGGATATTACGGATCCGAGACGAAGAAATGAAGTGTGCGAAGGCGGCTGCAGAATCGGAAAAATAATTGGGAGTTGGAAGTTTTGGCGAAGTAATAGTGTTCAAATATCAGTGTTTACGAAATTTAAGGTTTTTGCAATAATTAAACTAGGTATTCAGTAATAATTTTGCATCGCTTGTCAAAATTGTTAGTTTGCAATATTCACCTCAAAGACAATTTGAGGCCATTTCCTCCGTGCAGCGCACGTTGCGGAATTGTTTATAAAATTGTTAATTGTTGAAAAATTGTTAATTTGCAGTTTTCGGTTCTGGAATATAAGGGACCCCTTTCCTCTTCAGAACTGCAAAATTTGGAAATTGTTCATAAATTTACAAATTTTGCGAAATTATTTTATTGTCTTTTCTAAACTGCCTTTGAAGGAGATGCAAAATTCTGCAATCCAATCGCCGCTACCGCCTTTCGTTTTCGAGATATGTAATTGTTTCTAAGAATTTAGCATGTCATGACAACTCCCATTTCTTTGGAAGTCAGTGGCAGTTCTCTCACAAATCTACCCTTCAAGCTGTTTCCCAAATGCAACGTGCATTGAGCGACATTCTTTTCTCATGCGACCCTGACACCAGAATGGTATTTGAAACTACCTTCAAAACGCAAGTCGATTGCTTTGCGGAATGGAAACACGAGTTGTTACAAATGTTCCCTAAATACGTAAATGCCAAGAAGGTCATCTTATGAGAACACACAAATTCTCTGAGCATATGAATGAATCAGTCATTTCAACAGCTGAGCCACTACCTTATAATAGTAATAACATCCACAATTTCGTTAATTAATTGTGTTATTTAAATGCAGCTCGTGTTCAACCCATGCAGAAAAGCAAACATTTATAGTATCATTTAAACTAAATATAACCATTGTTAGGATGATTACTTTCAGAATAATTGAACGACCAGAATCTTACGTTCTCTACCATTTGACTGAAACACCGGATAGAGGACGGCGGAGAATGTGATTAAAAGGAAATAAATATTCTATATATTGATGTCGACATGTTGGGGAAAAAACATAACCTAACTCGTTGGGAGCCGAATTTGATTCTCATAACAAAATTGTGGCTGTCACTTCACGCATAAGATCTTTAAAATCTATTCAAAATCTGCTCCAATTCTTTTAATTGTTACCTAAATTTTAGTAAAATGCTTTTGCAATTATGATTTATGTTCGATAATTAGTAAATTCTCTCGAAATAGAAAATCTGATTTGATTTTTTGTGATCCTTACCTACACCACCAAAATTCAAACCATATTTTTTAATGAAATATATTCTTCAACTTTAGAACTTTTTATTTTATTGTTTATAGTTTTTCAGAATATTTATATTTTTCCGTAATTTGAATATTTCGAGCAAAGCTATGTTTCATTCGAGTGTTACTATGTATTTGTAGTTCTTGTGTAATATTGTCTCCCCTCTAAATTGAAAAAACCAGTGGTGGACATACTCTCTCGATTTCTTTATAACAATTACGTAATATAAAAATTCAAGTTAACATCCAGCAAAAATTTCACAATTCCAACTGGATTGCATATATTGTCGCGGCCAATGACGTCTCATGTCTTAATTAAAAATCGCGGCATTGATCCAAAAACGTCGTTTTGGGAGTGTTTAGCACCCGCGAAATCACTCTCCGAACTGAGATTTGAATTTGAGAGCATAGATTTCGAGATTTCATTACATAATCCAGCTGGTGATTTACTACAAGTAGTCTCACCAACTGTGGGCCACCCCTATAACTCCTAAACGACTTCCGATATCAAAATACAGTTTTCGCTCAACAATGTGGAGTCATGGAGCAAGTGAAATGGTGTACAGATATTGTTTGAAATACTTTTAGTTTTGGAGAAATTAAATCAACTTTGATTTTTTTTAAATCGAACCATATATTTTTCTTACTAGCAATAGATAAATCATAAAAAGGGGAATGCAATGATGTAACATATGTTCATATTTTGATAGTATTTTGTGTAATAAATTATACTTTCTGGCAAGAGATTTTAAATGAAACCTGCACTTTTTGCTGTAGCTGCTTGTCGCTATTGTCACTTTTGGTAAAGGCCTTCGTGGCCTCTCCTCGAAAAGAGCCGGCGCCGGGAATGCAACCTTCCTGAATGGCAACAGTTGCAAGAATTGACACAGGAAATCTCGTGCATTTAATTTAAAATCACTTGTCAGAAAGTATAATTTTGTGCTCAAAATACTATTAAAACAATAACATGTTACGTCATTGCACTCGTCTACTTATGATCTACCTCTCGCTAGTGAGAAAAAATCATGGTTCCATTTAAAAAATGAAAGATGATTAGTTTTCTCGAAAACTAAAAATTTTTCGGACAATATCCTTACGGTACATTACTTGCCTTATGATTCCGCATTGTTGGGCGAAAACTACATTTCTATATCGGGAACCGTTTAGAAGTTACGGGGGAGGCCCATAGTTGGTGGGACTGCCTGTATGCCAAACCTCGCAAGTGTTGGAGCGTTTTCGTTGTCACATAAAAAGAAACTAGTGTTGCAACAGAATGTCACAGAGTTTCTCGTACTAGATCTCTTCTGATTTCTTTAATCTAGACTAGTTTTTTGGTTTTACATCACCTACTTTCCAGCTGTCATCCATGGCTGACATTATTTTATTTAACATTTTCTCAATTTTTCAGGCCATTTAAAATAGAAAAAGGTGATATTATAATTATTACATTAGTTAAACCTAATCCTATATCATAATTTTCGATTAAAAATTATGATCCGTTTTTGAGAAAATTTTGAAAATGTTCGGAGGCTTCATGTAAAATACCCCCAAAAATTAATGAATACTTTTCAAAATCGCAGGGCAACGCAAGCCAAATGGACAGGGGTTTCTTCAATTTGGAAAAATCCTACCCATGGCTTAGGCGCTAGTGTTGTTCACATACACCGGACAGACGGACGTTTTGCCGTCAATTGGTTTTTCGGTATCAAGGACCCACAACACATGTATTCTGGATAAACTACGTGTTAGAGGATTTTTTCTTAATTTAGCTCAGGATTTATCCACTTTTTCGTGATCGTGGCCCAAAAATGACTTTTTCCAGAAAATCCGCCGTTTTCTCGTGCAGCATTACATAACTTTCCCTACACTACATATATAATTTGTATATACGTACGTATACGGGAAAGTAAAAATAATAAAAAAAGGAGAAAAGAAATAACATAGTGATGAAAAATGAAAAGGATTCACGACAAGGAAACCCAGCCACATACAAAGAGAAAAAACAAAAAAAATATCCTGGAAACCGTAGTTGGGAATATAAACGTTGTTGATGCATTCTTTATTGGAGAAAATAAAACAAGAAGAATAATGAGATAAAATATCAATCACGGAGAACAAGATTAAATCAAAATATAAAGACACTTACATAGAAAATGTTCTCACAAGACAGGAAAGAGTGATCTATGCTGCACTCTGGCAAGTAGCAATACAAGAAAAAGAAGAGGGGGAAATAATGAAGATCGGCTATAAAAAATAGAAATAAATGTCAAATGGGAGTATTGGGACAACACCATGAAAAAAAAACTCAAAAAACTAAGAAAAAGTTCATGGACAAAAAGCATCAACGCTAAACAACACACGACTGCATCCAAGACACCATATAATAAAGAACAATACGTGAAAAAAACAAAAAAGAAACAATCAAAGATATGTATTACAATAGCAATGTCAGGACATTGCTGTGTGGGGAGAGAAAAATGGAACTCATTCACGCTTCGTATATACGTATGTATACGGGAAAGTAAAAATCCACTAATTTACAAAATTATACTTTTGTCTTGACAATGTTATGCATGAAACGGGCAAAATTCGTGATAGCGAACAAGGAATTCTAAAAAAATTGTAATTGACGTGCGGCATTGAAATAACAAGATTTTATTGTAGTAAAATAAATAACACGATTTTAAATCGGAAACATAATGAATTTTAAAATATTGTACTGTTATTTTCTTTTTTCCACAAACAAAACTGTTTGTATGTCTTAGAATTCAAAAAGGACAATGGAATTGCGGTCTTAATACTTCGGATACCTCGAAGTTACATACTTCGGAAAGAGAGTCTTTTAGTAATCTTGTAATCGTACGTCGTAAGAAATCTTGCAGAATTTTAGCGATATATCGACAAGAAATAGGAGGTTTTTTGTGTCTGTGAGTAATTCATTAAAACCCGTCTTGACGTTTCCTCTTTTGCCTTGATATGAGTTATATTCCTACTATGTATATTGTTTGTCTCCTTTACTTAGAAAGAAACAAAATAATTTCTATTAATTTCAAAATAATTTCTATATAATGCATGCACTGTCTCACAAACGCTTTTCATAGAGAATGTGAATAAAGATGATAGGAATTGCTGGTGATCAGCAATTACAATTATTCTTACTGTGTCAATACTTCGAATTTGCAATCTCTACTTTGAAATTAACAAGTTTTCCAGAAGGTAGTTCTGATGAATATTTATGGGACGTATTTTAGTTGTGTGTTGAAATTTCATAGCTTTAAAGTAAAATAAAATAAATTTCAAAATTCAATTTCTCGAAAAATTTTTGAAGGTGGAAATGTTTTTGGACATTGATTTCAGATGTATGCAGAAATATATTTTGTGTCTTCTATTTTTTAAAAGACAACAAAGATAATACAGATTTTGAGTAAAAAAATGAATAGAAATTTTTTTGATATCCAGCAAATATTTTTACCAAAAATTAACGCAAAAATGACTGCTTCCACTTATACACCGGGCGACAATGTTAGTGATATATCTTTGCTTGATTCGATATTATAGTTCAGAAAAGAGTTGAATAAAATCATCTTTCTTTAGAGGGATTATCGATTTTCTCTCATAAGCCTCAAGCTAGCACTGACTTGCCAATTTTCCTGGGGAAGCACTTTCGATTCCGGGTGAAATCAGATAAGGGGCTATACAGCGTTGCCAAGGAAAAATCAATATTTTCACTCACGCCAAAGCAAACTGAAATATTCGTATTTCCTATTCATTCTTCTATTCATTCATTCTCAGAATAGCAAAGCCACATAAGAGTTAATTATCTCATTAGTGAAAGACCTGTCTACTTCAGAGACGCTAAAATTTTGCTTTTTAGAAATAAAAAGTTTAATACTCGCAGTATCGCAGTTTGAAATTACAGCAACTCGCTATTTTTCCAGCTTTGCTTGTTATATAAATTCCTATTTCTGAGATAAAAGCTAACTTTTCTAGTCATACTCCAAAATAGCACGATTTTCTCGTATTTGTTAGTCTCTTAATACTTTTAGTCTGAATTAGCTTTTCGTTTTTTTTCACCCTCTTCACAGCAACTGTTTATTGGTGCCTGTAACATATTTTTACTTTTTCATACTTACTTCGTTACAAGAGAAAGTTTTGTAATCGTATGCCGGTGAATTTTCATCAAAAAACTCTTATTGCCAAGTCCTGTTAACGAAAAACTGAGTAAATCGTGTTTGTTTACGAGAATATAGCAAATTATTTCTTCTAACACGTTGTGTAAGGGAACGTCCATAAATTACGAAACGGTAAAGGGGGAGGGGGTCTGAGCCTGTGTTACTCTGCGTTACATGGGGATAAGGGGATATTAATTGTTACGTAACATATTTTTTTTTAATTTTTCAATATTTGCTGAAATGATTCCTTTTGTGAGTCCTGTATTAAAACATTAAAATATTAACACATATAACAATAAAAATTAATTTCGACGACAAAATGTCAGTCTGTCTGTGTGTCTGTCCGTTCGTTCATTTTGGTTAATGCTAGCGCCTAAACTGTACTTCCGATTTTCTTCAAAATTGATATTCCTCGATCGATTTAAATGATTTCGAGGCCCTCTGGGTTTGCCAGAAACATTTTGGTTTTGGAAGTTCTTTGTAAATATTTTAAAATTTTCTCAAAATGACTCCCAAAATTTTGATTAAACTTTGGCCTCGAATAGCGTAAAGAACGCCTAAGTGAAGAATATTAAATTAAAATTAAGTTCATTTCATTTTACTCAGTGAATATAGCACTATCCATGCAAAACATTAAAGAACACAATATTGATGCAGTTTTGAGAAAATCCTAAATTTAATATTATTTAATGTCGCTCATATTTCAATCAAGATTGTGCAAAAACAAGTAATATATTCAGAAAAGTTTACATGATATTTTATAAAGAACTGATTGTCAAGAACTAATTTCACGTGAAGAAAAAATCGCGTCAACTAAATCACTACAATATTTAAAGAATTATTTTCAAATTGCAGGATCTCGAGTCGGGCCACATCAATAATGCAATGTTTTTAGCAAACATTCTACAAATAGTTTAGGCACTAGTGTGTTCACAGAACGACAAGTGGACCGATGGACGGACGTTTCCAGAAAAAACAGTTTTCGTATCAGATGACCCCAAAACGTGCACTTCCATTGGAATCTCGAAATTGATTGTAATATTCTGAGCGAATGAACAGGAACGATGAAAGACGTCTCATAGAGGAAATCTCAAATTAATTTTTGTATTTTAAAATTATTTCTCGTCTGCAAATCTATAATCAGTTCATTTTTGAACATTCATCAAATGGTATACTGTACAACAAAGTATCAGAAATAAATCACTACTATTACATTTTTTGTATGTTTCATAAGTATTTTTTTTCGTATGCGCCTGCGTATGCGTTGACGTACTAGTAGATTAATTGGATGGTGATTCGTGTGCTGGCACAATTTCTTCTAATATATTTGGCTTCTTGTGGTGATATGGTCATCCAGTGGAATTATGCCAACGTCTCTGTATAAAGTCCTGTTTGTCACGAACTATGTTTTAGTTTTGAATCTACGAAAAATATTCAATATACGAGTAGTTATTACTTCTCTGTTGTGTCGTATTAATCCATTCGCGTTCCATAGTATAATTTTATGACTTAACAGCGATTCTATTCGTTATAATTTCTGTTTTAGAATGTTTTGATATCTTCGGAAGGAATTTTCGATTTCTTGACACATGTCTATTTGGACAGAAATGAGACTATACGGAAGTGGGGTGTATCGGATTATTGAATATGTGAAAAGGTGGGCAATAAATGATATTTTTCTGTGAATGAGTGTGCTTCTTTAAGTTGGGGAATTTTCTGAGTTTAAAAATGGTATTGTTTGAGTGGAAGTAGAAGTCGTCACTATACATTTTATATGTGAATTATTTTCAATGCATGTGTAGAACTTCATTTAATTCCGATATTCGTAAGATTTTTCACAAATGTTGATGATATACTGATATTTGTCACATTTTTCGTTTACTTTTCATAGCGATAAATTCAGGTCGCTATATTTCGTTCATTAAACTCCAAAATATCCAAGCAGTCATTTCAAATTCAATAAAACTCAATTCAATAATATAATAATACTTCACATGATTCTCTACAAACGATTAAAAAGAGATGTGAAAATGCCGTGGCCGAAAGGATACATGAAAATGACTGACGATGAATGACTACATTAAAAACAGGATTTTAAGGAGGATCATACCAAGCGCTCAATGCCCCAGAAGGGCTTGTAGATGCGTTACGAACGCAAAACAAATTTAAAAAGAAACTTATTTATCCTAAATATGGATATTATTAGTTTAAGTAACAGTATTAATGTTAGCTTTTATGAGACACGGGCTGCATCTAAATAACAATAAATTAAAGAAATTGTGGATGTTATTACTATTATAAGGTAGTAGCTTCGCTGTTGAAATGACTGATTCTTTCATATGCTCTGAGAATTTGTGCGTTCCCATAAGACACGCCTGTCCAAAACCGTGCTTCGGTGCAATTTTGCTCCGCCCGTGCCCCACGCAGCGCGCCGGCGCAAGTTACTCACCGGGGGAGTGGGGTATTCCTTCAGTCTGTGCGATAAGAAAACGGACAACCTGCTGCTGGCTAGCTGCTGCGCTTTATCTCAATGGCGACATCGAAGAGTATTGACATTTTCTTTCATAGTGGTTCTACAGGACTTATTTTCTGACCATCCATCTAAAAGACAGAAAGATTTCGAACGGCGAACTCTTTGGAGTATTATAAATATTTTCCACATATAAGTTCTCAAAACTACTTATGAAAGCAGCCAAAGTAATTTCTATGTTTGGGTCCACGTGTGTAAATGAGGGCTTCTTTTCATAAGCAGTTAACAAAATCGAAGTTTCGAGGGTGTTTGAGCGACGAGAGACTTCGCAATTCCTTGCGTTTGATAGCGACAAGGAATTTTGTGACCCACAGCGAACGAATTGTAAACAAAAAATCCACAATTAAAATTGTTACAATGAAATTGCTTTTGTTTTAACTGAACATACTTATCCAGGATATTTCGTTTTGCTCCTTAATTATGTTTCAAACCAGAAAATAGCAAGGAAACGTACTGAAATAAAATTAAATTAAAATCCTATTTGATTTTACATGAACTAGGCCCGAAATAAAACATTGTCGTGTTTGATCTATTCGAAACGAGCTAGTGTGGCCGGTCCGCGAGAAAAGTTTTACGGTAGGAGTGAGTAATTGGCAGCCGGGGGACTCCCGTTGGGCGGTAGCGTAAACAACCGGACCGAAGCGCGCTTCGTCATCTGTCGAAGCGAACTTGGTGCTCCTGAGCATGAGCGGAGCAGAAATCTTGGAGAGGCCTGCCAAAGATGACCTTCTTGGCATTTACGTATTTAGGGAACATTTGTAACAACTCATGTTTCCATGATTTTGACTTGCAAAGCAATCGACTTGCGTTCTGAAGGTATACTATTCTGGTGTCAGGGTCGCATGAGAAAAGAATGTCGCTCAATACACGTTGCATTTGGAAAACGGCTAGAAGGGTAGATTTGTGAGAGAACTGCCATTGTCTGCCAAAGAAATGGGAGTTGTCATGACATGCTAAATTCTTAGAAACAATTACATATCTCGAAAACGAAAGGCGGTAGCGCCGATTGGATTGCGGAATTTTGCATCTCCTTCAAAGGCAGTTTAGAAAAGACAATAAAATAATTTCGCAAAATTTGTAAATTTATGAACAATTTCCAAATTTTGCAGTTCTGAAGAGGAAAGGGGTCCCTTATATTCCAGAACCGAAAACTGCAAATTAACAATTTTTCAACAATTAACAATTTTATAAACAATTCCGCAACGTGCGCTGCACGGAGGAAATGGCCTCAAATTGTCTTTGAGGTGAATATTGCAAACTAACAATTTTGACAAGCGATGCAAAATTATTACTGAATACCTAGTTTAATTATTGCAAAAACCTTAAATTTCGTAAACACTGATATTTGAACACTATTTACTTTGCCAAAACTTCCCACTCCCAATTATTTTTCCGATCCTGGAGCTGCCTTCGCACACTTCATTTCTTCGTCTCGGATCCGTAATATTCATTCACGTACTTAAGTTGTTTTGTGTTAAAAGAGGGGATATTCAATTGATTTTTTTGCAAGTAAATCAGAATTAAATATTTCCAAATTTCCTTTTCAAATCCACTAATTCTACTGCATGTGCTGAACTTTTTATGTCGTATTATTGATATTATCTTATATTGATATTATCTTATATTTCTTGTAGACGATCGAATGGCTTGCATGACGACACGATGGAGACTATCCCCGCCCCCTGTGCCTTCTACGCCAATACTCTCAATCATTCGGATAAACACGCGTATGATAGAGAACGTTCAAACTAGAGATCATGATTGCGGGAAATCTAGCCTATCAGCTTCTCAGTCGTTGGCAGTTGGTTCCGAATGTTCTTTTGTAATAGTTAACTATGAAAGAACCAGATGGCGTTATCGTTCGTACAGAGAGCCAGAATGCGCATAAAGGCGGGCACTTCTGAATTTGGCCGTTACCCATTCTATGTGTCGGCAACTGTACAAAATATAATAATGTATGTAAGTACTTACAGCATTTCATGTTTTGTGGATGAATTGGATAAAAAACTAATACAATTATATTCCAATCAGAAAATTCAACTAACAAAGTTAACCTCCGACAGCATTTAACCCTGTGACTGCTCGCCTCGCACAGCATTTCAGCTGTGCTGAGTCGTCGGCTAGGGGTGTAGCCCGCGGTGCTGATCTCTTCGCGTGGTTCCGCGGCGCCGTCAGGAGGGGAACTGACCAGACCCGATAACAAGGTCACTATAAAGTGTCACTACTGATCTTGCCCGAGAAAATATATCGCAGCTCAATCTATTTGCAATGAAATAAAGTCTTAGAACCTTAGGACGACCTCAGAAGTCGCACTCGCAGAAGCACAATACGCCATCTTGGTGAAAGGAAGCAAACACCCGAAGGGACGTCCATAGCACTGGGGACACGGGGAGTCCCGGACGCGCAAACACGTTCATAGAACACGGGACACGGATCTCACCGGAGGTGAGGCACGCTCATATCAGTCAAAGGGTTAATTATAATGAACTATAATCACTGGATCGCGGGAATGGAATCGCCGAATCTCTGTCAACGTCAAAGTTCGGCTGGGTGTTATTTTTGCGCTTGCTGGAGTGATTTCTACTCTTTATAATATAATTTTTATAATTTTTATTCTCATTATTTACCTTTGTAATAAACATAAAATAAAAATGAAATTGAAAAACTACGGAGACTAATGAAAAAAACTCATTTTAAATTATAAGAAAGAAATTACTGCATTTCTGTGTTATACATATTGAGTTGTCGCATGCAAATTATAAGATAGAAAGTTGAAATTTTGGGAAACTGTAGAGAATTTATAGCGCTACATTTTGTATTTAGCCTTTTTTATTATCTGTACTAGAACACGAGGTATTCTTAAAAAACAAAGGAATAACGTAAGTTTTTCTACGATTTCCATCTTTCATTGTTGATTTTTAGAGTCACAATCGGACATAAATGCCTGAAAAAATTCTCGAAACATCTATATCATCTATAGAAAGTCTCAAGGATAATTAAAGTCAATATTCGTAAGCGCAAAGTGTTTCAAAAAATTAAAACTTATATAAGAAGCTAAAAAAACACGTTTTATTCATTTGTATGAAGTACTCTGGGTGAATTGACTTAAATTCGGCGAAAAACATATTTTTTTAACACTTCAATTACGATTTTCAAAATAAAAAATTTTTAGCCCCCGGGGGCACTGTTGCATATCTTATTCCGCCACCCTCTTTCGCATTTTTAGTATGTCTAAAACGCCATTTTCTCTTAAACGGCACATAATTTTTAAAAGAAAATTGCCATTTACGGCTAGATTTTTAATTTTTTAATATTCTAAAATTAATGTTTCCGTTCAACCAATAGGAAACCGAAAAATTAAGAAAATGACAAAAAAATGTACTTTTGGCGGTGATAGATGGTAGCTGGCAAGAATGAGTATGTGGCAATTCCGAATAGCTAGGGAAGACCCAAGAAAATAGAAAACAAATACGGGAAAGTCTGTGCCATTCTGTGGCACCACTAGTTTCGCGCAGCATTACATAACGTTTCGTACACTACGTATATCACTCCGTGTATGCGTACGTATACGGGAAATTAAAAAGGGTTTTCTGAAGCCAAGATCTGCGAATATTTCTGGAATATGCCTTTTTATTGGAATACCAAGTTGTGTAGAACTGACATACCACCACGATTTAAAATAAGAAAATATATCTGCTTAGATTCCAGTTCCTCAAAATGTATAAACAATCTTGTGCGTATCCCGAAAAACATATTTTCGACAAATAGATATTACACGAACAATTTAAATAAACGAGCTAATGTTTCAAAGAACATTAAAATGTCTTTATTAACAATAAGATCGTTGGTGAGATAAGTATTTGTAAATAATTTGAATAATGTTATTTATTTTTTCTTTGTATTTCGTGTATTCTTGCATATTTTTTAGAAAGCTCTGATGGTCGCTACGCGATCGAAAATACCTTAATTTTAAAAATATATTTGATACCGGACAACACCTTTTATTTATTTAATTATTTATTTAAAATACTTTAATTATACTGAAAGAATTATATATGTGTTAAATGCATTACATGATAATAAATGCGTTAAAGCAAGGAAAGTAACTCTGAGTAGGATTATTATTGCATATAAACTAGGACCATGGATGTTGTACATGAATGGACAATGACTATAATCTCTAAGATCTCTTGGCAGTGCCTCAGGTGATGAAGGAAGGCAATTTATCTATTTGCCTTCGTTTTCATCGAAGAGGCACGGAAACGCACTGAAAACTAGCCCGGCTTGAGGACGTGTGCGCGGTGTTGCCGCTTTTCTCTCGGCTAGGCCTTGTGGCCATGAGTGTATGCGTCGCGGCAAGGACGTTGAATGTGCGCATGCGCTGGTGACCCAATTTGCCCCGGCAGGTTACTACAGAACGTACAACGCAGTATTGGTCTCTGCCGTGGCGTGTTACCATATAGCCCAGTCAAATTGCACAGATCGGGAGAAAAAAGTCCTAGAGTTTTCAAATTTGTCGTTTTTATTCGTTGGTACTTGCTGCACATAATACTAAAGATCCTTTATTTATTTATTTATTTACGTCAAAAACAGTTAAAAACTACGTGTGACGAGCTATGGGGAGAAGTGGATTTTGTGCACGTTTTCATAATTCTGTGGTCTCTATCCTAAACCATATTCTAGTCGAATTTTGAATACAGAAAAGAGAAGTTTTTTTCGAGTTTTGTTGACAAATTATTCGCTTCTGAAGGTAAACGTTATTGTTCAATTTATATTGTTTATTATTTTATATTTTACAATTAAGATGTTGACAGTCTACATGATTCTTTACAGAATATTGTACTCGATCCTCAACAAATAAAATATGAATTGTCAGTTTTCTTACCCGAGGTAATCTCTGGTCCAATGACCTCCGACACCAGCTTCTATGTGCAGCATAAGGTTTGATAAGATGTAAAAGCTCATTTTTGGCGTAAAATATGCAAACACACATTGTTGGTATAAGTTGAACAAATATCAAATTACTTCCATTCATTGAATACTAGCTGGTATCCGGCTCGTTGCTGCCGCAGAAGAAATAATTCAGAAAATATTCCTCTCCCCCTCTGTTACTCTCTATTTCCCTCTCTCTTTTTTCTCTTCTCTCCCTTCTGTTTTCCTCCTCTCTCATTTTTCCCCACTTTCTTTCTCTTTTCCATCTGTGTCTCTTTTCTCCCTCTCTGTGTCTCTTCTTCCCTCCGTGTCTCTTTTCTTTTCCCCTGTCTCACTTCTTCCCCTCTGTGTCTCTTCTCCTTTGTGTCTCTTCTTCTCCTTTGTGTCTCTTCCTCCTGTGCTCCTTCTTCCCCTCTGTGTCTCTTTTCTTCCCCTCTGTGTCTCTTTTCTTCCCCTCTGTGTCTCTTTTCTTTCCCTCTGTGTCTCTTTTCTTTCCCTCTGTGTCTCTTTTCTTTCCCTCTGTGTCTCTTTTCTTTCCCTCTGTGTCTCTTCTTCCCCTCTGTGTCTCTTCTTCCCCTTTGTGTCTCCTTTCCCCCACTCTCTGACTCTCTTTTCATGCTCTCGTTTCCCTTTCTCTCTCTCTATTTCCCCCTCTATATCCTCCTCTATTTACCTTCTTTTCACTATTTTCCCTCTTCCTCTATTTCCCACCTCTTTCTATTTCCCACCTCTATTTCCTTCTCTATTTTCCTTCGCCAGCTATTTCCTTCTCTGTTTTCCCTCTCTCTGTTTTCCCTCTCTCTGTTTTCCCTCTCTCTGTTTTCCCTCTCTCTGTTTTCCCTCTCTCTGTTTTCCCTCTCTCTGTTTTCCCTCTCTCTGTTTTCCCTCTCTCTGTTTTCCCTCTCTCTGTTTTCCCTCTCTCTGTTTTCCCTCTCTCTGTTTTCCCTCTCTCTGTTTTCCCTCTCTCTGTTTTCCCTCTCTCTGTTTTCCCTCTCTCTGTTTTCCCTCTCTCTGTTTTCCCTCTCTCTGTTTTCCCTCTCTCTGTTTTCCCTCTCTCTGTTTTCCCTCTCTCTGTTTTCCCTCTCTCTGTTTTCCCTCTCTCTGTTTTCCCTCTCTCTGTTTTCCCTCTCTCTGTTTTCCCTCTCTCTGTTTTCCCTCTCTCTGTTTTCCCTCTCTCTGTTTTCCCTCTCTCTGTTTTCCCTCTCTCTGTTTTCCCTCTCTCTGTTTTCCCTCTCTCTGTTTTCCCTCTCTCTGTTTTCCCTCTTCCTGTTTTCCCTCTTCCTGTTTTCCCTCTTCCTGTTTTCCCTCTTCCTGTTTTCCCTCTTCCTGTTTTCCCTCTTCCTGTTTTCCCTCTTCCTGTTTTCCCTCTTCCTGTTTTCCCTCTTCCTGTTTTCCCTCTTCCTGTTTTCCCTCTTCCTGTTTTCCCTCTTCCTGTTTTCCCTCTTCCTGTTTTCCCTCTTCCTGTTTTCCCTCTTCCTGTTTTCCCTCTTCCTGTTTTCCCTCTTCCTGTTTTCCCTCTTCCTGTTTTCCCTCTCTCTATTTTCTCTCTCCCTCTATTTGTCCCTGTCTCTTTTTGTCTTTCCTCTCATCAACTTGCGCCGCCCGCTCCTCGTGTCCTCCTCGACCGCACCCCACGGCAACGCCCAGCAACAATGAAGCTCACGTGAATTGGGAATTGCATTTAACTGAAACGCCATCCTGTGCTTTAGCGCCATCTAGTGGAGTTACAATAATTGTACTATGTCTGTTTTTCCCGCAAGAGCAAGCAGTAGGGTGACACATTTTTATCGCAATTGGAATATATAAAATCATTTTTCATGAGGCAGGTAGCTAAAAAGGTAACAAAACCACATAGAAACATTTTTGAAGGAAATTTTCTCTTCTTTACTTTTGAGTAGAACATAAGTTTCAGTAGGAATGATAGTTACGAAGATATATGCATAAGCCGAAAAAAAAAACAGATTTAAACGCCCCTCTTCACTCACTTCCCGACTTACGGTAGGTTCCAACTTAATCCCTTAACGTAATCATGTCCCATTTCAAAATTATAGGATTTTCTTCCTCCGATCACCGGTTTTTTTCCCATAATTTGACTGAGCGGGGGGAGAGACTTTACTAATTTGGCTGACTGTGAAGGCGGTGTATTTTTTTCTTAAGATTTTCTTTCTTTCAGTTTTTTTCTTTGTGCGCACTACTTCTTTTTGTGTTTCTTTCTCTCTTCTATTTGTCCTCTATTTCTTTCTTTCCCCAGGCTTTGTTATGTAACGCTGAAGATTTCAAAAAAAAACATGTGTGTTGGGTCTCAGATTCTGAAAAAGTGGATTTTGCATGGTGATATGTAGTAAATTATATTGTCGGAGGTCTGTACTCAGAACAGAGTTGTGCCATAGTTTAGTCTATAATATTATGTCTATGCATGTTTTCTACACGTAATCTATATGTAGTCAAAATGACTCTTTTTAACGTGTAGACTAGGTAAACAACATAATCTGTGTAGACTATTCAATATTTCGACTAAAAGAACCCCAAAAGGTTTGTAATAAGTAGTAATAGTACTAGCATTGTTAAATGTAATATTTAAAATTTTATCTTCGATTCAGTAAGTCAAGAAAATATCGACTCCTCACAACTGCGAAGGCATGATTTATAAAGTGCAGTAAATATAAGTATGTCAGTTCTAGCAATGTACAACTTACGTTATTTACTGATGATTATTGTATAGTCGCTGATAAACTCATATTGAGCTTGTAACCTCTCTCCCGCCCCATAAATGTTTTTGAAGCAAAAAATATTAAATTGAAGTTCAAACTTCATAATGATAGTACTCCTTTGGATGTGATCCAATCAACATGTTGCACTAATGCTTTTGCATAAATGGAGTATAATTGCAATGAAATGTTGATTTTGGGGGGAGCATGACCCTCGTGGATTCGTTCCTGTCACACGAAAAATCGATATTGCCTTTTTCTACATAGGCCTTTGTCTACGCAGTGTACGTTGTCTTCGCGTTGTTTACAAGTAGACGTAGACTTTAATACTGTACGTAGACTCACATCACTGACTCAGAACTGACACAATGACAACAAAACAGTATATTATGCAAATAGTTTACAGTTGCATGGGCGGGCGGTAAAGTCTTTTTATGAACGTTTTCTTGTCCCGGAAACGATCGTTTATAATAGTAATATAGTAGATAGTTTATATAATAACTAGACATACAAGGCCTGAGCAGTCATTCAAGATGGCTACCTAAGGAGACCATACAAACTGAAATTCGAAGTAAAAATGTGGTTACGAGACGTAAATTTTAATAAATTACACTATCAGAAAAGAAGAAAAATGGTATACTTTCTTCAGCTGGAATATTATACATAAATATAAGTTCTTTTTCAGCCAAAAAATGGCATACAATTTCTATTAATATTATTATCTCTTACAACACACAGTACATGAAATCCTATTTGTTATAATCCCAATATATTTCTTTTCAAAATAATTTGCAAGTCCTGACTGTAAATGTATCGTATCCATCATGAGAGTCACTAATTTATCACTATCACTTAATTTATGTAAGTATTTGTTTCTTGTACATTTTGTTATCAATTAAAAAACAAATCAAACAAATTGTTATCAATTTGCTTCATTTGAGCTTCTAAAGCAAATGAACACAGTCATCTAATTGCACAAGAATGAGGAAATATTATGAACTCTAACTGTTTGCAACATTTATAAGAATATGCCTATATGTAATCGCATACAAAACAAAGTTAAAAATCATGAACTATACTGATATGCACTCCTTTTCTTTGTAAGATGTTTTATTTGTTCCAATATAAAAGCAACAGGTTTGTCAAATAATAAATTTGTGATATCGATGAGAGGTCTGAAATAAAAGAAACCCATCACGAAGACTGTTACTATTACTTGTATTAAAACATAACTTAAACCTAAACTTTTCTAAAGCATCACTAATTTCATTTGTATTACATACACTATCTGATATTCCAGTGCCTCCAAATTTTAATACTTTTTTTATTGTAAACACTGACATTCAATTCCTTATCCACCACAATAGAATTGATAATTTTATTAGCGATTATGATTATTTTTATTAGTGAAATAGAATTACGATCGATATGTTGAAAAAGAATACTGTCTTCCTTGTAAATGATCGTCCAAAATAAGCAACTCCAGCTTCTTACTTCATCAAAAGAACTGAAAGATATTTCACTTCATCTTGCAATGTTTTGTTTGGCACTTTCTTCAATAACAGCAAGCAGATTCTAGTTTTCTAAACGCAATTTCTTTTTTTGCGGACTTTCTCTGTATACTTCCTGTAGGAAGTGTTTGGGCAATTCAAGTAAGCAGGAAAAGGCAACAAAGAAGGCATAGGACAGTCGTGTATGTTTTAAAGGAAAACTAATTTTAGTCCATTATCACACTAGATCACTGAATTCTTCTCAATTTCCACATTCGCAAATGCAATTCGCAAATCTGAAAGTAAGCACTGAACTAGCAAGTTACACGTCTCACTTTTTATCATAATTCCCTCACCTGGAGATACAGCAATTATTCACCATGATTCCCACTATTATCAACACATTTACATAACCACAACTATCGCCTCAACTCGAACAAGTAGGATTTCTCTAGCCGCCATATTGGCTTTGAAAAACTTTAGTGCGCAGGCCTTGCATGTCTAGGTTGTGTTGGTCCGACCATCCGTGAGTACGTACGAGACGGAACCAACGTACATAATCGAAAACAAGATTTTCATTGGTATTTCCCGATTGATCTGCCTGGAATGAGACTCCTCGAACTAGAAACAGATATTTTTATTTTGGAGGGTAATATTTTACGAGAAACCCCCAAGGCATTTTCGAATTTGTCTCAAAATGACTTTACATTTTTTTGTTAATTCTTTTATCTTCACGTATACTATACGTACGTGAAGTATAGGAAAATATGTAATGCTGCCCAAAAACCGGCAGATTTTCGGCAGAAAAACTCTTATTACACGGCCCTGGTAAGGAAAGATAAAAGGATAAATCCAGTTGCAAAATTAAGGAAAAAATCTCCTAACACGTGGTGCAGCCAGAATCTCTGTTTTGTGGGTCCTTGATGCCGAAAAACCAATTGAAAGCAAAACGTCTGTCCGTCCGTCCGTCCGTCCGTCCGTCTGTCTGTCTGTCTGTTTGTGAACAACGCTAGTAACTAAATCGTTGAACCGTTTTTCTCCAAAATTGATACTCCCCGATCGATCTCGCTGGCCTCGTGGCCCCTTGAGTCTGAAACCGATATTTTAAATTTGGGGGATACTTTAAATGAAGGCCCCCGGACATTTTCAAAATTAAAAATAAAATGGCTCCAATTTTTTTTCTTTAAATTTCTTGAAAGAATTGAGAGAAATACACTTATTAGGGTGGCATAGGTCTGATTTTCACGGATAACTCTGAATTTTCGAAACTTGCAAAAGTTTGAATTTTATTTGGCGTCTTCCTCCAACTACCAAGAGTTTGTTAGAGAATGATCAAATCTTTCAGTTTTTTATTTATTTTGAAATTTTTAAAATTTTATTTTCTGTCTGTTCGACTATACAGACTTTCAGATCACTGTTTAACAAGCCAATTAATTTTAATTTTTAAAACCCCTGAAAGACTTCGGATCCCGGGAAGGATTCGAACAGACAGAAAATATTTTTTTTTTTAATTTCAAAATAAATAATTTCTAAAAGATTAATGTGTAAATGTATAACAGAAGGTCGAACGTAAGAAACAAACAAAAAATAATATACAAAATTGCTGTATTTAAGAAAAAATGGTTTAAAGAAAATCTGTTTGACACAAATTTGATAAAATTGTCTATGTTTGACACAAATTTTCGCAAAAAATACTTATGTTTCTGAAAAATTAAATGTGACCTTATTTGATGACCTATTTTTTATGAACACATTTCATTATGAAAAAAATGTACCTTCATAATTGTAGTTGTAAGAATATGCCGAAAAATGTTTGAATTTTTTTCAATTTTCGAAAAATTACATTTTTCAACCAACATGAGACCTACGCCATTCTCTTAAATGACCTTCAGACTATATAACAACAAAATTTAGTCAAAATTGTTGTTGCCATTTTTTTAAATATTGAAAATGTCCCAAGGGCTTCATGTAAAGTACCCCCCAAAATTAAAATTTGTTTCAAATCCAATGGGCCACGAGATCAGTCAAATCAATGGGAGAATATCAATTTTGAAAAAAAATCGGCTGAACGGTTTACTCGAATGCGTTGTTCTCAGACAGACGAACAGACAGACAGGCAGATGTTTTGCTTTCAATCGGTGTTTCGGTATCAAGGACTCACAAAACAGCAGTGGCGTAGCGTGACTCACACGTTTGGGGATGCTCAACAATAACACACAAAATGTCACTATCAACTACTTCGTCTAACAGGTGAACGCAACACAAGGCAGATACTCTGGGACTACTTCCACGATCTCGATTGCTTACGACGGTGTAGGCACTTCCCACAAAATCCTCACAGCAGTCAGGGCTGCCGATGTCTTGAAAGCAAATTATACAATGGCTCAGCTTTAATTCTTATACGCGAATGGCAATAAGACCATTTGTTAATTTATACATTGCAGACTTAAATAATATGTAATCTATTTAAGAGATAATACCATTCCTTGGATATTAATTAAGAAATAGTAGTCAGGCACTATTTCTACAGTTTGTACCATGACCAAGCGGGGACTCCCGAGTGAGAGAGAGAAAGATAATTTACTGAACGCCTGAAGTGTGCTGCGCTCTCGTGCACAAACGAGCTTCTTTCCGCAGTAGACGCTAGCGTAAAGCAGTCGGGTTTCTCTGGGCCAGGGGTGAAGAGGGGAGAGGGGGACCTCGCCATCTGCGCATGCGTCATTGCTCGTCGCAATCTGGCGGCAGACGCTGAAGTATTTTAGCTTTCAAGCAATCAGAGGCCAGCTTCAACAGCCCGCCGAATTCAATCATAGGAAATCAATTTTAAATTAATACAAAACGTGTTTCGCTCAACAGACCACTTGTAAGATTATCAATACAGTATTTAAGGTTCTTATATACGGGGATGCTCAGCATCTCAGCGTCCCCTGACGCTACGCCACTGCAAAACAGGGATTCTGGTCGCACCACCGTTTCTTAATTTAGCAACTGGATTTAACCACTTTTTCTTTACCAGGGCCCTGTAATAAGTTTTTTTGCGGAAAATCCGCGGTTTTTTCGCATAGCATTACATAACTTTCCGGTATACTATACGTACGTATAGTGTAGGGAAAGTAAAAATTGGAGTGATTTGTGACAACAAAACACATTAAAAACGGACAAACCGCGGAAAACTGTCAATTAGAACAGCCGGGCAATAGAATTCTCCTCCAGGCAGCGGGTGCATTCGACCTAGCCATAGAGCTGGTGTCGAAAACGCACCGCCGGCTAGACAAACTCTAGGGCTTCCCAGCCAGAGACGCTGTAGCGGCAACGATTGATGGCCCCGGAGCCAGCTCAGCCGGTCGACGATGGCTGTCGACTTAACAACGTTACTCAGATAGTCCCAGATAATAATGTCTTCAAGGTTGTCCAGTAAGAGCCTGCACCAGTCCGTAGGTCAATGGCAGCTCCGTCCTTTCTCCGAGAGCCAAACGAAGGCCGCCGGTGCGCCTGCGTGCACGGGCGAGTTGCGTCTGTAAGAAGTGCAGTTCTCGTCTAAACGCCGACGCGGCAAGGTGATCTTCTGTGTTCACTGGTGTCCTGCGGAGTCCTGGAATTCAAAGGTGCAGTACGTCAAGTGAAAGCGGGTGCCAACGTCCAAAACAGTGTATCTACTTAACAGTCGTCTGCCTACTGAACTTTGCAGGTAGGTAGCCGGGTTACGAGTGAAAAGCGACAAGAGCATTTGACGGCCGGGAGGTGTCGCCCTTGTGCTATATCGCAATTTTTTCTTAGCTTCCTTTCAAGGCCCGTCTTAACGATGAAATATATAACATTTAGCGTCTTTTTGGTCGTGCCGCTGGATGTCGCACGATAGCAACCTATCAAGCACGGCTTGATCATGCGACATCTAGAGGTATGACCGAAAAAGTCGCGAAATGTGATATATTTCATCGTGAAGACGGGCCTTGAGAGGCAGCTACTGAAAAATCACAGTATAGATAAGTTTTAGGACGTGTCGGATAATAAGGTGCTCGAAGAGAATGCGTAATAGGCTGATTCTTGTGTTATATTCCTTCCGGTAGGGCGCAAGTGCCCCCGCAATGCCAATCTGATATCAGCAACAGTCCACCGTAGTGACTATAACGTGTGTTTTTACTTTCTAGTTACTGCTTGCGCAATGCAGAGAAGGTATTGTAATGCTGCGGGAAAAAACGGCAAAATTCGACAGAAACTAATTGCTGGGCCTTGGTAACGAAGATAAATCTTGTCCCTATTTTGAGTAAATTACTTCCTCTATCACGTGGTGTTGTCAGAATCCATGTTTTGTGAAATCTTGATACCGAAATATTGATTGACGGCAAAACATGTCTGTACAACGCTCGCAGTTACACTGTATGTAGGATTTCCTCCAATATTTATATTCCCTAATCGATCTGGCTGATGTGGCCCCTTGAATTTGAAACCGACGTTTTGATTTTGGGGATACTTCACATAAAGGTTCCACATTTTCACCTTCACATAAAGGTTTCAACATTTTCAAAAAAATTGAAATTGGCTCCAATTTTCTTATTGCAGGTCTCATTTTTGTTTAAAAATTGCTGATTTTTTCGAACATTGCAAAAGTTCACATTTCTTCGGCAGTTTCTTACAATTACAATATTGAAGATTTTTTTCTTCGAATGAAATTTGTTCTCTATAATTAGTTCTTCCCTGAACGACCTACACATTTTTTGAACATTTGTTACTTTTCACGCAATGTTGAGTGAAATATGGACAATATTAAAAAAATCAAAAACAAGAATTTCTCAGAAACCGCGCCGAATGTTGTCTTTAAACTTTTGATAGAGAAAGTAATGAATGCAGTATAAAAGAAGACATAAACGCCATTTTGCTGTATTTTGTAGTTTCACAATTTACGCAAATGAACTTTTTTCACAATCTTACTCGCGTGTAGTTAATATTTACATTAACGGCGATTTTTATACATTAATTGTTGCATTTGTTATAACAGGTTATTTAAATGATGTCTTGTTAATCATAATGTGTCTCGGAAACTCAGTGTTTTCTGGGAAAATGAACTCGAAATTCCGTGAAAATGAGCTCGCAATTCCGTATTTTCAGAAAAGCTCCAACACCTTATTATAGCAAACGGCTCCAAATCTTGTCTTTACATTTTTTGAACGGATAGTGCTACATTGCCTGAAAGAGGAGACATTAATGTCACTTTGATGTATTTTGTCTTTTCAAAAACATACAAATGCAATGTTTTCGAAATATCTTTTTCACCTTTAATATTTACATTACTAGCAATTTGAGTACATTATTGCATTTGTGAGTGTAGTTCTTCAGATGTATTTTCACGAAAACTCAAGTTTCGTGTGAAAAAGAGCATGAAAATTCACATTTACTGAAACTCATAAACGACTTTTCTCCAAAAATGCTCCAAATTTTTCAACGAAAATTTCCGTATAGGACAAAGTTTTACTCTTCTATAACATTCTTAAAGTGAAGTTTCAATTCTACAATTAGGGAACCAAAAACCTGAGAAAATGTGGGCGGAAAATGTAGTTTCTACGACGACAGTTGTCAGCTGGGAAGAGGGTGGGGCAAAACCAAAAGGCAGACCCAGACCAAAGAAATTAGAAAACTAACTCGTGTGATAAAGTCTGTGCCATCCTGTAGCCCAGTAGTTGTACTTGAAATTTAGTTAAAATTAGCAAAAAAATTAAACTTTTTTTTGCGTCTTCCTGTAATTACAATAAATTTTGTTTTGTTTTGAAATCTGTTCATCAAAAACATCTTCAAGTAAGGTGAAGTTCAATTTTTGAAAATAGGAATAATTTTTGCCTACTTTGCGTGAAAATAGGTAATTTTGAAACAACTTCAAAATTAGTTTCTGGAAAACGGCTTCATATTTACCTTCATGTTTTTCACTCGTATTTAGCAAGAAAGGGAAAGAAGTTGGAGACGAACTCTACGACCAAACATTTTCGACGAACACTATGTATTTTTGGAAACCTTATCCTAAATGGCAATTTTCATTTTAAAAAATTGGACCCGTTTTTAAGAAAATGGGGTTTAACCGTTACAGTAAATGCAAAATTTGAAGCTCTTTTACGCAGAACATTTTTGAGTTTTCGGAAAATTTTATCAGAATTCATTTCAAGCATTTGAACTCACAACTCCAATATTGTTTACAATTTGTTGGAAATATGCTTAGTAACGACATGAGAGATATTTCAAAAACATTACGCTATTTTTGAAAAAACAAAAGAATTCTCGAAAATTAACTTTGTCATATTAAACAATTAGCACCGTCCGTTGGAAAAGTTTGAATAAACAATCTGCAGCCATTTTTGAGAAAATGTCGTTTGAGCGTTTCTGAAAATGGAGAATTTTTGTCATTTTATAGAGTATATTTAACACTATTCCTAACTATGGAGAAAAATATTTCCTCGAAGGAAATCTCTATCTTCAATTCTATAGATCTAGGACGACGTCGCGTCGGAAAAAGTTCAAAATTTTGCAATTTTCGAAAATTCAGAGATAACAGTGAAAACGGATCTATGCCATCCTCATAAGTGTATTTTACTCTCTTCTTTCAAAAGATTTAACTAAAAAAAATTGGAGCCATTTTTTAGAAAAGTTTGGAAATGTCCCAGGAGCTTCGTGTAAAGTACGCCAAATTTTAAAGATTTTTTTCAAAATCGCAAAGCTTCGACTCAAAGCAGATCGACCGGAGATATCCATTTTGGAAAAAATCCTGCGTATGGTTTAGGTGCTAGTTGTGTTCACAGAACGTACGGGCATACAGACAGAAATTTTGAAGAAAACTAGTGGTGCTACAGAATGGCACAGACTTTCCCGTATTAGTTTTCTATTTTCCTGGGTCTTCGCTAGCTATTCGGAATTGCCACATACTCTTTCTTGCCAGCTACCATCTATCATCGCCAAAAGTACATTTTTTTATCATTTTCTTAATTTTTCGGTTTCCTATTGGTAGAACAGAAACATTAATTTTAGAATATTAAAGAACACAAAAACCTAGCCGTAAATGGCAATTTTCTTTTAAAAATTATGTGCCGTTTAAGAGAAAATGGCGTTTTAGCACTACTAAAAATGCGAAATTTGAAGCTCATTTTCAAAGAAAATTTTTGAGTTTTCAAAATACTTTATTTGAAGTTATTTGAAGCACTTACACTCACAAATATAATCATCTTTACAAATTGCGGATAATGTGCATATTAAAGATGTGAGAGATCTTTCAAAAAATTTACATTTATATAATTTTTGAAAAAAACAAAAAAAACTCAAAATAAACTTCACGCTATACTAATGAGTGTAATTAGCACTATCCGTTACAAAAGTTTCAAGAAAAAAATTGCAGCCATATACGAGAAAATGACGTTTGAGCATTTCTGAAAATGCCGAAATTTGAGCTACTTTTCACAGAAAACAGTAGTGTTTTCGAGAAACTTTACTTGACATTATTTAAAGCATATATACTCGTAAACATAATAATGTGAAAAAATCGCATATAATGTAAATATTATCGAGGTGAGAGACAAGTAAAAAAATGTACATTTTTGTAATTTTTGAAAAAACCAACCGATAGACCAAAATGGCTTTTATGTCATTGATAGAGTACATTTACCACTATCCCTACCAAAAGTTTAAAGAAAAAATTTGGAGCCGTTTTTGAGAAAATTTTGTTTTTGTAATTTTTTAAAATTGCACATATTGCACGCAATATTGCACGAAAACTACCAAAATTGTGAAAAACATTTACATGACCTTTATTAAAGAACTCAATATGCAGAACAAATTTTATTTGAAGAAAAAATCTCTATCTTCAATTTTGTAGTTGGAGAAAGACGCCGAAAAAAATTCAAACTTTCACAATTTTCGAAAATTCAGAGCTGTACGTGAAAATCGGACCTATGCCATGTTAAAAAGTGTATTTTCCTCTATTCATACAAGAAATTTAAAGAAAAAATTTGGAGCCATTTTTGAGAAAATGTTGAAAATCCCCGGGGGGCTTCATATAAAGTACCCCCAAATTTTAAAGAATCTTTTTCAAAATCACAAAGCTTTGACTAGAATCAGATCGACTGAGGAATATCAATTTTGAAGAAAATCGACCGAACGGTTTAGGCGCTAGCGTTGACCACAGACGGACAGACGGACGGAATGCCGTCAATCGATTTTTAAGTATAAAGAAGCAACAAATCATGGATTTTGACCACACCACGAGATAGAGGATTGTTTTTTCTTAATTTAGCAATTGATTTGATCCACTTATTCGTTTTCACGGCCCGGCAATTAATTTTTTTCCGCCGAAAATTGGCCATTTTTTCGCGCAGCATTACATAACTTTCCCTATACTACGTATATCACTCCGTGTATACGTACGTATACGGGAAAGTAAAAACACTTTTACGGTATCAGGAGACCCCAAAACGTGTCCGTTGAAATCTCGAAATAGATTTTCTTCAGTATTACATAACTTTCTCTATACTACGTATATACGTACGTATACGAGAAAGTAAAAATCAGGTTTCTTTCATATTCTAATTTCCCGCATTCCATTTGCTAGCCTTCAAGGAGTAACAGACAACGCAGACAATAGAGGGAGACGGCAGTGGGATATACTGAGAATTCATTCTCATAATTGAGAAATGTAAAAGCTATTTGATACGCTGTTTTAATTTTAGAATTTTTATTGATATTTGCTTGTAATAATTAGTTTTTGTATGTAATGTTTTAAGATCTTCAATGATCAGAGACTGTATTTTCTTGCAAAAGCATGATTTTATTTTCGCTTCGTAGAGCTTCCAAACTTTGTAACTATATTTTCCTTGACAAACATATTTTAAAAAGCCGTACTTGTCCGTGCACGTTTGGTGTTTTGGAATTTTTTTTTGTTTTTTTTTGTTTTTTTGTTTTGGAGGAAGTCATGCATAATGCAGGTTTGGACATTTTTTCAATTAAAAGTTAAAACTGTGTGTGACATAACATGTACAGAATACACTTCTCCCCCATAGTTTCTGAAATTCTGTGATCCTTTCCTGCCCCATACATAAGTTTAATTCTGAAAACAAATGCAAATGAGCGTTTTTGGTAAGAATTGATAGAAAAATATTTGCCATGCAAGTATGCCAAACGAATTGCCCATTGTTGTTTCAAAACGCCATGCTGTCAAGAAGCAATAGCTGAGCAGTATAATAATACCGTGGAATATTACGAAACCGGTACTGAGGGTGAGAAAGTACGTGCTGTTTCAGCACCACTAATTGTTATATTTTCTTTCATGCGTAACAAGGTAATATATTTTTTTCACACGTTTTTTGAAAAACTTCTGTGAACGGCCATGCCTTTCTGTGCTTCCGAGAAACTGCCACAGTGACGCAAAAAATATATTTTTTGTCGTTAATGTTTGCATCATCAAGTAGAATCAAGAAATTTATTGAGCAGAACTGAAGTTGCTTGCGTCCGTTTTATTGTGACTTGTGTGAACTCTGAATGGTCACTTTCTATGTTCTGTACTCACATTGCATACCTATTCAGATCAAAAGAAAGTCAAATTTTGAAGCAATTCTCAGGGTTCTCATATATCCCTTGTGAATTTCGATTTTGTAATTGAACAGTTTTGAACGGAAAGTTTGCATAGCATAAGTGTTTAGAAGTGAAGTTACTTGACGCCTCAGTATCTCGCTTCTGTTACCAAAAATTGCTTTTTCGAATCCTTGCGAGGGTGGGAATGTTTTCACTCCGCAATAGGTCGATGCGGGATTTCGTCATCCAGCGGGAAAAGATCATCGCCACCTCTCACGATAAAAACATGCACTACACTAATTACTTTAATAGTTGATGCACACGGAACCGCTAACCAATCATTCAGCCAATCACGTGGGAATGTTTTTCCCTTGCTTTTCGAACAGTGCCTCTACTCGTGGATTGTGCGGAGTTCGGACAGTTGTCTCGTGGGCGAACTGACGCGACAACCCGGCGCGGGCCGCTTCTGAGGCAGAGTTGTTTGTTTTCGCAGCAGAAACGATCGTTTTTCTTTCCTTGCTGATTATCAACACATTTTTCCCCTATTCTCTCCTTCACAAAGAGCTAAAAGGGATGTCTTGGAGTTGGAAATACACTATGCAATTGTTAGCAATTCACTTGGTAGCAATGAAAATTTGTTGTATAAAACGCAATGTAATAGCTTTTAAAGAAGAAATGCGGGATCGAGCTCGTTCGCGTAGGCTCTCAATGCAATTGTTTTGTCGCTAGACGAGGAGTTGGCACAAACTTAAATTGTACGCACGCATGCCAGTCGCCAGCCAAGGAAAGTCCCTGACTGCAATACTTCCATTACGTGGGGTATTTAAGTTGGGGTTGGCACCTACTTCCTCCAACTTATATTGTAATCAAAAGTCCCTAAGCCAATGTAGTAAGTATAGCGGTGATTTCCGGGATGTTGTTGTTGTTTTTTTTTGTTATTTTTTTTTGTTTCGGGTCCTATCTTACGTGAAATAAATTTTAAAAGTGTGTCTATAATAAAATCATATTTAGTGATATCGTTCGCGCAGATGGATTTTTGAATGAAAATGATGTCTGGTAAGGGATAATAATCTTTAAAGTTTGATTATTTAAAAAAATCGGTTTAACAATATTCATGATTTTCAAGTTTCCGAACAAATTTAAAGAATTTGGCAGTCATTGTATTTTGAAATTAATACAAACTCTTGCAATTTTGCCACCAGTACCGAGATCTAAAGTACCTCCATTGATTCCAATGTGCTGGATGTCCGAGGTGCCTTGATCGTGTGCGAGCTCAGCGCCTCGGACGGAGGGGTCGCGGGTTGGGCACGGTTGCTTGTCCCTCGCCTTCCATGTGTACGTGTTGTCACGGAAGGGCTTTGAGTCTGCTGGCCACAGGCCGAGGAGCCCGCAAATTCAAAACGCTGTACTTCATGCCGTGAAATTCAAGAGGGCAAAAGGAAGAGGAAAGGAGGCAGGAAGTGGCTACGGCAATGCCCCGAGCGTGTTCTTAGACACGATGCCAGGCCTCCTATACACTTTTATTCGACGTTCATCGACTTAGCAACAATGAAATCTTAGGGAATGTATATACAAGCTAAAAGTTTCTCGGAAGTCAATTTTGACATTCACATTACCGTGACAATATTAATTCCCTTGACTTGTGGTATGACCTTGAACAATTCTCTTTCACATGTTGCAAATTGTCAGGTTGTTTAGCTTCGAAATAAGTTTCTTAATGACCCCATTTCGTTTTCTTCAAGAACGAAACACTCATCGCTTCCGGCTCTGAAGATCTGGAAATAACGTGTTGTAAAGACACTTTTTTGTTTGTTTGTTGGTTAATTGCACATGCCGAAGGTAGAAGCCTCGTCACCAACTTGGGCACTCCCAGGAAAGACGTTTTCAGGTGCATGTTTCAAAATTAAAGTAAACATTATTTTAACAATATATTTTTTTGGCTATTCCATGTTTATACACCGCTTTCAAATTGTATATTTTAAGTTATACACAGTTTGAAAACATTATCTTCCTAGAATTTTTTGTTTTATCATTCTAGTAGTAATATTTCTTTTTCTATTGAAAATATTAACATGACTCTAAACGTCGTTTAGATCCATTAGAAACATAAAATCATCGTTTAAAACATTGCATTTTTAAAATGTACGTTAATTAATAATATAAAAATATTGTGTGTTTCAAAATTATTTATATTTATTATAAATTATTATATTAATTATACATGTATATCAAACACATAGTGTGTGATATTTTGTATTCTGTACATGCTGCATATCAGAATGCGCCCGCACGGGGCCACAAGCGCAAGCTGCAGTGGCGATGACAAGCACCTAGCGCGCTCGAAATACGACGACGAATGATTGCTGCGTTCTGTGATAAGCCACAAAGCCCCCCCATTTGTATTAATATGAACAGCATCGGGATATTTGTGATTTATGCGTACAAAATGCATACAGAATGGGGGCAAAGTCAAGGAATGCAGGTTGTCAGGACAACCAGTAAACAATTGAGTCCCGGACACTGTGGCCCGGGGAAGGCAAGAGCATGGTGACATGCCGGAACAGGAAGAATCATGGCCCCGGAAATGAAATTATTAGATTTCACTCGCTTTCGATCACTTGCAGTGGATGGAGACACATCAGCTGGTACGCTACGTTCGCCATCAGATAGGACGCGGAATTTTGGGATTGTCTATCACTTCAGTCAGAGGAAAGTGTGTGGTATGGAATTGGGTTTGATATTTGGAAACCTTCCTAGCGGCTAGTTCCCGAGCGTCTAAGTGTTCTGGTGAATTTCAAATTCAAGGCCATTTCTTATAGGTGTACAAAGTTACATTTTATTTAACAGGAATTATTCAATTACCTTCTAATATATTTTTCGTCAGGATTAATTTCCACTTAAAATTAATGTTTTTCGTGCAAATTGTGGACTGTACAAACAAGACTGTTACCAACTGTACAGTTCGAAAGGAACGCGTGACCCCACGCCCTCCCTCCTGGAGTCGTCCGTGCGTTAATGAGGTATTCTCGACGGCTGGGTGAACCGGCAAAGAAGTCGATGAACGGGTGATGCGTTGTAATCACACGTCGGACCGGACGCTTTGCTAACCGTCACCGCTCCGAAACTGACAATCCCAGTTGAGCGAGGACACGTTTGGGTCTGAAGCCTGACCTTGCCAGCCAGTGCCTACTGTTTCCAGAAATGTTTTCAGAAAATAGTGAACCTGGGAAAGGGAAGAGGAGGGGATTTTTGAATAATGATGATTCTTTATCCTTTAAAACACAGCCAAGTGTGAAGTTGAGCTTTGCTTTTGCATAAAATGGAATAAATTTTGGAATTTTTTACATTAGTTCAAATGTTCAAATTAAAGTCTCTGCCTAAATTAGCGCTAGCATTCATCAGGAGTTCCTTAATGTAGTATGTGCATGAAAGGCATTTATTAAACACTTACCTTCGTAGTGCTGTGCACTTGAACAAAGTCATACGAATTTTTAATAGTTACCAAAATAAGATGACAACTTTATTGACCTGCGCAATAGCCAGGAGTGGCATCAGAGTATAGTCATCTCTAGTCGAGATTAAAAACTTACCATAATAATCACTAAAAGCTTTACACTAACACTTGTCCGGTGTATGTGAACAACATTAGCGCGTACGCTATGCGTACGATTTTTTCCAAATTGTGGAAACCCCTGCCCATCTGGCCTGAGTCGATGCTATGCGATTTTGAAAAACATTCATTAATTTTTAGGGGTGCTTTACGTGAAGCGCCCCGGACAGTTTCAAAATTTTCTCAAACACGGCTCCAAATTTTTTCTGTAAATTTCTTGTGAGAATAAAGTGAAATACACTTATTAAAGTGGTATAGGTCCGATTTACACGGTTAACTCTGAAGTTTCAAAAATTGCGAAAGTTTGAATTTTACTCGGTGCCTAGCTCCAAATACAAAATTGCAGATAGAGATTATTCCTTCAAATAAAATGACTTATCCATTGTGAATTCTTTCTTTAAGGTCATGTACGTGTTTTGAAAATTTTAGTAGTTTTCGCGCAATATTCCGTGCAATATGTGCAATTTTAAATAAATACAAAAACAAGATTTTCTCAAAAATGGCTCCAATTTTTTTCTTTAAATTTTTGTACGGGTACTGTTAAATGTACTCTGAGATGACATAAACGCAATATTGCTCTGTTATTTTGTTTTTTCACAAATTTGCAAATATGTATTTTTTTACTTGTCTCTCATGTCGTTAATATTCACAATAGCGACGATTTGTTTACATTATCATATAAACGAATACACTTGCTTTGAATAATGTCAAGTAAAGTTTGTCGAAACTCAACCGTTTTCTGTGAAAAGTAGCTCAAAATTCCGCATTTTCGGAAACGCTCAAACACCATTTTCTCATAAATGGTTCCAATTTCTTCAAAATTGTGGAACTGATAGTGCCAATTGCACACTTTAATATGCTGTAAAGTTTATTTTGAAGTTTTTTTTGTTTTTAAAAAATTACACAAATGTAATTTTTTAAACATTTCTTTCCCCTTTAAAATGCACATTACCAGCATTTTGTAAACACGAGTAAATTAAAAAACTGTAAGTGCTTTAAATGATTTCAAATGACGTATTTAAAAAGTCAAACATTTTCTGTGAAAAAGAGCTTCAAATTTCGCATTTTGGTCGCGCTTAAACGCCATTTTCGTAAAAAACAACTACAAATTTTTAAAAGAAAATTGCCATAGGACCAGGTTTTTGTGTTTTTTAATTTTCTAAGATCAATATTTCCGTTCTACCATTAGGAAACAGAAAAATTGAGAAAATATAAAAAAAAAAGTACTTTGTGCAGCGATAGAGGGCAGCTGGCAAAAGTATGTGGCAATTCCAAATAGCTAGCCCAGTCCGAAGGAAATTGAAAACTAATACGGGAAAATCTGTGCCAATCTGTAGCATCACTAGTTTTAATTATGGAAATGACACTGCTTATGGTGGCCTGGAACTTGCACCAGTTGATTTTGAGTGTTGGATTTGGGCGTTGGGGAATGAGGTGGAGGCAGATTTTCGGATGTTATTAGAACTGGTATGTGGTCCGAGTCTAGATAAAAAAACCGGAGTTGAATGCAAGGGGATGCTATAGTCAGTAATCCCTATATCGAGAATATCTGGATTTCTGAGTCGGTCATATGGTTAATATCTAATATGTGGGTTCTGTGATGGATATTATTTTTAAGTTGTATCGATTTATCATTTGTTGAAGTATTTTTCCGTCGCGGTTGTTTGCTTCACGTCCCTAGGTAATGTTCTTGGCATTAAGGTCCCTAATACTAATGCTGAAATAAATTCGGTAGATTCGCTAGTTCCAGTCTTGGCTAGTTATAATTAGTCTAATTGCTATTGGTGGTTTCCAAACGAACCTATAGTTTCTATGGGTTCGTTTCCACTAAATTCAGCTGCTACAATCAGGATGTTATGCCGGGAGTGCATGTTAGTTTTAAGTTTGTAAGTGGAGAGGATCGGACATGAAAAAGGAAAGAAAGATCGCTCGCGGTCTGTTTGTTAGGGTACTGCTCTGGCGTTCGCCTGGTTTTGATCGGAAAAATTTCGGAAAACTACCGATCAGAGCAGTCGGCCGCTAGAATTCTCCTCCCGACAGCGACTGAATTTGACCAAGCTGGAAAGCTAGAGTCGAAAATCCTGTCACCATCGGGACTCGAACTTAGGATCTCCCGGTCGGAGGGATGCCAGTTGATGCCCTGAGCCATCTCTCCCGGTTTGCCTTTTCGTAAATGAGTTACTTTGTTTATGGATGAGTGACGTTGTGTGAGGTCTTGAAATATTTCCGGTTCTGAGATTGATTTGTTTTTGAACACCACGGAGAATTTTTTGTTGGCAGGGTCTTTAGAAGAACTTCTTTACGTCTATATTAGGTATTTCACTATGTTTCTGAGGTCGGTTATTGATTTTGGATCTATTTTCACTTTATTTTTATTATCGTCAATGAAATTTGAGTTCTCTTTAGCTTTTAGCTGTTTTATAAATTCGTTAATGTTTGTCATGTTGGCAACAAATATCGGAATAATTTTTTTAGTGTTTTATGTCTGCTCACTGATATTTTCTTTTAAGTAATTGAACCTATTATCTTCTTGTTTAGACATTGAATTACTTAATTCACTGAATCTATTGTCTACTGGTACATTGTACTCGTAGTTTGAATGTTGTGCTTGGTCCGATGACGCACTATCGTGACTGGTATCCACTCTCTTTCGTTTTGTGTCTTGAGGGTTTGACCCTTTTCGCCGTGTTCCGTTGTCTAGTGTCTGGTAGTGGAGCCCGTCTGGTGCTATTGCCATGTTGAAGCCATCTTTCCAGTCTCTTCATGTATGTAGAACAATGATAAGAGTGATTAGAGGAGGCTGTTCCAACTGGGCTGCCCGCGGGCGGGCGCGCCGGCCCCCGCCACAGCGGGCACTGGCGGGGACTGGCGAAATATGAGCCATCGGGGCGCGAGTTAGCCTTGGCCTTTGGCGACAATTCGTCGCTGACAGCCGTAGCAGGTGGGGAGCAGAGGGCTCAAGCTCAGAAAGAAATCTCAGAACAGGTTTAACAAGACACGTAAAATTCTATTCAATTCAACAATATTTTATGAAATTCATTTTAGACGTATTTTTCTTAACAAGTGAAGCGATGTCTGGTGACAGTCCTTCAGCTGTTGCGATACGTAGAACGCTCTTCAATGTCTTGTCCTGGAGTTGGCTTCTTTCTTTGATTTGTATTATTTTCATTGCAGAGAAAAGCAGCTAACAATTTGTTGACGCAAACAAATATTATCTGAGCTGCATTTTATCAAGCTCGGAGAAAACTTCCACATGTAAATTCTGATATCATCGCAACAAATTAAGGATATTAAAATATATGTTCTTTACAAGTAGGAAGTTCTGCAAATCTGTTTTCTCCAACTGCATCGACAATGACGAAGACAGAAAAAAGCGTTGTAGCTTCCTCTGCCAGCCTTTGCACTACTCACATTGCTTCCACAAAGAGAAGAGCTAACGTGATAAGAGCGCTTCCCCCTCCACAATCTCCTCCTCGATTGCCCGCGAGAGCCCGAGTTGGAACAGCCTGGAGTAGAGGACAGTGACTTACTCTCATGCAACTTGAGTGATAGCAGCAAAATCTCGCGTACTACAGTGGATAGGAACAGGTTCAGTCCCCCCCCCCAGGTGCAGTTAATTCTGGTTGATTTCATGTTTGATTATCCTATTTATTTGCAGACATTTGTTCTCATTGATGGTCTTATTTAAATCAATGTTAATTTTTTATTTCAAATTTTTGAAAGTCAATTTTGGATAATTCAAATTTTACTTGATTCAAAATAAATAAATATAGAATTCGAAGGATTTTTCAATCCACATCAGATATTAAGATGATAAGGCAGTAGTGCTGCAGCGATCTCGGACCTAAAGATCATAGGTTTGAATCCCACCTCGGGATGATTGTGGGTGTTTCGTGATTGAGTATGTTGTCTACGTGTAATGTGCTTGTGTGTCCTCTGTAGTTGATATTAGTAGAGCATCCGGCCGTAAAATCATCGCCAAATCAGAATAAAAATGGAGTGTGTGGAAAATTTCTCAAAAGTAACTAATCGCAAAAAAGTAAAAATATTATATTTAGAGATCTTGTTGATTAACACATTTATTTGACTAGTTTCCTTTAATATTTTGAAAGTATAGAGCACAATACATTGAATTCAATGTCAGAAGTATTATTTTCTTTACAACTTTTTTAAATAATTTATTTTCCTTGATCGGCAGTTAATGCCTTACCAAAGTTTTAACATTTGAAAATAATTTCAATCAAGTAATCTTGCGGGGGGATTTTAATGCTAGGGTTTGTTCGAAAATAAGTGACGCAACTGTGGGACCTTATGGAGAAAATCAGGTAAATAACAACGGAGAAAGGATAATTGACATCTGCCAACAGTATTCCCTGAAAACTCGAAATGGATTCTACCAACATAAAAATATCCAAAAATTTACCTGGATTCAACCTACTCTTCATCTACAATCAATTATTGACTATGTGATTAGCGGACAAAATACAATGCTAAAATTTCAAGATGTCAGAGTATATAGAGGCGTAGAATGCGGAACGGATCATTACCTCGTTAAAGCAAAAATTGTTCTCCCATGGAAAGTGTCTACCGAGACGAGATGATTATGAATGTGATATGTGATATATTAAATATATGGATGTGATATATTAAAAACCGTTCAGTATAATCTTCAATCCCCCAATGATGATTCGATTAGGCTTTTGTACAAAGCTAGACTGTGTTAAGATAAGATGCGTCAGTGCAGCCGCATTAGAATCTCTTGGAGAATGGCAAAAACCTAATAAAAATAAATCGTGTAAAAATCCTTGGTGGAATGATAATATGGAGAATATCGTGAATAAGAAAAAGGAAGCTTATAATGTGCGGCTGAGAACTAGGAACCACGACGAGAGAAAATACTATTCGCAGTGTTGTAGGGAAGTAAAGAAAGAAGCAACGAAAGCCAAAACTAAAATGTGGAATAAAAAATGTAAAATTATTGATGATGAAGGAAGCTTATAATGTGCGGCTGAGAACTAGGAACCACGACGAGAGAAAATACTATTCGCAGTGTTGTAGGGAAGTAAAGAAAGAAGCAACGAAAGCCAAAACTAAAATGTGGAATAAAAAATGTAAAATTATTGATGAGCATGTGGGATATAGAAAGGCAACTGAAGCATGGAAAATATTGAAATCTCTTAGAACAAATAGAAAGGAGATTATGCCCATGATCATATTTTTACTGAAAATGACGTCATCTTAGTTAATGAGATAAAGTAAGCTCTTAGATCCATGAAAAATGGACGCTCGCCTGGACCGAACGGACTCCACATAGAACTTTTTAAATATGGGACGGACTTGCTTCACGAGCTGTTAGCTTATGTTTTCAGCTGTTTCTTGAGAGATGAAATTGTGCCCCCTGAATGGAAAACTGCCTATATCTCTAACATTTATAAGAAAGGAGAGAGACGAGTTTGCTCCAATTACAGAGGAATAAGTGTGACTAATTCTCTTTCAAGACTTTGTGGCAAAATTATAAAACAAAGAATTGAAAATCAGATACACGGGCTAGAAGAACAAAATGGATTTCGTGCTGGAAGATCATGTATAGATTGTGTTTTCTGTTTAAAGCAGCTTCAGGAGAAACGGTTAGCAAGAAACCTTGAAACCCACTTGGTCTTCATCGATTTAGAAAAGACATACGACAGTATTCCCCTCTGCAAATTGTGGTTAGCAATGAAAGCAAATGGAGTTAGTGATCTATATATAAGAGCAGTGAAAGTACTGTACGTTAATTGTACTAGTAGGGTGAAGGTAGGTCGAAGAATATCTGAAGAATTCCCTGTCACCAAAGGCCTTCGACAAGGATGTACCAGACTTTTAGATTACAAAAAACAATTGTTCGAATAATAAGCAAATCCCACCCACGTGATTCTTGTAAGCCTCTCTTCATTAATCTAGGAATTTTACCATTACCTTGTCTCTTGATTTACGAATCAGTAGTTTTTGTCAAAAGTGACTTACTCAAGGCCGGGAATATATTTTCAGCAAACGCCGCTGTCTATATTTATAACATTTCATGTAGTAATAACATTCATCAAGTGACAGTATCAACAGCTCACTACAAAAAAATCACGTAAGTCCCAAGTAAAATCTGTTCTACTCTATAACTGTTTCTATACAATTAGACTGCACAAAACATAAAAAAGGAAAGTTATATTCATTTTAACAATGATATTTAATGTATTATTTAACATTTGTATTATATAATTCTACACAACCTGTAACAGGAATTGTACCTCAGCTTTTGCGTCAATGACCTCCCTCTCGATCGGTTTTTTCGTCTAGTTTCCCTGATCCTTTGAGCAAGTGCTGACATGGCCCATAGTTTTGCTTCTGAACATAAATGTAACTTTGTTATCTGTTCACGTCTAAGAGAATTCAGTGGGAAATATAGTTATTCAAATGATCGTTCTCAATGTTGTCGCGGCAGGAAGTACTATTTTTTCTTGAAGGACATGATGAGGGATAAGAGTCCAAATCAAGAGCTGATTTGTCCTTGAAAATAGATTTTATTACATCGGAGCAAATACTTTGATAACAATTCTTTCCAGAAACGCTCATTTCTTTCTGTATTCAGAGTTAAACTTGTATATGGCTTTGGGTTGGGTTTCCAGTTTAAAGAAAACGTGCTCAGAATATACTTCTTCCTGTGCATGCAGTTTTAAACTGTTTGGGATGTAAAATAAATAAATAAAATTAAAGGTATTTCTAAAAACTGAAGTTATGTATTTTTATCTCCCGCGCAATAGTTGATCAGAATTTTTGAGAAGATGACCGACCTTTTAATAAAATACAAATTGCTATATTATAATATTACGTAACCGTTACAAATAATACGAATTTGTATGTCCTGTTATGCACAACACTAATTCCTGTCTTACTTTGATAAATTAGAGACTGTCAAAAATTATATTTATTTATATAATTGTTACGTGTTCGACGTTTCGGGAAGCATTTGTTTTCATCTCCAGGAACTGCAAGGAATGTATATTTATATTAAATTTACATGGGTACATAAAATAATAATGAACTAATTTCATACTTTATTGTGATAAGCCAAGAGTTCCCCGAATTTTATTGATAAAAAAATATAATAATAATTATTTGGACAATATATTTTTGTTTAGGCATACGTAGAAAATGAAATCAGAACGGACAGTTTGCCATGGTAGCAACTGTAAATAAAAATTCCTGGGAGAAGTGAATGATCGACGTAGAATAACGCGAGAGAGAGGGTCAAAGCTCCTTGTAATGATAATATATGTATAGAAGGCGTGATAATGTTTAAAGGAACGGGGTCGGTCTCTTTCGACCGCTGACCATCGTGCTGTTCACATCGGGTCCGGTACGTTGCAGGTTTTCATTAGATGGGATGTGTGGTTGAATGTCATGATAGATAAGTGAAACCATAACGCTGAAAGTAGGAGGGGAGTGGGTTAGCATAATGTTAACAATCAATTAACATCAGAATAATTCGTGAATAATTTATATAATATTAACAGCAAATAATTTGTGAACTGAACAGAAACGAACATATTTAGGTAAACGCAATTAGATCAGGAAGTAAGTCGTGACTTCCTCATTCATCATTTATTTGAGAATTGTAGTAGTGACGCAGCATGGCGCCCGCCAGAGGCGTCGGTCAGGGAAGTGTGGCGGACGCCCACCGTTTTAAGGTAGCTATCCGACAAACCGACAATAATCCAGCGGATTGCTACAGAAACTGCGCCAGAAACTGTCAGTAAGTTAGAAACTGACATTGTATAATATCGCGTCAACGGAGCGAAGTAAGCCCTGGCAGCGACCGAAGAGAGAAGACCTCACGGACATTGGACATTTGCTGCGCCCGGAGTTTGTTCGAGAAGGTACGGGGCAGACGAGCAACGCTTGAAGCGGTATCTGGTGGCAAAAGTTGTAAGTTGTTCGGTACCCGCAGTTGTATACTGCCGTGTACGTTGCAGTGTATTTGGGTGAGTCCGTGTGTAGAAACAAAAATGAAAATGAGTGAATCCGCCAAAGAAAAGAAGAGGAAAGAAGGAAGAAATATAATAGAATACGTTTGTACTGATAATCATGTGAAATATTCATTCAAACAAGATAAGAAGAGTTCTTCAATTAGGTACATATAAAAAATTTTAAGATTCTTAACTTAGATTCAAAAGCAGTATTAAAATGGGTAAAATTGAAGTTTTTTCATTTTTGCATTAGAGTTTTTAATTTTTTGCAAATATTCAACCCGATTAACAATAACGCTGACTTGATCTCCAGATGAATAGACAAAACTAGAGGTGCTACAACAGCACTACTTTCTAACAGTTTTCTAAATTTGCAATTTTCAAAAAATCAGTGTTCAACGAAAATCAGACATGCGCCCTTCTTTTGGACGTTCCAAAAACTTGTGAAAAGAATGTGAGGAAAAAAGTTAAAGTATTTTTTCAGAAAATGTTTTTTTATAAATTGCATTAATTTCTAGCATAAATTATGCAAAACCTACTCGTTTTGTTTCACAAATATGTTGATGACCTTTTTCTGAAGAGATGTTTGTATATAATAGATTTCGTTTAAGGCAAAAATCTCTGTCTTCAGTTTCGTAGTTTAGAAATGTTAAAATTTCACAATAATTTGAATATACAAAGAGTTTGCCGCAAATAAAACTAGCGCCAATTTCTTATCGCCCTTTGATAGTTGTGGAAATTTTTGTCGCTCGCTGATCCACAAATCTTTGAGTTAAGCTATCAAAATGATTTGTTCGGGTTTTCATTGGATCTGACAGATGGCAGCTATTCGAATGAAACGCTTTTTGTGACACGTTAATAGTTTTGTGACACGTTTTGGACAGACGGTGAGATTTCATACAATTTTTTTCTTCACACTTGTCGAACGGATAGTGCTAATTACACTCTTTAATATGACGTAAAGGTCAATTTCAGATATTTTTTAATTTTTGCAAACATTTCACAAATGTAATTTTTTTGAAAGATCTCTCACTCCGTTTATATGCACATTTTTGGCAATTTGTAAACACTGTTGTATTTGTAAGTTAAAATGCTACAAATAACTTCAAACAAAGTTTTTTCGAAAATTTTCTGTGAAAAACAGATTCAAATTTCGCATTTTTAGTTGCGCTTAAACGCCATTTTCTTAAAAGCGGCTCCAAATTTGTCAAAGAGAATTGCCATTTAGTTAGAGGTTTTAGTATTCTTTAATATTCAAAAATTATAATTTCGTTCTACCACTAGGAAAGCGAAAAATTAAGAAAATGTCAAGAAATGTAGTGTCGGTAGATGGCAGCTAGCAAGAGCATGTGACAAGTATGAATAGCTAGTCGAGACCCAAGGAAATAGAAAACTAATACGGGAAAGTTTGTGCCATTATGTAGCATCACCTAAAATTCTTCTAAAATTCTACCTAAAATTACGAGGTCTAGTTATGACTGTCATTATTGTGATCGTAACCCTTCGATCTTTATTTTACCTCAACTGAAATATTTAATAACACAAAAGTATGTTTTAGGGGATAGTTAAATTGTACTTTTTACACCCATAAACACGTTTTCAGTCATAAATTGTAGATTTTGAGGTAGATGAGCCAAACACCAAAAGTGATGAATTTGTCTGATGAGGCATTTACCTTGTCATTGCTAAATTCAGACGACAGAATTTTCAGAACTTACAAGGGTTTTTTTAATTCATTTATTCTTTTCCTGAATTTACATCGTTCAGCCTTTCGGCTCTACAGATGTTTAGTGACTTATACTAACTTTAAAAATTCGAATGGAGAAACTCAATGAGCACCGCCAGAAACATTACTAGAGATGAATTTAATTACTGAAGTTAATTATTTCTACTCAAACGTAGAAAAGCAGTTTAAGAATGAATGAAGGGGATATCTGCTTTTTATTCTCAGAAAGGGAGAGTTATCTATGCCGAAGTTGTAAAAGGATGGGCCGGTTATGTTGGGTAGGTGGAGGAAGAAATTGTGGGATCTGTGAATGATTTGCTCTTTTATTGATTTTATTGATGATTAATTTCTGAATGTAGGGTTGAGTTTCTGACAAACCATGGAGCTTTGGCTGCAACACGGAGGATTCTGTTTTGGAAGACTTGGATCTTGTTTATGTGAGATGCTGCTCAATGACACCAGATCGGGCATGCGTAAAGGAGGAGTGGTCGCAGAATGGATTTGTATAGGAGCACTGTGTTTTCGGGACTGAGGCTGCTTTTACGGTTTATAATCGGTCGCACTTGAAGTTTCTGATGGGCTTGCTTCAATTTGGTTTCTATATGATGTTTCCAAGTTAATTTTGAGTCTAAATAGAGACCTAGATATTTGACAGATGAATTTAATGGGGACCAAGGAAGGGAGAGTTGTTTAACAGCAGTGGACGAAGATGGTAAGAGTGTCGGAGAGTGAAAATTTTTGCGAGCGATTTTGAGGGATTGAGCATGATTCTCCATTTAGTAGTCCATTGTTCGATTAGGTGCAGATGTCTCTGAAGTCGGTCAGAGAAATAAGGATGTGTCATCTGCAAATTGGGCTTTGTTTATGAAACGGGATGTGGGTAAGTCGGCGGTGAAAATGTTGAAGAGAGTTGGGGAACTAATAAGGAGTGACCACTAAAGTCCTGTTAATCCGGGTCTTCCTATATGAAAAAGAATAAATCGCTTATTCGGATGATTTATGGGACTGATAAGTAAAAGAATACAAATATCTAAACTGTATACTTGATGTTTGTTGCATCAGAGGAGAAAACCGATTAAAGTAGATGTTATTGCTGCACGAACGGATGAACACATGAAATTGTCTCTCACAATTCTGTTCAGCCCAGAAGTCATGCGTTCTCTTAAAGGAAAGGACATTTCACTTCTACTCTTGCTGAGTGATTTTGTTGCGTCTCTGATTGTAGGCCACAAAAAAGTACAAACGCATGACTTCCATTTCGCGTAGGATTCTGAAACTAAAATTTTTATGACTTGTTTTTCATGTTCTTAAAAATACGCCACACGATTTGAAGCAGTTTAAAGCGATAATTCCTCTATGGTCATTGCAAAATTAATTTTGAAAATTTCTGTTTTTATTTTACTGTTAAACAATCCAAAACCAGTCTAGATAGCTAGGTCGAATTCAGCTGCTGTCTGGAGGAGAATTCCATGGGCTGCTGCTCTGATAGGTAGTTTTCGGTGGTTCCTCCGATCAACACCAGGGGAATGTGGGAACAGTAACCTAACAAACGGGGGGCACGGCCCGCGATCTTTCCTTCCTATTCCTCATCGTACCCTTACCCCTCACACACACATGCATTACACTACCACTCATGCCGGGAGACCAGTCGGGAGCTTGCCTAGACGTAAGAGCTTGACTCGGTTGCGACGATGTCTCGCTGGTGGGAAATAACTGGTTGGGGAAAATCTCGCAAGCCGACAGGTAGTCGGCGCCGGAGCTCATCATCCTGCGGGGGAAGGTCACCGTCTCGTCTCAAATAAAAAACACGACTACACCTTCAGGACCAATTACCTTAGCAGATGACGCGGTCAGAAGCACGACATAATCAATCAATCTAAACTGTGGATGAATGAGCGGCTGGAATCTATTTATTTATTTATTTGTCAAAAAACTGTGTATGACGTTTGGGGAAAAATTATCTGCGCACATTTTCTTGAGGGCCAGAATTAAAAAAAACAAACAACAACGAATGAGTTTAGAAATGAATTTAGAAAATAATGATTTAAGAAAAAAATAAAAATATTTGAAAAATGTTTGTTCCCGAGTTATAGAAAATCAATTTCAACTGTAAATGAACTACAAGCAAAAGGAGTGCTCAACAAAACGTGCGCACAGTGAAGCTACATTTACGTCCAGAAGCAAAACAAGGGGCCATCTCAGCATTAGCTCAATGGATCAGGGAAACTGGACAAAAACCTGATCGAGATGGGGGTCATTGACCCGAAAGCTGAAGTACATTACTTGTTACAGACGTATTAAATATTTTTTTAAATGTATACAATGCAAACGTAAACTAATTCATTATATATCTTTGTTTTGTTACATTAAATATTATTTTTCTTTTTCACGATCAGTATAGTCTCTAATTGTATAGAAACAGTTTTGCAGCAGAAAAGATTTTACTTTAAACTTAAATTTGTGTACCGACTTTAATTGTTTTATGTCATCTGGCAATGCGTTGTAAAGTAACGTACATGTATTGTATGTTGATTTCTTGTACTGAGCTGTTGATACTGACACTTGATGCACGTGATTTCTACGGCGTGTGTTGTAATTATAAATATCAATATTGCATGAAAATATGTTCCCTCCGTTAAGTAGGTCATTTTTGACAAATATTACAAATTCGTAAATAAATAGACAAGGCAATGGTAAGATTCCCAGCTCAATGAAAAGAGGCTTGCAGGAATCACGTGGAAGGCATTTTTTCATTATTCGAATAATTTTCTTTTGCAATCTGAAGGTCTGAATACTACAGGGTGAGTACTGAATACGCCAGAATATTATGCCATATCTCAGGCGGGAATGCACATTTGCAAAATAAACGCAACGAGCTGCATGAAGGCTGACAGAATTTGAAAAAATTCTGAATGCCTAGCATAATGAACTTAATTTAGTGTTTAATTCTGTTATATGTACATTCCATTTGAGGTTTGATTGGATTGAAAGACCTAAAAATTTTGTTGCCTAAATCAGCTAATTGCATATTGTTCATTTTCAATGGAACATGCGATTTCCGATTTGAGATGCAAAAATGCATTGAAACAGCTTTTCTTTCGTTAACAATTAATTTGTTATTATTAAACCAATTTGAAACTTCTGAAATTGTATTATTTACTACTTCTTTTTTGCAAAGAACATTCGTGTCATCAGCAAACAGAACCGTTCTTCCATTTTTAATAGACGAGGGCATATCATTTACATATAACAGAAAGAGAATAGGGCCTATGATCGAACCTTGCGGGACCCCATGCTCAATTGGCAAGGAATTGGAAATATAAGTATGTAATGTCCTTTCCTGCCAGTATGGTATTTCTACTCTTTGAGTCCAATGTTTCCGATGTTGAGTCCGATGAATCCATTATTGTAACATTAATACTCATATGAATGAGCGTGTGTTGAACCCCAAAACGCAACATACTAATTCTGATAAGTTATGAGGTCACCTACCCTGAACTATATGGTCGAAGGTTATCAGAGATCGACCGGTCAGCCACGTTTTGTCAGCTATTGACTCTTCCTATACCCTATGTCCCTAAAAAATCTATCGAATGTACGAATTATTTTATTAAATCTTATGTACACATATCTTATGTGTATATGGATTATTTATTAACCGAGTATCACGCTTTTGTTTCCGTATAAATCCTACCGAATCGAACCGAGAAACTAGCGTACTCGTGCGAGAACTCTCGCATATGAAAACCCACCCTTTCCCTATCCATTTGTCTATTCTTTCCATAAAGAAGGAGAGGAACTAATAATGTACTTACAGAATATCAAACAAAATATCAATGCAATTGATGCAACTGATATTGGAAACAAATTCTCAATGAAAGTTTATTCAGCATTAAAGAGAGATGTTCTTGGAACTATTAATAATTCTTTAAAAACATTTGAAGAAATTATTCAATCTTCCTTGAGAGTTAGCTTTTTGCTTTCCTTGATAGTCACAAAAATAATAGAAAAGGTTTTTACTCTTAAGAAAACCAAGTTAAGTAGAGCGCAAATACCGGATCGGGCAAGTACAGACCTACTGTTTGCAATTATATTTAACTTTCCTTGATTTGTTATGAGAAACCGAGGGGGTTTTGGAGAGTCAGGGTGCCAGCTTGCTGGGGTGCGAAAATTGAAAAATTATTTGTACACTAAAAAGTATTGGATTATTTTCTGCATTCTTACGTACCTCAAGAAAAGCAATTCCAAGCCAAAAAATAATCAAACTAATGTTTTCACCTTTGAGTACTAAATACCATTTATTGCCATTAGAAACAATTTAGTAGGCTTAGACTTCACTTTGGTACATGGGAATGTTGCTCAAACGATGTTTGCTTATTGAATATCTTAACGAACCGACACCTTCAGATTAATATCAAATGGAGTATAATTTATAATATGAGTTTGCAATTGGGCGTTGATGTACATACTTCCAGATACCGCCAACATTTGTCGAGTGACTTGCGCTATTCTTTCTATAATTTTAAATTTAGTTGTTTTTTAATTAATTCCCGTAGTATTGTAAGCTAGTGCGTTTTGATTTTTGTATTTCATATTTCAAGCTATTTTACTTTAGCTACTTTAAAAAGTTTGTTCTTTGTGTTGTACCATTACACAAGTTTTTCTCCTCTACCACTGTGTACCCGTGCGAGAACTCTCGCATGTGTGGTGGTTCGTAAACACATCCACCTCGTTTTTATCTTTAATTCTGAAAAATTAACTTCTGTTTTATTTACTTTTCCCTGAGTTGATGGCGGTTTACTCTCACCTCATCTGAATTTATTTATTATTGTGAGTTCGGGGATCATGCCAGATTTAATTCATGAGCAAAACAGTGCACTAGGGTATGCCTGCATCACTTTAACCTCTAGCCCATTTAAATGACCATCCATCGCCGCAGCACCATCATAACTTTGTGCATTAAGTTTAGATTCACATTTTAAATCTTCAACACTATCTCATACAATTCTGCATAAAGCTTCTGCCGTTCTGTCTGAAGAGACGTCTTGGAATCCTAGGAATCTCTCTTCAACATTTCCTTCCGCATTTAAATAATACACTACTTTAGACAATTCGCTTAGATTTCCAACATCTGTACTCTCATATAATATGATGGTAACGAAATTATTACTATTTATTTCTTGTTTAATGTTTTGGAAATAAATATTTACAACTGAAGATATTATGTCATTTTGAATCAAATGTGAAGTACTAACAAATACAGATGAATTCTCGAGATGCTGCACCAAAATTGGATAATGTTCCACTTCTAAGTGTACCAAATCTTTAAAGTTCCCTTTATTTTTAGGAATCAAATGACTCGTCATGTTCTCGAAAACTGAATTCATGTTGAATTAAAAGTTTTTAACTTAAAGACGCTGGTCAGATGATTTTTACAACTTATATGTCTTTTCACTATCTTGTGTAAATTATTTGAATCTGTAAGTAATTATTTGAAGTTTCAACGAAGCCTTGACATATTTGCAGCACAAGAAAATAAGAACTCGAAAAAAATAAATGAATACCACTGAACCGATTGCACATGCGGAGCCCACCACACGCTGTAAGCAACAGGCCGGTACCTTCCAAAGGCGACCTCGGCTGACAGAGCCCGTGCGCGCCCACCACACGCGCCAGGATATCTGCTGATCAGAGCATTCCATATGAGACGCTTGATTTAGCCACCCAATGCTTCCACAGAGCTTTACAGGCAATCTCTACTCCATCTGTTGGTGACAATAATTACTTGCTCAGTTTGTAAAGATAAGATTGTCGCGCCCAATTTAAACTGTTTTTACTTGGAATACAAGTAAATGATTCTAAATTATTAGTCAAGTGGTATTCAAAGGAAACGATAGGAGAAGCAATGCTTCCTTTGCTTCCATGGAATAAATGCTCCTGTTACCAGGTCACGTTTGAGCATAACCACTTCGGCAACTGAGAAAGTTGCTTTCATGGACACCACGGACTCTAATTTTCGGAGCATCTTCCCTTCCATGAGGTACTTGATCCCGTCATTCGTCCCCTTTATTTTCGCTAGCGTAGTTCAAATGCAATGACCCAGGACGCTATTCATGATTTCTATCGATGAATTGCAATATACATCTCTGGATCTTCCCCTAGTAAGAGGAAGTTTATTAGCAGCGGTATTTGGTCTCAGCTGGAGTGCCGCGATAAAAAGACGAGATTTCAGAAGCCTTTCAACAGGGCATCTCCAATCGGATCGTTGGCAAGCGGCGTAACCGCTCTCCCTTGGGGTGCCCGCTTCTCTGAGAGCGCTTCCGATTGCCAAGTTTCAAGTTCGAAAATGCGGATTTACTACGCATAAAATAATTTAAAAATAGGGGAAAACATCAATAATTCATACATCGACATAGAATCCCGTTTTATTAATTAAATAAATGCGATATTGTCTCACTATATTTGTTCTATGTTTGTTCTCACTATACATAATGTTTTTGATTCACCCAAGAAATTAAAAATATAAAATATCAGTATTTTGTTATAAATGTACTTTCAATTTATTTTTAATTTCAGTTTAATATGAAGCCAAGTAACGTAATTTCAACATTTTTAATTTCAATATCCCAGAAAATGCATCATTTCTCCGGCTTGAATAAACGCAGTAAGAATCCGAACGACGTTCCGTATTCTTATTCGCCGTATTCGAAAACGACGTACCACCATGTTATCACCTATTTGTCCTCTGAATCTCCAACAGTAAAGAATGAAGAATATTTTGAAAATGGTTTGACAGTGAAGACGTGCGATGTTATTTCCTTCATGCGTGTCCTGCATTCGAGTGTAAATGCTGTTTCCTACTTAATTTGCGTTAAATAGACTATTTTGCCTAATTAGTGATGCGTTAAAGAAAATCGTGAATTCGAAATTGTAACGTGAAAGAATAAAACGAGTGTGTGTATGAGAAAGGACGCGACATGGCAAGTTCATCCAGTTCATTTGTGGTAGTGGATGAGTTATTTGTGGCAGGGAACAGTAGTGAAACGTTTCATTGTGCTATAGACAGGATTCGTGAAATTCCGTGTGGTTCTTTCTCCTATTCCAAAAAACCTACGGTAAATAGTGATGGACAACCAAGGCAACGCGAATAGATTTCGAGTTCAAAAGTTAGGTATGTACTTTTTTGTGGTTATTTTTTAGTTTTATTGTTTTGTTTATGTAAGTTAGTGCATGCAATGAGAAAATGATGATTTTCAGGGAAGATTCAGAAGGTATCTAATTTGCAACATAAACTTCTAAAACGCTTTAGAGTAAAGTAGAATCACGCAGACTTTCAATATCTGGAATTATGCGTTCAACCTGTAATATGACGATCGCATCCCCACGTCTACTAGCCAGGAGACGCCACTGGTTACCACCGGGATGGTCCAGCTTCGCTGCCGGAGCGGATGCGGTGGGCGGAAAGCCCCTGAGTCTCTAATTGCTTGAAACTGAGAACGTTCCTTATGGGCGCTTATTAGCCTGGGTCGCAAGAACTTCGTGCTGTCGTTGGCGGCGGCGGCGTTGGCCCTTTTAGCCGCTGCGCGCGTGACGACGCCGACAGGGCTAGACGGCAGAGATGTATCGAGGCTGGACGAAGCGGGAGGTCGAGTTGCTGACTGTTGGGCATTTCGATGGTGGTTCTCTGTGTGTGTCCGGCGTTTGCGTGGGTGGTAGGTGTTGGGAGGGGAATTCCTGACCTAAGAAAGTACTGATGGCTGTGGGTTAGGGGTTTCATTTGTTGGGGTGGTCACTTCATTGGTCGGGACCTCAGTGATCTGTCCGTTTTCTCCCCCTATCACAATGTTGAGGTGAGAGTCGTAAAATGTGGGCAGGTGGGAATGATGGGCGTCGATTCGTCTCCCCGTAGCTTCGTTCACGGTATCAAAGGTGACCGCGCATTTTACTTTTGTATCTCGAAAAGGCCACGTCCACTTAGTCCAAGATTGTCCCTCAGGAAGGTGGGTGTCTATTGGGCAATAGCGCGCCTTGTCCGACACTCGTGGGAGGGAGCGTGCGTTGGAGATTTTTCTTCAGATAATCTTGAAGATGTTTTGGGGAACTCAACTCAGACGCATATGCGTAAGCGAATTGGAGCCGTCCGTCTGTCCGTCACTCAGTCCGTCAGACTGTCTTAAGTACCGCGTTGTAAGGCCATGTAGGGAAGTGAAGGCTCCAAAATATTGGCCTGCGGCAATAGGAAATGTCGGCCGAACATCAAATTCGCTGGGGTTTCTCGAGTGACTGAGTGCACAGAATTGCGAAAAACAAAAAGCTCGTATCGAATCTGCGACTCCCGGTCTGAAGGATTCTACTCAATAGATGCACGGTTGCTTACGTGGTGGACGAGTTGGCCGTTTGCTCCAGGATTGCCCGTACTGCAAAAAATTGTATTTAATTTGATTCGCTTGGTGATATCTTTCAGCAAAGCGGAAGTGAACTCGGTACCGCGATCGGCTTGTATACACTCTGGTATGCCATAAAGGCAAAACGGCTACTCTACCAGAGCCCGTACCACAGTTTCCGTTTTTTGTTCGGGATAGCGACAGCCTCTGGCCACCGTGTGAACTCGACATTTTGATCAAAATATAACAATTAACTTGGGAGGAGGGAGATTGTTAGGTTCCATCAAATCTAGAGCTAATACTTGCACTGTTGAACTGATTCTAATACATCTTGAGTGAGAATTTTTTGCTTTCTAGCTTTTCGTTTTAGACAAATGAGGCAGCGAATTTCGTAGCTTTATACATTTGAAAACAGACGCGGCCAGTCAAAACGTCTGCGAATCAACTTCACGGTTTCAGAATGCAAGTATGCTCAGTTAAAACGTAGTTATGGCACATTTCCAGGATGTAGCATATCATAGGCTGAGGGGGGCAGAGTACGGCTTTTTCCCGTGTGCATTACGCAACTACTGACAGAGTAGTCCGGATTCATCGTAAAAGTAATTTTCCGTATTCCTAATTGCTAACTGGTGTCTTTCTGTCAGCTGTGGACACGTTTGCAGAGCTTCGAGGAATCTAGCCATGTTCCATAGTTCCTTGGCTCTGGGAATTGATCTGGTTCGTGGGAAATGATCTTCAGTGAGAGAGCTCTGCGCAGTGCGTCCACGTGAGGAATGTATGTCCCTGGCCTGTGCTGCATCGTAAAACTGCACTCTGCTGGATCTGCGAGCTGAGAAAGACAGACAGACACAGGCAGGGAGCGTAGGTGGTGGGGATGATGTAGTGAGGAGATACGGAGGAGCCCAATGATCAGTAAGGAGGGTGAAATGTCTGAGAATGAGATAAAATCTCTATTTCTTAATCAGGAAATATCATGCATTTCATCGACTTCAATATTCGCATATTGGTCACCTCCACTTTCATGCAATGATTTTAGTAATTCGTCTGAATCACTTTTGTCTTTGCCTTCCGGAACATCAATGCAGGCTGCTTCCTACCACGGTCATCTTAGTTTTTCACTCAAACTGATTTTCTCAATACAATCAACAATCTGTAGAACCCCATCTACAGATACCCACAGAGTCATGGTCGACTTCCTCGGTCAGAAAAAGTAGCACGAGTGGTAACGTGAACTATTATTGTTAGCCCAAGCCGTATCAAGAGCTTTTCGCAAGGGAAAGAGTAATCACTTCACTCTTTCTGCATACATCATGAGATGTGGCCGTCTGTGAAAGGTCTGTGAAAGGCGACCACTGAAGGGCATAGACCCATGTTCACCTACTGGAGGGGATGACGTCAGAGCAGCGTTCCCCTCCGCGAGAAGACGCTCGAAGAAGCAGTTCGTAGACGGAAGGGGATCGACATCCTTGACAGTGGTCCATTGCGTGTGTTTCAGGTGACATGAGATCCCATTTACGTCCGTTAATTTTCTTTGGATTTGGGAAGAAATGTTTGTTTTTGTATGAACCGTAACAGTGGTGAAGTGTTTAGTGTGTTCGAAAGAACTGTAGTATGTTAAAAACTTCAACCTAGAGGGGCATTACGCTGCTTTGCAACCCAGAGAAACACGCGTGATGAAAATAATTTCTGAGAATTGATAGATAGACTGTAATCATGAGTTGAGAACAGGAGTTTGCAGATAGAGGATTATGGAAAATGTACTGAAAGTCCCGATGATTTTACATTTTCAAAGAAAACTGTACATAAAATAATCAATCCTGGAGTCCACATTCTCCCACGTGACCCCTCCTGGGTATCCATTTGTTATCATTAATTATTGGTTCGGGAGGAACTAAAATTATTATATTGTATAACATTGTATAAAATATTATTGTACTATATTGTTAAAACTTCATGTATTAGAAAAATGGAAGAGGAATTACAGTATTGGTTACGATAAACAGAGTTGGATATTGCTTAAGAGTAATGTAATATTCTACATTCCATTTTTTTAAAATTTTCATGTTTATTGAATCATAAATATTTAAATAATTAAAATTAAAAATGTAATTAACTTGAACTATAGACTGTCTTTTGTAATTTGTTGAGTGTATGAAAGTTCCAAATGATTATAGACAGTTTTAACGATAACATATATTTATTATCTTGGCAACGTTTCGGAAACTATGTGTGTCTCCATCATCAGGCCTTTAATTATAATACAATGTCATAATCTATAAGATAAAATAATAAAATTACAATATATCAAATTTTTAAATATCTACTAACTTGCATTAATTTTTAAATACATTACACTAAAAAATAATAAATTGAAGGCAAGAACGTAGTAAAAAATTCCATACTCACATGCCTTTGTAGATTATAAAATTTATTAATCATTAGACAAGTCTACTTTTACTTCGTAGATAGTACGGACATGAATGTTGTTGCGTCTTAAGAATTCTAGGAGGGATAACTTTATTAGAAATATCAGCTAGTCGACTTTTGAATTTTTTATTAAATTTTGTTAAAATAGAATCATAACTTTGTGAAAACTGATTGCATTCAAGCTGAAAATTCATAGAAGGATAAATTTTTATATATAATGATACCAGAACTAATCTCGAACACCGGTTAGGTTCTGTAGTTAAAATTTTGGGATTGAGAAAATCAATAAAATGATCGTGTTTTATTCTATGAGCAGTTACAGAATTTTGTTTTTCGAAGGGTAATTTGATGTTATTTTTATGTTCTTTGATCCTATCTCCTAACCTCCTCCGAGTTTGTCCAATCGGATTCCTAAATTAAATAAACTGAATTCTATATACTCCTTAAAATGATCAGATTGTGATTTAATATATATTGGACTCTAATATACAGCACTAATGAGTCTTCACATTTCTTAAATGAACTTTTTTATTTCTAGCTGACAATGTGGATTACAACTTTCCTTCCACTGGCGGTAATAGTAATGCTGATATTCGTCTTGCAGTACTATATATATGCGTTATCTCGGGCAGCGCGCAATACGGGTAATTTCTTGCCTGGACCGAAATCGCTGCCAATCATAGGAGCTGCCCTCGAATTTGGTCGTACTCCAGTGGGTAAGTATTTGCAAAGTGGAACAACGAGTAGAACCTTCATTGCGTTAATTAATTGCATGCAATAACTCATGCACTCCCCATTTTAATAAAGGGTTTTAAGTCTCGGGAGACGGACACGGCTCGACTGCCGTGTTATGGTGACACTGTATTCTCATCCTCTATTCGGATGCAGGATTAACGCCTAAATGTCTCTCCCATTCCTAAGTCTTCCAGCCAAAGAACTTAGGTAGGCTGCCCCACAGTCGAGCAAGGTAGGTCATATCTTAGCTCTGGGGTAGGTCGGGTAACAAGAGAAGAAGGTAAGTGGAAACTTGGTCCAACCCGAAAGAAGTAAGCGGGAAGACGTTTCCGCTTAATTTCTTTTGAATGGGGAGGGGGGTCACTCCCCCGGCGAGTTCCAACCAGTTGGGGACCACTTTGATGAATCGTTTGGAAGGAAAGGGGTTGTCCCCGCTCGCCTCCTCGCTGCACCCCCTTTTAGTTCACACACACACACACACACACACATTGATCAAGAAGAAGGACGACGCGCTGACGTATGCGGTCATCGTTAAAAAAATGAAAGCTGACCGTGAGCTTAAGGAGCTGGGCGAGAATGTCACGCGCATCCGGAAGACAGCTGGCGGCGATCTGCTTCTGCAACTGAAGCGGTCTGCCGGAGGCCAAACTGCCGATTTTCAGTGCTCTGTAAGGAAGGTGTTTGGTTCGATCGCCGATGTGAGGGCGCTCACTCACACCGTGACCATTGAGGTGAAGGACCTGGATGAGCTCACAACTAAAGAGGAAGTGCATAGGGCTCTGGTGGACAATCTTCCCGAAGCCAGTGATCTCCCAGCTACTGTGGTCAAATCTTTAAGACGAGCCTACGGTGGAACGCAGGTGGCAATAGTCAGCCTTCCTGTTACGGTGGCTAACAAGTTGTTGGCCATCCATAAAGTAAAAATAGGATGGGTGTACTGCGCTATGCGTGAGAAGAAGGTCCCTCTGAGGTGTTACAGATGTTTGGATTTTGGACACCTCAGAAAAACATGCAAAAGCGCACATGACCGGTCCAACTTGTGCATGAATTGTGGTGGTGAGGATCACCTTGCTAAGGCATGTAAAAATGACGCAAAGTGTTTGCTTTTTGAAGAAAACGGGAAACAATGCAGACATGCTACCTGGTGCAGCAGGTGTCCATCATACCAAAAAGCGCTCAAAGTAATAACGGATCGAAAATGAAAATTTTACAACTTAATCTCAACCATTGTGCAGTTGCCCAGGATATCCTGGCACAGTCGGTAAGAGAATGGGAGGCTGATTTAGCAATAATTTGCGAACAGCATAGAAACCGTGATGATACAGCGTGGGTATCTGACCTCCACAACAAGGCGGCAATCTGGGCCTGTGGAAAACACTCATTCCAGCAAGTAATGACGAGACCCGGACTGGATTTGTGTGGGTAAAAATCAACTGTGTCTACATCTATAGCTGTTATGCCTCACCGAATGCGACAATGGCCGAGTTTGAGCAGTTCCTCGACCGCTTAGTGTATGACGCTACAGGACGAAGCCCGTTGGTGATAGCGGGAGATTTCAACGCCTGGGCGGTCGAGTGGGGTAGTTCGTCTATTAATGAGCGAGGTCGAGCGGTTCTGGCATCCCTCTCTCTTCTTAATGTAGAGCTCGCCAACACAGGAGTCACATACACCTTTCGCAGAGGGGGCGCGGGATCTGTTGTGGATCTGACGTTCATGTCAGATAACCTATTGAGAATGGGCGTGTCCTGGAGAGTTAGTGAGCACTATACCCATAGTGACCACCAGGCACTTTTGTACGAGGTGAAAAATCAACGGAAGGATAATTTTGCACCGAAATATCAACCAGCTGGGTGGAAAGCCAAAATGTTTGACGAAGAAGTTTTCCGACTATGTTTGGAGACGATAGTACCAACAGGTACAGCAGATGACAAAGCAGGGCAGGTTATAAAATGGGTAACCAAAGCATGTGATGCGGCAATGCCTAGACGGGGCGCAATCATTCGACGCTCACCAGTTTACTGGTGGAATGAGGAAATAGCCCAATTACGCCGGCAGTGCCTTCGAGCCAGGAGATAGTACCAGAGAGCTCGTGGCAGAGACATCTCTCTACAATTGCAAGAGCAATATAAACTCGCTCGAAGGCAGTTGAAGATTGAAATCCGCAGAAGCAAACGCGTATGCGCCAAAAGTCTGTATGACGAGGTTGAAAAAGACCCATGGGGTAGGCCGTACAAGACGGTCATGAGTAGGTTGAGACAGTGGCACCTACGCTCTCCAACTTGCCCCAATATGTTGCTCAAAATTGTGACAGCCCTATTCCCGACCCACCCCGCTGAAACAGTTAATACAGCGTTATCTGACGTAGAAATAATTACTCCAGTCACGTAGGAAGAAGTTCTTCACACAATCAGAAGAATCGACAACACAAAGGCTCCCGGACCGGATAACATTCCCAACATTGCCCTCAAGACTGCGATACTCGACCACACCGACATCTTTGTGGATCTCTACTATTCTTGCTTGAGAGAAGGGGTGTATCCAAAAAACATGGAAAAAACGTCTGGTGCTCCTCCCTAAGGGGAATAAATCTCCTGAAAATCCATCGTCATACCGGCCACTGTGTATGCTTGACGCAGCTGGCAAGGTTCTGGAGAGAATTATTAGTACCAGGCTGGAGAAAGTTGTAGAGGAAGAAGGAGGTCGTTCGGAAAACCAGTATGGTTTCCGCAGAGCCCGCTCGACAGTTGACGCCGTACAGCTTGTCATTAACACCACCCGACAAGCAATTGGAGGAAGTAGATGGAAGGGAGGCCCAAAACAGTATTGTGCTGTCGTTACGTTGGACATTAAGAATGCATTCAACTCGGCCAGGTGGAGTAATATTCACCTAGCTCTCCACCAATTTAAGGTACCAACGTATCTGAGGAAGATGGTGGCTGAGTATCTGAGTAATAGAGGCCTGATCTACCATACAGATAATGGGCCGAGGGTAATGTGCTGGTGTCCCACAAGGGTCGGTATTGGGCCCACTATTGAGGAATATGATGTATGACGAGGTCCTTCGGCTTCCCCTCCCAGAAGGCACCAATATCATTTGTTTCGCGGACGACATTACTATCGTAGCCGTTGCAAAATATACTGAGGAAATTGTGTACACTTGCAACGAAGCGATCGCTAATGTTAGTCGGTGGTTGAAGTACTCAGGGCTGCAGTTAGCTGAGCACAAGACTGAGGTTATCCTGGTCACTAGCAGGAAAAAGAGAGAAACCATCACGATCAAAGTTGGAGGCCACCGTGTTACATCGCAGCCGTCAATCAAATATCTTGGTATCATGATTGATGCCCGTCTGACATTTGCGGATCACCTGAGGAATGCCAGCAATAAAGCGGCGGTAGTTAATGCTGCACTGTCGAGGCTAATGCCCAACATAGGGCCCTGTCAGGAGAAACGGAAGCTTCTGGCCTTGGTTGTCAGGTCAGTCTTGCTCTATGGAGTCCCAGTATGGGCCAACTCCACGTCAAGAAATAGCTACGTCCGAGGGATGGCGTCAGTGTACAGGTTATCAGCATTGCGGGTAGCTTGTGCATTCCGCACTGTGTCAAACGATGCAGTGTGTGTCATCGCGGGGATGCCTCCGGTCGATATCTTAGCGCCGGAGAGACGGAGGCGATATCACAAAGAAGAGGAGAACCCAAACTGCTCGACAACACTGCTTGAATGGCAGGATCGCTGGGACAAGTCCATTAAAGGAAGATGGACGTACCACATGACTCCCTCCATTGCACCGTGGATCAACCGTAAACACGGTGAAGTAAACTTCTGCCTGACTCAGTTGTTGTCTGGACATGGATGCTTTCTGGCATATCTCCACAGGTTCAAGTTGGAGGATACCCCCTTCTGTCCACTATGTGAACCTGCTGTCGAAGACGCCGAGCATGTGTTTTTCGAGTGCCCACGATTCCATCTGCAGCGACGGTTCGTTATGAGTATACTCGGGATCGACCCGCTGACACCCGAAGCAATGGTCGGGTGCATGCTCGCCTCAGAAACCAACTGGGCTGCGGTGAGCGCATATGCGCAGACCACAATAGCTGAGCTCAGGGGAATAGAAAGGGAAGTCGACTGATCCTCCTTGGATCCTTCCTACGATCTGGGGAAGAGAAGTGGCTTGTGACTAAGCCACTCTGATCCACTCCCCGTGATGTAATGCCTAACGGCGGTTCCGCGGGGAGGATGGAGGAGAAGGGAGGTGGTTTTAGTGGGTAAAAATCTCACACTATCATGTGTTACGGGCCACATGGTGTCTTTTGAAGATTTCCACCTACCCTCGTAAAAAACCAAAAAAACACACACACATACACACACAGACACACACACAGACACACACATACACACAGATACATACACAGAGACACACAGACACACACGCACTGTCACACACAGACACACGCACAGACACACACACACCAACAATTAAATTTTAAAAAAACATCTAAAACTGAGGCCCTACCGGACGCGAGTCCAGAAAGAATTCCAGGGTGGAGGCAATTTCAATTTAGTAACCCCCAAAATATTTTTGAAACTATTTTTACTTTCCCGTATACGTACGTATACACGGAGTGATATATGTAGTATAGGGAAAGTATGTAATGCTGGGCGAAAAAATAGCCAATTTTCGGCGGAAAAAATTCATTCCCTGGCCGTGATAACGAAAAAGTGGATAAAACCAGTTGCTAAATTAAAAAAAAATTCCCTAACACGTTGTGTAGCCAGAAACCCTGTTTTCTAGGTCCTTGACATCGAAAAAACAATTGAAAGGGAAACGTCCGTCCGTCCGTCCGTCCGTCCGTCCGTCCGTCCGTCCGTCCGTCCGTCCGTCCGTCCGTCCGTCTGTGAACACTGCTAGCTCCTAAACCATACGTACGATTGCTGCTTTACATGAAGCCCTCCCCACATTTTCAAAATTTTCTTAAACCGCTCCAAATTTTTTCTTTAAATTTCTTGTAAGAATAGAGTAAAATACACTTATTGACGTGGCATAGGTCCGATTTTCGCGGATAACTCTGAATTTTCGAAAATTGCAAAAGTTCAAAATTTTTTCGGCGTCATTCTGGAACTACAAAATCGAAGATAGAGATTTTTATTTCAAATAAAATTTGTTGTCCAAAGTGATTTCTTTCATTAAGGTCATGTACATTTTTTAACATTTTAGTAGATTTCACGCAATATTGCGTGCAATATGTGCAATTTTAAAAAATTACAAAAACAAGATTTCCTCGAGAACAGCTCCAATTTTTTTCTTTAAACTTATGGTAGGGATAGTGGTAATCGTACTCTATCAGATGACATAAAAGCCATTTTGCTCTATTCTTTTGTTTTTTCAAAAATTGGAAAAATGATTTTTTTTACTTGTCTCTCACGTTGTTAATATTTACATTAGCCGTGATTTGTTGACATTATTATATTTATGAATGCATGTGCTTTAAATAATGTCAAGTTACGTTTCTCTAATACACAGCCGTTTTCTGTGAAAAGTAGCTAAAAATTCCGCATTTTCAGAAACGCTCAAACGCCATTTTCTCAAAAACGGCTCCAATTTCTTTCTTGAAACTTTTGTAACAGATAGTGCTAATTACACTCTTTATAATGAAGTAAAGTTTATTTTGAGTTTTTTTGTTTTTTCAAAAATTACATAAATGTAATTTTTTTAAAGATCTCTAACATCTTTAATATGCACATTACCAGCAATTTGTAAAGATTAGTATATTTGTTAGTGCAAGTGCTTCAAATAACTTCAAATAAAGTATTTTGAAAACTCAAAAATTTCTGTGAAAATGAGCTTCAAATTTCGCATTTTTAGTAGTGCTAAAACGCCATTTTCTCTTAAACGGCACATATATTTAAAAGAAAATTGCCATTTATGACTAGGTTTTTGTTTTCTTTAATATTCTAAAATTAATATTTCCGTTCTACCAATAGGAAACCGAAAAATTAAGAAAATGACCAAAAAATGTACTTTTGGATGTGATAGATGGTAGCTGGCAAGAAAGAGTATCTGGCAATTCCGAATAGCTAGCGAAGACCCAAGAAAATAGAAAACTAATAGGGGAAGGTCTGTGCCATTCTGTAGCACCACTAGTTCGTTTTCAAGGCCCGGCAATTAATTTTCTCCCCCGAAGATTGGCCATTTTTTCGCTCAGCATTACATAACTTTCCCTATACTACGTATATCACTCCGTGTATACGTACGTATACGGGAAAGTAAAAAGTGCTTATCTGTTTCTGTTTCAATGACTTGTAACTGTGATAATTTTATCATTTAAAATTTCTGCTAATATTATGACGCAAACTGGTGCCTGAACCTCATTGGTTGAGGTCCGATGCACAAGATCCCACCCATAGCTTTCACCATGGATATTCTGATTGAGTGCGGTACATAATGAATGTATCACCTACAATATTTCGAGTTCATGTGTTGTGATTGAATCTGTGTTCATATATTGTTTAAAAGGTTTTTTCCAATCACATTTTGGTGCGAATTTCAAATTTTAAACTATTTCACTCATGTCTGTCCGCGTCGTAAGTAGCCAATGGTAAGCAAGGACATATTCAAATTAAACCAATCCCAGATGTTTATCGCCATCAGTTTGTTTACCTTTCTTATAGCTGTAAAACCTTTGTTTACCTATTTAAGATAACGATGGCAATTGTTTCACCTCCAAAATAGCTTGTGTGCATCAATATAATTTTAAAATGTGTCGTTTTGGTTATGTTTAAAACTCTGAAATATAATATATTATTAAAAATTCAGTGCCGGAAAACAGCGAAAGGAACAAAGAAAGCGTGTGGAAGCAATTTCCAAACTTTTGTGAAGAAAGAAAATACAAATGGAGAGCACAAACTAAAAAAGAGGAATTTACACATATTTTAGGTAATTAATATACGAAGATTAGATGGCGAAGAGTACAAAGAATATGCTATTAAAACAATTTGGAACGTTACATCGAAAAGTAATCAGGAAAATACTTTAATGAGTGCATACGTGTGTTCAATCCATTTGAAATCGACGAATTCCGCTACTAATTCATCTTGTACATCTTCTGAGACTGTTTTTCTGGGAATCTACGCCATTTTTCATTCTCTTTCATATGAGCTTCGCAATTATCGATTTTGTTTGGGAGCACTTTTCACCGCTTCACTCGGCTGTATCCTTTGGAGTCATTTTTGATAAATATTTGAGAAGATTGTTGAGTCTATGTAAAATACCTCCAAAAATTCAAAATGAACCTTTCCAACTTGCAGGGCCTTGAGCAACGACATTTATCGAAGAACGTCAATTTCGAAGAAAATCCTCTGCAGTTTAAATTCTAATGTTGACCACAGACGGACAGACAGATGCTTTGCCGTAAACCAATTTTTCGATCACATTGACCCACAAAATGTGGATTCTACCCACATAGCGTGTTAGGTAAAGTAATTTACCACATATAGAAGTACGATTTATCCACATTTTTTATATCAGGGAGCAATAATATCAGTTTTTTCTCAAGAAAAATCGCCACTCTGCACTGCATCATTACAGTACTACGTACATAAGTAAGTGACCTCAGCCGCTCTCCGCCACTACGGGACTTCATTGTCAGAACAAACTCTCGCAGGGGAATGTGTTTCAAACGGCCTGCACCAAAACAATGACAGCTCCCTCCTTCCACAATCAGTGGCGGCTGACCGGCAGCCAGCTTTAACCCTCAAAAAATCCGTTAAAAGTGATTTCGCCACTCGTTTATTATGCGGTACTTCCCCAGTGACCAGGACTCAGCCACGCGCGAAGGGCTGGCCCTTGGCTGCGGAGGGAAGCGCTCATTTGCGGCGAATGAGCAGAAAAGTTTGACCTAATGGTGGTCCAATTGTACCTTTTGAGTATTTTCCTTTTACGTCTTGTGATGATCATGGGTCATTTTCTGCATTCAGTTTTTAGACAAACAGATGTAACTGAAGAAAATTTGGAAACACTATTGATTGTATACAACTATACGAAGCAATGAAAAAAAAGAAAAAGATAAAATATTAAAATTTGAAAGTGCATTTTGTTCATTCATAAATTTCATGTACTAAAAATAAATTGAAACATGGATGTCGCGGATATATTACTATTTGATAGTACATGTGTGCATACATATTTTACACTTTGGTAGTGCATGAAAATACTGTCTGTAATAAATTACCACAAAAGTGTACATATTTATAAGTAATTACTTACATTTTTATCATTTAACCATATTTTTAAATAAAAAATATGCAAATATGAAAATTCTTTTAAATTCAACTTATTTGAAAAGTTTTGTAATCACTGTGTTATCCACTACTGTTATTTGTTTCAGACGTGTTAAAAAATATAATTAGAGTGGCAAATGAATATGGATATGTTTGTAAAGCCTGGATGGGTCCTTACCTTTATGTTCTTGTTGCGGATCCTGTATTCCTAGAGGTATATTTTCAATTGTATTTTTAATTTTTCATTATATTTTTAAGCAACAATAGTTTAAAAAAGATCATTTGGAGAGTGTAATGAATGTATCTGGAAAACTTCATGGCAATATGATATTTAAATACAACGTTTTCCTCTGTATGTAATTGAAGTTTGATTAGACCTCAGCAATAATGTCTGAGGAGGAAAGTTTTGTTTTTGATGAACTCATTTAACTAAGAATAAATATGTTCATAATTGTAGTTAAGGATGACACAAAAAATTTCAAATTTTTGCAATTTTCGAAAAGACATCAGAATTTGCCACGAACTTGAGACCTACACTATTCCCTTAAGCGTCCTCTACGCTATCCAGAATCAAAATTTAACCAAAAAAATTTGGTGCCATTTTTTAGAAAAGAATTGTTTAAACAAAATTAAAAATTGTCTATATTTCACCCAAAATTACGTTAAAAGTGCTCAAATTTTCGAAAAAAATGTATATGACCTTATTTTAAAAGCAGTCTTCAGAGAACAAATTTCACTAAAGGAAAAAATCTATATTTTTTTATATTTTAGTTGTATGAAGGCTCCGAAAAAAAATTGAATTTTTGCGATTTTGAAAACAAAAATATGGGTTTTCAACCAGCATGAGACCTGCACGATTGTCTTAAACGCCCTTTACACTATCCAACAATAGAATTTAATTAAAAAATGGGACCCCTTTTTTGAAAATGTCCCAGGGGCTACAGGTAAAGTACCCCCAAAATTAAAATATCGGTTTCAAATTCAAGGGGCCGCACCATCACCCAGATCGATTCGGGAATATGCATTTTGAACGATTTAACCGTTAGCTTTGTTCTCAGACATTAACAGGACGTTTTCCCGTCTTTTTTCGGTATCAAGGACCCATAAATCAGGAATTCTGGGTACATCACTTGTTAGAGGATTTTTGTTTCTAAATTTATCAACTGGATTTATCCACCCTTTCGTTAAAAGGGCTCAGAAATAAGTTTTCTGCCGAACTTTCTGCCGATAAGTTTTCTGCCTCAGTTTTCTGCCGAAAATTCACTGTTTTTCCCGTAGTATTACATAACATTCTACTGCGTAAGCAGTAGCGAGAAAGAACAATGCTTTGCTGCACTGAAATTCAAGGCGCAGATGCCGCATAAGGCAATTTATCTTGCATTATGTTGAATCCTTGTTTTTCTATCTTATTGCAGTTTTGGATACAAACGCAACTTGAACTAATCATATCTATACATCGCGAATTGAACGTATGGCTCTGTCGGTGTGATTGTTGTTTAAGTCGTCGAGAATGTGTCAATAAATTTTCACTTTGCTGGATCCATGGATTCTTCGTCTTTATTCTTTTCTCATTTTTCAGTAGTTTAGTTGAGCGACTTTTGCATGGAAAGTTCACTAGTGTATAGACATATTCTAATACCTTTACTTGTTATCAATTCTAATACTTCTGAAGTTCAAATTACTAGAATTTGTTACAAAACATTATCTTTTTTTTAAATTTCAGCCTTTCTTCTCTTCAACGGTCAATATTAGAAAGAGCATGAGTTATGAATTCATGCAGCCATGGTTAGGAACTGGTCTTCTCACATCAACGGGTAAGATATTTTATCATTTTTTGAACTGAACTTCTTCGAAAGGGCACAATTTTTGGTTCTGTTTCGCCTAATCCCTCCCCAAACTTCCCTGCCTTGCCTTACCTTGCATTGTTTTATCCTGTTTTGTTCTGTCCTGGCCTGTTTTGCCCTGCTTCCCTTCTCATGCCCCGCTTTTCCTTGCCCCGTCCTGTCCTGTTCTGCCTTGCCTTTTTGTTCCTGCCCCCTACTCTTCTCACCATCCCTCCCCTCCCAGACCTCCTATTCTCACTTATCGTCTTAACCACCATCGTTCCTTTTGTGTATTTCTACACATCTGTGTGTTTCTAGTTTCAGTAGTTTTAGCTCATTGTTAGTATAAGTCTCTCTTCTCCCTCTCTCTCTTTCTCTCCCTCTCCCCCTCCCTCCCTTTAACGCGCTCGTTTGTTGAATGCAATCCTTATGAGTTATGCGCCCCTTTATCTACTACAAACGTTAGTAACCATTAAAATATTAAGAATGCGTACAGTTTGCAGTTGCAATAATCCATGTTAATTATTAATTTATGGATTACTTTCTTTATCATTTTTATTAACGGTGTTTATGTAATTATTAAGATTCTTTAAGAGGACACGGAATTCCCTATCCTGGAAATGTTAAATGTTTAAGACTAATTCTCAGAAGATTCTGATGTTAGGCTTATAAATTTTTACTGCTTACAGATATATTACTCATAATAACACTGATCAACACTTTTGAAAAATGTTTGCTATCTTTGTAGATAAAAAATATTTTCTCATAATGCAATTTTTACTGCGATTTCTAGTAAATAAAGTTTTGTAGAATGAATAATACTGAGGCAATCAGAAAAACATTGTTACAGCATACGATGTAGACCTTTATTAACAACTCCTGAAAATTCCCGTTCCTTATTACGTATGTAAGTAGAAAAAAAGATAATTTAGTCTTAAGAATATTAACTTTCGAGAAATTAGCTTTAATGATGCAACCCTCCGAACACGCCAATTCGATAACTTGCTTCATCAGAATAAACATTTTCCATACTTTCTTTTGAGACTTTTTATGTTAAGTAGCTGTACAACAAAGATTTTAATTTACTTTCTGCATGTGTAAGTCTTTGTCTTTATGCGCTGCATTGTGTAACAGTATCTTAAATTATAGGACACTGCTCCTAAGCCCAATGAGAGGGGCTTCTCTTATAAGAGTGATATCAACATAATTCAAACGCCAATGTAGAGAGACAATTATGAATATTTATAAAAAATAAAATTCCAAAAAAACTATTTTTTGACTGAAAATCACTTTCGTATCCCCTTAAGTAGCATTAAGTTTCTCCTTTTGTTTATTACTACAATAACTCTCTTTGGTGATATTTAAAATCGATTATTGATTAATGTTTGTTATAATAGCAATACTGTGCTATCTTACCTGCAAATGCACTTCGCAATGTTTTTGCGCCAGTTTTATTCGATAAGTAGATAACACAGTTCTATAAAAAAATATTCTCTGTGCTTTTGGTTCTTATGGGTAATTAGAATTCGTTTAAGCTAATAATTAATAGATCTGAAATCCATTTTTCTCTAACATGTACGAATTGTTTGTAATTTCAAAGAAAACACTGGTAAACAAAAACTCTTGATTTATGAAATTTTCAAGAAACACACAGTGAATAAACTATTGAAAACTTGATATACACAATTTTACTAAACGAAAAATAAGTATAAATATGTATATAAGTGGTACACATCTTATTCATACTTACATGAACAATTATGTTACATTTATGTTAACAATTTCAGAAACTCTGCTAACAGACATTTTCTGAAATTTTACCCCCTCGGTCGTCTTCTGTGCAATTCTACACTTCCTCTGTTTAGGGATCAACAGTCGTCTGCCTTCATCACTTCGAAATATCCGCCCTGATAACATTTTTCCATGTCTTTCAGGTCTTGATGAAACGTCTCTCCATGATTTGATCCATACATTTGAAATCTGGATGGTTTTTATTTTCTTAGAAGTTGACGGAGACAGTTTTGAAATCTGCCCAGGCCAGTCTTTGTTCATCACTCATCAAAGTTTCAACAGATTTCACCTTTCATCAGATTTCTTATTTGAGATACAACAATGATACTTTCTTTAATATTGACCTCTGAAAGAAAAGGAAATTTTTAACAAATATTTTTAAGCATTTTCAATTCTTATTCATAATCTTGACAAACTTTCATTATACCAAGTTTAACATGGAGTATTGGCAAAATATTTTCACGATTAACCAAACTTATTTAATTTTATCTCCTGGATTCAAAGTATTTCTGATTGACCAATCCCTTTTGACCAGTGCAATTCACGAGCCATGCTATCCCACTCACATAGAAAGCAGGGGAACTTAGTAAATCCTAGTTGAAGTCCCCACACTATTCCAATAACTTGCAAGTCACCGCAGACAACACACTGGTGTTCTTCATCATTCATTTTTTAAGAGTTCTTCTATGTTGCCATATGATGCCTTGAAATGAGCCACTGGCACTGAAGCGTATTGATTTCCATATGAAGCAGAACAGCTCTGAGGCTGCGTTTCGAAGAATCAATAACAACTTCAATTGATCACTGACATATCTTATTCCAACTTTTAAAAGTAAATCATGGTGGTGTTGCAGTGTACAAACTGACCCTCTTTCGTGAAATAAACAAAGAACTCTTCTTCTTTCTTTCGATACCAGTAAAAAGTGTCTGGAACGAGCAAATTTCTCTATTTCAACCGTGAGCCTAAATGCTTGCGCCAAATCCTTTGAGAGGCCGAGATCTTGCACGACATCATTAAGTTAGATAGATTTATTAGTTCGCTTTGAGCTAATGCTCGGTGGCAAACATGACAACAATTAGAATTAGAACAATAAAAACCATTAACAATTATAGTTACCATTAGAATTAGAGGATATCCTAGTTCTAATTAATTTCTAGTTATCTCTAAATTGACTACTAGTTTCACCAACACTTCACTACACTACACTCCCTTCCCTTTCACTACACTACACTTCACTTCACTGTATAACGCTAATATGTAATAATAATAAAAATAACAAAAACTATATATAATAATAATAAATTAAGAATTACACCAAAGCTAAAAGCAGTGTTAATAATGGTGATATTTATATCAGTAATAATAATAATAATAATAATAATAATAATAATAATAATAATAATAATAAAGGTAATTGTCTCAGTATTGATAGTGATCTAAATAGAATTTAGTATGTTTTAAATTTGCCTACATTAGAAGGAAGAGCCTCCAGTGCTTTTGCAGGTAGTTTGTTCCAATCTACTATAGTGCACGAAGAAGATTCACAAAGAAGAACTTGCCTACATCAGTTCTTTGTTTTCTACATCGTATTTTCCACGGATGGTCTCCTCTGCTTTTATAATCTGGTTTATGCAATCTCTTACCGATATCTGCCCATGCTGTGTCTCCTCTGTAAGTCTTGTACATTACGCATAAACGCGCCCGTTCTCTTCTCTTAGATAAGGACTCCCATTTTTCTCGTTCATCAACAATGCGCCCATGATTTGAAAACTTACCGGCCCGTTTTTGAATTTTATTTAACGCCTCAATTTGCCCTTTCCTGTACGGGTCCCAGCATGCTGATCCGTATTCTAAAATAGGACGAACAAGTGAAGTATATGCTAGGGATCGGGCATTTGGACTACTATTTTTTAGGATACGCATTACAAAATGAAGTGCTCTCCAGGACTTTTTTACCGTATCGTTAATATGATCCGACCAATCCAAGTCGCTTCTCAGGACCAAACCCAAATACTTACAGCTTTTTACACGTGGTATAACGTTGGTTCCTAATTTGTAATTGGAGTGTACATTTGAACGACACTTGGTAAAACAATGAATTTACTCTTTTCCGGATTTAACTCCATCTTATTTTTGCACGCCCAGTTCCATAAACAGTTTAGATCGTTCTGTAAAACATTTTCATCCGAAGATGAGCCAATACTCCTATATATTATACAATCATCGGCGAAAAGTCTAACTTCCGATTTTATTCCAGTTGCAATGTCATTAATGAATGCTAAAAATAGTAGTGGCCCTAGCACACTCCCCTGGGGGACCCCAGAAGTTACATCGACTTTTGATGAATATTTATCGCCTATCCTGACTGTTTGAGTTCGCCCCGAAAGAAATTCTTTTATCCACAAGATTATTCGATGATCTAGTCCCGTTTCTGACAATTTGGCAATTAAAAGACCGTGTGGAACAAGATCGAATGCCTTAGAAAAATCTAATATTATTGCATCGACCCTACTCCCTTTGTCTAGTGAATCTGCTATGTCCTGACATAAGGCAATAGTCTGGCTGTCGCACGAATACCCAGGACGAAAACCGTGTTGATTTTGAAATAGCCAATCAGTTTTGTTCCAAACTTTTCTAATATACTCTGCAATTAAGTGTTCCATCTGCTTACATACGACTGATGTCAAACTAATAGGTCTGTAGTTGTTAACAACCCTTCTGTCTCCTCCCTTGTGAATCGGTACTACAATTGCCTCCTTCCAATTTTGAGGAATCATTTTATTATTTATAGTTACGTCCATTAACCGCGCAAGGTACGGAATCATGGCTTCCCCTCCCAGTTTTAGTATTTCTCCTGGTATTCCATCAGGACCTACAGATTTATTTCTCGTAATTTTTGCGATTCTTTTTCTAATAATTCCTGCATCAACTCGAAAGGTTTCTATTACGGGTGTTGTTTTACTTACTGGGGTTTGATCCTTCGGCTTGAAAACAGAAGCGTAATGTCTGTTTAAACAGTCCGCCTTTACACTGTCGTCTGTGATTAACGAACCGTCTGCTCCGCAGATCGCTGGAATACTTTCTTTGCTCCCTTTCTTATGTCTCACATACTTGAAGAAATTTTGCCAACAGGTCAATCGGTCGTTTAGAATTGATTTAAGGTAATTTTCTTGGCTATGTAATTTTAAAGCTTAGAAGTCTTTAGATAATTGTAGAAATTTGTTTTTCTGTTCCTTATTTGAATTACGTTTACTATACGCTTTCCTAACATGCCTTTTCAATCGCCTCACTTCTTTGTTGTAGTACAAGGGATCCGAGTGGTACCGTAGTTTCCTGGTAGGCACGAATTTTGCTAAGCATTCTGAAATGATATTCTTAAAATTTGTCCATATCTGTTCTACTGTACTTCCGCTAGAAGCCCAAGTTGGATAATTGTTTTTCAAATATAATTGCATGTTTGTGACGTTTGTTCTAGAGAACTGAAAAAATTGTCTTTCTTTTACAAGATCATTTCGCTTACCCTCTCTGCACATTTTTAGAAGGACTCCTTTGTGGTCGCTAATTCCAGGAATTACTTCACAGGCAAGAAGTTTGTCCACCGGTCTAATAAGTTCTTCTTGATTAAACAACTGGGGTCTTCTCTCTTCTTTGAAGAAATCTGTAACTCCCATTTCAAAGCAGTATGACTAATCTGAAGATGATATAGATAGTAGGTCATGTGGTGGATTTGTTGTAAGAATGTCAAGACCATGTGGTAAAGGTCTAATGGCTGGCAGAATATTCGAGTAAATTATTTCTTTCATACTCTTCCTGTTATGTCCGTACACTTTCACCACGCAAAAGTAATAGTAGTTCGCATGATTCTTCTGTTCTCTTCACGCCATTGGAATACCAAAAGAGAGCAAGAGAGCCTTTTACAATGCCTCGCTAAACCTCTAATTTCTGTTTACAATTTCTAGGCAGAAAGTGGAAGTCTCGAAGAAAAATTATTACTCCAGCATTCCATTTCCAAATTCTGGAAGGATTTGTTGATTCTTTCAACACCCAAGGAAATACCTTAATCAAGAAATTAAAGAAACATGCTGGTGGTCCTGCATTTGACATTTATAAATACATTAATCTGTACACTCTAGATGTTATCTGCGGTAAGTACACTGTCTAGTGTAACGATTTTACGTCAAAAATTATTAATATCAAACTGCATAATTGTTACCATGTGATTTCAGATGCTGCTATGGGTCTTCAGTTAAATGTTCAAGATGACAAGAATTGCGAATATGTTGCAGCATTACATGAGTACGCTATCAAATCAGTGTGCAATTTAAACAATCTTCACTGTTCTGTGAATTAAAAACCAGTGATGCTAACTGCACGTAATTTCTCATACGAGAAATTAGTATAGTTAATTAATATTATAATACTGGTTGAATCCTCAAAAGTGTTTCCAGTCTGCAAAAATATTTTCCCCGGGAGAGATTCGAACCAAGGCTCAGTGGTTCCGCATTTAAACCTTTCCAATAGAGAAGAGTGGGAGCAGATGGATAGAACGTTCAGCACATATTGATTTAACTTTTCTCCATTTGAGTACATGTTTTTCAATAATGTTTCTGTCAACAACTGTATTATAATTTGGTCACTTTGTCTATCAACTTTTTACCATTTTTATATATTTGTTTAATTATTTTATAAGTTGATTTATGTAACATTTTTCTTTATAGAGCATCAGAAATCATCGTGAAAAGAAGCATCTCTCCGTGGTATTTTCCAGAGTTTATCTTTAATATGTCGCCTCTAGGAAGAAGGCAAAAAGTCCTGATTAGAACATTACATAATATGTCCTACAAGGTGGGAAAACAACATGATTAATAAGTAGGAAATAATTTATTGAATTCTACATTGAAAAAAATTATCATGAAGTGTGATACCTTTGTAGGTAATAAAAGAAAGAAAAATGGAGTTGTCTAATAATGGAGAGGAAGAAACATCAAGTAATGAAATTGAAAATGATGTTGGTGAGTAAAATTTCGAAAACAATACCAACATTTTTATTAAGGTTTAAAAGAGATTGATAGCCAGTAAGTAGGTTATACCCTGAGGGTTCTTGTACCAGGTACACACCAGTGCAAGATGAATTGCCTTCTATTCAGGAGCATGCCACATTTTTTTTTGTATTTAGCCATTGCATGCCCCGTAAAGGGCAATTGGACTTGACACCTTTAGATCGAGGGATTGCTGTACGGTAACCCAACCAGGAACTCACGATGTCTCGAATTCGCTTAACCTTAGTTGATTGATTGAACTTTGTGGCTCCACGTAGTTAACGAAATCGGCTAGCTACGCCGGTTTCGCGGTCGTGGCTTTTCAGTAGAACCATCCCAGTATTCGCCTGGATGACCGAGGGAAACAACGAAAACCCCGGTCAGGATGGCCAGCATGGGGATTGAACCCGGGCGTCCCGTTGCGAAGACAGCGCGCTGCTCCCTGAGGCACTTCGTTCGCTTGCCAAAATGTACAGTAGTGTATCTTCGTTATCTGAAATTCCCCACAATATGCTTATTGGGGAAAAGTGATTATCGTTGATCCCCGCACCTGCACGCCCGAGAAGTTGGTAACTGAGTCTCGTGTGTATTAAATCTTTTACATCTTATGTGATCATGATGTGGCTCATCACGACAGACATTATTTATATCACAAAATGTTGAAGAGAACCTCACTTGGTAAAAATAGGAATGTAAATCGCCATGCTACTCAGACGTCTCAGAAAACATTTTATTTGTTTCACTTTACATTTCTTCAGACACCACCTCTGATCAAACCAATCAGAAAACCGTAAACGAAGATCGATCGTTGTTTTCACCCGAGATTTCATCAGTGCTGTGCCATGGCACAACAACAGTGCCTCCCAAGTAGTACCATCCCAGTAGTACTCGTTTCTTGACTGCCAGTCTGCCCGTTCTGCCCGTCTACTTTAACGTCTTGTATCTTTGCAAAAGGAACTCGACCACTTAATAGTCATAGTATTTTCATCCAGAGCCCTTTACTTACGAGATACCTTAAGCACGTTTTACACCGTCATTTTTCTGCAGAGAAAATGTATGGAAAAGGGACGTTCATTTCTACGCGCTACTGTTTCGGGATCAGAACTGGATGAAAAATGTCTGAGTCACGGCAGAAGTCACGAAGGGAAAGCTACAGTCGAGGATCTCTAGGCTTTTAAAAAGGCAGGGGTGTCTACTGGGAACATCAGTTGAAAAGCGTAAACCGGGTGAGGTGACTCAGGGCGTCAACTGATGTCACCGCAGTGCTTCGCACCGGGAGGTCCTAGGTTCGAGCTCCGAAGGTGGCAGGGTTTTCAACACTAGGTAGACAGCTAGGTGAGGTGACTCAGGGCGTCAACTGATGTCACCGCAGTGCTTCGCACCGGGAGGTCCTAGGTTCGAGCCCCGAAGGTGGCAGGGTTTTCAACACTAGGTAGACAGCTAGGTGAGGTGACTCAGGGCGTCAACTGATGTCACCGCAGTGCTTCGCACCGGGAGGTCCTAAGTTCGAGCCCCGAAGGTGGCAGGGTTTTCAACACTAGGTAGACAGCTAGGTGAGGTGACTCAGGGCGTCAACTGATGTCACCGCAGTGCTTCGCACCGGGAGGTCCTAAGTTCGAGCCCCGAAGGTGGCAGGGTTTTCAACACTAGGTAGACAGCTAGGTGAGGTGACTCAGGGCGTCAACTGATGTCACCGCAGTGCTTCGCACCGGGAGGTCCTAAGTTCGAGCCCCGAAGGTGGCAGGGTTTTCAACACTAGGTAGACAGCTAGGTGAGGTGACTCAGGGCGTCAACTGATGTCACCGCAGTGCTTCGCACCGGGAGGTCCTAGGTTCGAGCCCCGAAGGTGGCAGGGTTTTCAACACTAGGTAGACAGCTAGGTGAGGTGACTCAGGGCATCAACTGATGTCACCGCAGTGCTTCGCACCGGGAGGTCCTAAGTTCGAGCCCCGAAGGTGGCAGGGTTTTCAACACTAGGTAGACAGCTAGGTGAGGTGACTCAGGGCGTCAACTGATGTCACCGCAGTGCTTCGCACCGGGAGGTCCTAAGTTCGAGCCCCGAAGGTGGCAGGGTTTTCAACACTAGGTAGACAGCTAGGTGAGGTGACTCAGGGCGTCAACTGATGTCACCGCAGTGCTTCGCACCGGGAGGTCCTAAGTTCGAGCCCCGAAGGTGGCAGGGTTTTCAACACTAGGTAGACAGCTAGGTGAGGTGACTCAGGGCGTCAACTGATGTCACCGCAGTGCTTCGCACCGGGAGGTCCTAGGTTCGAGCCCCGAAGGTGGCAGGGTTTTCAACACTAGGTAGACAGCTAGGTGAGGTGACTCAGGGCATCAACTGATGTCACCGCAGTGCTTCGCACCGGGAGGTCCTAAGTTCGAGCCCCGAAGGTGTCAGGGTTTTCAACACTAGGTAGACAGCTAGGTGAGGTGACTCAGGGCGTCAACTGATGTCACCGCAGTGCTTCGCACCGGGAGGTCCTAAGTTCGAGCCCCGAAGGTGGCAGGGTTTTCAACACTTAGGTAGACAGCTAGGTGAGGTGACTCAGGGCGTCAACTGATGTCACCGCAGTGCTTCGCACCGGGAGGTCCTAAGTTCGAGCCCCGAAGGTGGCAGGGTTTTCAACACTAGGTAGACAGCTAGGTGAGGTGACTCAGGGCATCAACTGATGTCACCGCAGTGCTTCGCACCGGGAGGTCCTAAGTTCGAGCCCCGAAGGTGGCAGGGTTTTCAACACTAGGTAGACAGCTAGGTGAGGTGACTCAGGGCATCAACTGATGTCACCGCAGTGCTTCGCACCGGGAGGTCCTAAGTTCGAGCCCCGAAGGTGGCAGGGTTTTCAACACTAGGTAGACAGCTAGGTGAGGTGACTCAGGGCGTCAACTGATGTCACCGCAGTGCTTCGCACCGGGAGGTCCCTAAGTTCGAGCACCGAAGGTGGCAGGGTTTTCAACACTAGGTAGACAGCTAGGTGAGGTGACTCAGGGCGTCAACTGATGTCACCGCAGTGCTTCGCACCGGGAGGTCCTAAGTTCGAGCCCCGAAGGTGGCAGGGTTTTCAACACTAGGTAGACAGCTAGGTGAGGTGACTCAGGGCGTCAACTGATGTCACCGCAGTGCTTCGCACCGGGAGGCCCTAAGTTCGAGCCCCGAAGGTGGCAGGGTTTTCAACACTAGGTAGACAGCTAGGTGAGGTGACTCAGGGCGTCAACTGATGTCACCGCAGTGCTTCGCACCGGGAGGCCCTAAGTTCGAGCCCCGAAGGTGGCAGGGTTTTCAACACTAGGTAGACAGCTAGGTGAGGTGACTCAGGGCGTCAACTGATGTCACCGCAGTGCTTCGCACCGGGAGGCCCTAAGTTCGAGCCCCGAAGGTGGCAGGGTTTTCAACACTAGGTAGACAGCTAGGTGAGGTGACTCAGGGCGTCAACTGATGTCACCGCAGTGCTTCGCACCGGGAGGTCCTAAGTTCGAGCCCCGAAGGTGGCAGGGTTTTCAACACTAGGTAGACAGCTAGGTGAGGTGACTCAGGGCGTCAACTGATGTCACCGCAGTGCTTCGCACCGGGAGGTCCTAAGTTCGAGCCCCGAAGGTGGCAGGGTTTTCAACACTAGGTAGACAGCTAGGTGAGGTGACTCAGGGCGTCAACTGATGTCACCGCAGTGCTTCGCACCGGGAGGCCCTAAGTTCGAGCCCCGAAGGTGGCAGGGTTTTCAACACTAGGTAGACAGCTAGGTGAGGTGACTCAGGGCTGTCAACTGATGTCACCGCAGTGCTTCGCACCGGGAGGCCCTAAGTTCGAGCCCCGAAGGTGGCAGGGTTTTCAACACTAGGTAGACAGCTAGGTGAGGTGACTCAGGGCGTCAACTGATGTCACCGCAGTGCTTCGCACCGGGAGGTCCTAAGTTCGAGCCCCGAAGGTGGCAGGGTTTTCAACACTAGGTAGACAGCTAGGTGAGGTGACTCAGGGCGTCAACTGATGTCACCGCAGTGCTTCGCACCGGGAGGTCCTAAGTTCGAGCCCCGAAGGTGGCAGGGTTTTCAACACTAGGTAGACAGCTAGGTGAGGTGACTCAGGGCGTCAACTGATGTCACCGCAGTGCTTCGCACCGGGAGGCCCTAAGTTCGAGCCCCGAAGGTGGCAGGGTTTTCAACACTAGGTAGACAGCTAGGTGAGGTGACTCAGGGCGTCAACTGATGTCACCGCAGTGCTTCGCACCGGGAGGCTCCTAAGTTCGAGCCCCGAAGGTGGCAGGGTTTTCAACACTAGGTAGACAGCTAGGTGAGGTGACTCAGGGCGTCAACTGATGTCACCGCAGTGCTTCGCACCGGGAGGTCCTAAGTTCGAGCCCCGAAGGTGGCAGGGTTTTTCAACACTAGGTAGACAGCTAGGTGAGGTGACTCAGGGCGTCAACTGATGTCACCGCAGTGCTTCGCACCGGGAGGTCCTAAGTTCGAGCCCCGAAGGTGGCAGGGTTTTCAACACTAGGTAGACAGCTAGGTGAGGTGACTCAGGGCGTCAACTGATGTCACCGCAGTGCTTCGCACCGGGAGGCCCTAAGTTCGAGCCCCGAAGGTGGCAGGGTTTTCAACACTAGGTAGACAGCTAGGTGAGGTGACTCAGGGCGTCAACTGATGTCACCGCAGTGCTTCGCACCGGGAGGCCCTAAGTTCGAGCCCCGAAGGTGGCAGGGTTTTCAACACTAGGTAGACAGCTAGGTGAGGTGACTCAGGGCGTCAACTGATGTCACCGCAGTGCTTCGCACCGGGAGGTCCTAAGTTCGAGCCCCGAAGGTGGCAGGGTTTTCAACACTAGGTAGACAGCTAGGTGAGGTGACTCAGGGCGTCAACTGATGTCACCGCAGTGCTTCGCACCGGGAGGCCCTAAGTTCGAGCCCCGAACTGGTGGCAGGGTTTTCAACACTAGGTAGACAGCTAGGTGAGGTGACTCAGGGCGTCAACTGATGTCACCGCAGTGCTTCGGACCGGGAGGCCCTAAGTTCGAGCCCCGAAGGTGGCAGGGTTTTCAACACTAGGTAGACAGCTAGGTGAGGTCACTCAGGGCGTCAACTGATGTCACCGCAGTGCTTCGCACCGGGAGGTCCTAAGTTCGAGCCCCGAAGGTGGCAGGGTTTTCAACACTAGGTAGACAGCTAGGTGAGGTGACTCAGGGCGTCAACTGATGTCACCGCAGTGCTTCGCACCGGGAGGCCCTAAGTTCGAGCCCCGAAGGTGGCAGGTTTTCAACACTAGGTAGACAGCTAGGTGAGGTGACTCAGGGCGTCAACTGATGTCACCGCAGTGCTTCGCACCGGGAGGTCCTAAGTTCGAGCCCCGAAGGTGGCAGGGTTTTCAACACTAGGTAGACAGCTAGGTGAGGTGACTCAGGGCGTCAACTGATGTCACCGCAGTGCTTCGCACCGGGAGGCCCTAAGTTCGAGCCCCGAAGGTGGCAGGGTTTTCAACACTAGGTAGACAGCTAGGTGAGGTGACTCAGGGCGTCAACTGATGTCTCCGCAGTGTTCGCACCGGGAGGCCCTAAGTTCGAGCCCCGAAGGTGGCAGGGTTTTCAAACACTAGGTAGACAGCTAGGTGAGGTGAATCCAGGGCGTCAACTGATGTCACCGCAGTGCTTCGCACCGGGAGGTCCTAAGTTCGAAGCCCCGAAGTTGGCAGGTTTCCAACACTAGGTAGACAGCTAGGTGAGGTGACTCAGGGCGTCAAATGAGGTCACCGCAGTGCTTCGCACCGGGAGGTCCCAGGTTCGAGCTCCGAAAGGTGTCAGGGTTTTCAACACTAGGTAGACAGCTAGGTGAGGTGACTCAGGGCGTCAACTGATGTCACCGCAGTGCTTCGCACCGGGAGGGTCCTAGGTTCGAGCCCCGAAGGTGGCAGGGTTTTCAACACTAGATAGACCAGCTAGGTGAGGTGACTCAGGGCGTCAACTGATGTCACCGCAGTGCTTCGCACCGGGAGGGTCCTAAGTTCGATCCCCGAAGGTGGCAGGGTTTTCAACACTAGGTAGACAGCTAGGTGAGGTGACTCAGGGCGTCAACTGATGTCACCGCAGTGCTTCGCACCGGGAGGTCCTAGGTTCGAGCCCCGAAGGTGGCAGGGTTTTCAACACTAGGTAGACAGCTAGGTGAGGTGACTCAGGGCATCAACTGATGTCACCGCAGTGCTTCGCACCGGGAGTTCCTAAGTTCGAGCCCCGAAGGTGTCATGGTTTTCAACACTAGGTAGACAGCTAGGTGAGGTGACTCAGGGCGTCAACTGATGTCACCGCAGTGCTTCGCACCGGGAGGTCCTAAGTTCGAGCCCCGAAGGTGGCAGGGTTTTCAACATTAGGTAGACAGCTAGGTGAGGTGACTCAGGGCGTCAACTGATGTCACCGCAGTGCTTCGCACCGGGAGGTCCTAAGTTCGAGCCCCGAAGGTGGCAGGGTTTTCAACACTAGGTAGACAGCTAGGTGAGGTGACTCAGGGCATCAACTGATGTCACCGCAGTGCTTCGCACCGGGAGGTCCTAAGTTCGAGCCCCGAAGGTGGCAGGGTTTTCAACACTAGGTAGACAGCTAGGTGAGGTGACTCAGGGCATCAACTGATGTCACCGCAGTGCTTCGCACCGGGAGGTCCTAAGTTCGAGCCCGAAGGTGGCAGGGTTTTCAACACTAGGTAGACAGCTAGGTGAGGTGACTCAGGGCGTCAACTGATGTCACCGCAGTGCTTCGCACCGGGAGGTCCTAAGTTCGAGCACCGAAGGTGGCAGGGTTTTCAACACTAGGTAGACAGCTAGGTGAGGTGACTCAGGGCGTCAACTGATGTCACCGCAGTGCTTCGCACCGGGAGGTCCTAAGTTCGAGCCCCGAAGGTGGCAGGGTTTTCAACACTAGGTAGACAGCTAGGTGAGGTGACTCAGGGCGTCAACTGATGTCACCGCAGTGCTTCGCACCGGGAGGCCCTAAGTTCGAGCCCCGAAGGTGGCAGGGTTTTCAACACTAGGTAGACAGCTAGGTGAGGTGACTCAGGGCGTCAACTGATGTCACCGCAGTGCTTCGCACCGGGAGGCCCTAAGTTCGAGCCCCGAAGGTGGCAGGGTTTTCAACACTAGGTAGACAGCTAGGTGAGGTGACTCAGGGCGTCAACTGATGTCACCGCAGTGCTTCGCACCGGGAGGCCCTAAGTTCGAGCCCCGAAGGTGGCAGGGTTTTCAACACTAGGTAGACAGCTAGGTGAGGTGACTCAGGGCGTCAACTGATGTCACCGCAGTGCTTCGCACCGGGAGGTCCTAAGTTCGAGCCCGAAGGTGGCAGGGTTTTCAACATTAGGTAGACAGCTAGGTGAGGTGACTCAGGGCGTCAACTGATGTCACCGCAGTGCTTCGCACCGGGAGGTCCTAAGTTCGAGCCCCGAAGGTGGCAGGGTTTTCAACACTAGGTAGACAGCTAGGTGAGGTGACTCAGGGCGTCAACTGATGTCACCGCAGTGCTTCGCACCGGGAGGCCCTAAGTTCGAGCCCCGAAGGTGGCAGGGTTTTCAACACTAGGTAGACAGCTAGGTGAGGTGACTCAGGGCGTCAACTGATGTCACCGCAGTGCTTCGCACCGGGAGGCCCTAAGTTCGAGCCCCGAAGGTGGCAGGGTTTTCAACACTAGGTAGACAGCTAGGTGAGGTGACTCAGGGCGTCAACTGATGTCACCGCAGTGCTTCGCACCGGGAGGTCCTAAGTTCGAGCCCCGAAGGTGGCAGGGTTTTCAACACTAGGTAGACAGCTAGGTGAGGTGACTCAGGGCGTCAACTGATGTCACCGCAGTGCTTCGCACCGGGAGGTCCTAAGTTCGAGCCCCGAAGGTGGCAGGGTTTTCAACACTAGGTAGACAGCTAGGTGAGGTGACTCAGGGCGTCAACTGATGTCACCGCAGTGCTTCGCACCGGGAGGCCCTAAGTTCGAGCCCCGAAGGTGGCAGGGTTTTCAACACTAGGTAGACAGCTAGGTGAGGTGACTCAGGGCGTCAACTGATGTCACCGCAGTGCTTCGCACCGGGAGGTCCTAAGTTCGAGCCCCGAAGGTGGCAGGGTTTCAACACTAGGTAGACAGCTAGGTGAGGTGACTCAGGGCGTCAACTGATGTCACCGCAGTGCTTCGCACCGGGAGGTCCTAAGTTCGAGCCCCGAAGGTGGCAGGGTTTTCAACACTAGGTAGACAGCTAGGTGAGGTGGACTCAGGGCGTCAACTGATGTCACCGCAGTGCTTCGCACCGGGAGGTCCTAAGTTCGAGCCCCGAAGGTGGCAGGGTTTTCAACACTAGGTAGACAGCTAGGTGAGGTGGACTCAGGGCGTCAACTGATGTCACCGCAGTGCTTCGCACCGGGAGGCCCTAAGTTCGAGTCCCCGAAGGTGGCAGGGTTTTCAACACTAGGTAGACAGCTAGGTGAGGTGACTCAGGGCGTCAACTGATGTCACCGCAGTGCTTCGCACCGGAGGCCCTAAGTTCGAGCCCCGAAGGTGGCAGGGTTTTCAACACTAGGTAGACAGCTAGGTGAGGTGACTCAGGGCGTCAACTGATGTCACCGCAGTGCTTCGCACCGGGAGGTCCTAAGTTCGAGCCCCGAAGGTGGCAGGGTTTTCAACACTAGGTAGACAGCTAGGTGAGGTGACTCAGGGCGTCAACTGATGTCACCGCAGTGCTTCGCACCGGGAGGTCCCTAAGTTCGAGCCCCGAAGGTGGCAGGGTTTTCAACACTAGGTAGACAGCTAGGTGAGGTGACTCAGGGCGTCAACTGATGTCACCGCAGTGCTTCGCACCGGGAGGCCCTAAGTTCGAGCCCCGAAGGTGGCAGGGTTTTCAACACTAGGTAGACAGCTAGGTGAGGTGACTCAGGGCGTCAACTGATGTCACCGCAGTGCTTCGCACCGGGAGGTCCTAAGTTCGAGCCCCGAAGATGGCAGGGTTTTCAACACTAGGTAGACAGCTAGGTGAGGTGACTCAGGGCGTCAACTGATGTCACCGCAGTGCTTCGCACCGGGAGGCCCTAAGTTCGAGCCCCGAAGGTGGCAGGGTTTTCAACACTAGGTAGACAGCTAGGTGAGGTGACTCAGGGCGTCAACTGATGTCACCGCAGTGCTTCGCACCGGGAGGTCCTAAGTTCGAGCCCCGAAGGTGGCAGGGTTTTCAACACTAGGTAGACAGCTAGGTGAGGTGACTCAGGGCGTCAACTGATGTCACCGCAGTGCTTCGCACCGGGAGGCCCTAAGTTCGAGCCCCGAAGGTGGCAGGGTTTTCAACACTAGGTAGACAGCTAGGTGAGGTGACTCAGGGCATCAACTGATGTCACCGCAGTGCTTCGCACCGGGAGGTCCTAAGTTCGAGCCCCGAAGGTGGCAGGGTTTTCAACACTAGGTAGACAGCTAGGTGAGGTGACTCAGGGCGTCAACTGATGTCACCGCAGTGCTTCGCACCGGGAGGTCCTAAGTTCGAGCCCCGAAGATGGCAGGGTTTTCAACACTAGGTAGACAGCTAGGTGAGGTGACTCAGGGCGTCAACTGATGTCACCGCAGTGCTTCGCACCGGGAGGCCCTAAGTTCGAGCCCCGAAGGTGGCAGGGTTTTCAACACTAGGTAGACAGCTAGGTGAGGTGACTCAGGGCGTCAACTGATGTCACCGCAGTGCTTCGCACCGGGAGGTCCTAAGTTCGAGCCCCGAAGGTGGCAGGGTTTTCAACACTAGGTAGACAGCTAGGTGAGGTGACTCAGGGCGTCAACTGATGTCACCGCAGTGCTTCGCACCGGGAGGCCCTAAGTTCGAGCCCCGAAGGTGGCAGGGTTTTCAACACTAGGTAGACAGCTAGGTGAGGTGACTCAGGGCGTCAACTGATGTCACCGCAGTGCTTCGCACCGGGAGGTCCTAAGTTCGAGCCCCGAAGGTGGCAGGGTTTTCAACACTAGGTAGACAGCTAGGTGAGGTGACTCAGGGCGTCAACTGATGTCACCGCAGTGCTTCGCACCGGGAGGTCCTAAGTTCGAGCCCCGAAGGTGGCAGGGTTTTCAACACTAGGTAGACAGCTAGGTGAGGTGACTCAGGGCGTCAACTGATGTCACCGCAGTGCTTCGCACCGGGAGGTCCTAAGTTCGAGCCCCGAAGATGGCAGGGTTTTCAACACTAGGTAGACAGCTAGGTGAGGTGACTCAGGGCGTCAACTGATGTCACCGCAGTGCTTCGCACCGGGAGGTCCTAAGTTCGAGCCCCGAAGGTGGCAGGGTTTTCAACACTAGGTAGACAGCTAGGTGAGGTGACTCAGGGCGTCAACTGATGTCACCGCAGTGCTTCGCACCGGGAGGTCCTAAGTTCGAGCCCCGAAGATGGCAGGGTTTTCAACACTAGGTAGACAGCTAGGTGAGGTGACTCAGGGCGTCAACTGATGTCACCGCAGTGCTTCGCACCGGGAGGCCCTAAGTTCGAGCCCCGAAGGTGGCAGGGTTTTCAACACTAGGTAGACAGCTAGGTGAGGTGACTCAGGGCGTCAACTGATGTCACCGCAGTGCTTCGCACCGGGAGGTCCTAAGTTCGAGCCCCGAAGGTGGCAGGGTTTTCAACACTAGGTAGACAGCTAGGTGAGGTGACTCAGGGCGTCAACTGATGTCACCGCAGTGCTTCGCACCGGGAGGTCCTAAGTTCGAGCCCCGAAGGTGGCAGGGTTTTCAACACTAGGTAGACAGCTAGGTGAGGTGACTCAGGGCGTCAACTGATGTCACCGCAGTGCTTCGCACCGGGAGGTCCTAAGTTCGAGCCCCGAAGGTGGCAGGGTTTTCAACACTAGGTAGACAGCTAGGTGAGGTGACTCAGGGCGTCAACTGATGTCTCCGCAGTGCTTCGCACCGGGAGGTCCTAAGTTCGAGCCCCGAAGGTGGCAGGGTTTTCAACACTAGGTAGACAGCTAGGTGAGGTGACTCAGGGCGTCAACTGATGTCACCGCAGTGCTTCGCACCGGGAGGTCCTAAGTTCGAGCCCCGAAGGTGGCAGGGTTTTCAACACTAGGTAGACAGCTAGGTGAGGTGACTCAGGGCGTCAACTGATGTCACCGCAGTGCTTCGCACCGGGAGGTCCTAAGTTCGAGCCCCGAAGGTGGCAGGGTTTTCAACACTAGGTAGACAGCTAGGTGAGGTGACTCAGGGCGTCAACTGAGGTCACCGCAGTGCTTCGCACCGGGAGGTCCCAGGTTCGAGCTCCGAAGGTGTCAGGGTTTTCAACACTAGGTAGACAGCTAGGTGAGGTGACTCAGGGCGTCAACTGATGTCACCGCAGTGCTTCGCACCGGGAGGTCCTAGGTTCGAGCCCCGAAGGTGGCAGGGTTTTCAACACTAGGTAGACAGCTAGGTGAGGTGACTCAGGGCGTCAACTGATGTCACCGCAGTGCTTCGCACCGGGAGGTCCTAAGTTCGAGCCCAGAAGGTGGCAGGGTTTTCAACACTAGCTAGCTGAGTTCAACCGCTTTCTGGAGGAGAATTCTCGTGTCCGTGCTTTCTCCGATAAAGAACAGGCGAATGCCGGAACAGAACCCTAACAAACGGGCCACGGACCGCGCGCCATCTTTCCTTTCTCTTGCCCTTCCTTCACCCCTTACTTACACATTCTTACGCTTGCACGCACTACACTACCACACTTGCCGGGAGACCAGTCGGGGGCTTCGAGCATCTTCCGGACGCAGGTCGGCGCCGTTTCTCGCCAGCCAGCGAGGGGAGATGGCAGCCAACTCCCGCGATGAAAATGTGCACTACACTTACAGGACAAATAACCTGCGACGTTGACGCGTCTGGAATCACTAATCAATCAATGAAACGAGTAGACCGCAGCAACAAGGCAAAATAAAACTTAGAAAGTCTTCCCCGACACAACCAATTGCATTTCGTCTCTCCTTTCCTCGCTCACTCAGCGCGATTACTTCTGCCTTCCACTTTGCAATGGTTCGTAATGAAAGAAGAATTTGTTCATTTCCAGTTAGTCCAAAATATAGTGTATTCATTTTCAGGTCAAAAGAAAAGGTTGGCTTTCTTAGACATGCTTCTGCAGTATGACAAAAGTGGCGGGAATTTATCTCTTGAAGATATTCGAGAAGAAGTGGATACTTTTATGTTTGAAGTAAGAGAAAATCTTTATGACGAAAGTATGTTTGTTTTCTTTTCGCTTCGTAATAAAAAATATGATTTATTTTCTTAGGGTCATGACACCACATCTTCTGGATTATGTTTCACTTTGTGGTCTTTGGCTGAAAACCCGGATTGCCAGGTAACAACAATTGTTCACAAGTTATAGTTCTCAATTACATATATTCTAACATACTTTCCCAACAATAGCCATCCGACTCATGCCTGACGGGCGCACGCAGATTTAATGCTCTTTCGAGCTTGAATTTTTCTCAGGGCAGTGGATTCTACAACGGTAAGGAAAATCCAAGGGTAACACACAAGAAACAAATCAAATAACAAAGTAAAAATGTATTTTAAATCATTCGTCATACACTTCGTTTGTGGTGACTTCCCACAAACACAAAAAGAACTGGCAATTATACTCTGAATTTTTACTCGTGATCACTCACTTTCCGTGCACGCTTTTGCAAATCAACTTCAATTATTTACACTCTTGTTCATACAACATTCTTTACCCGTATGTAAAACTAGACAAGTAGTTATCTTTAAAACTTTTCGTTCACCTCTCTGCTTTAAATTTACATTGAATAATTAAACAACATTTAAGAACCTTCACATTTATTGGATGAATATCACTGTTCAATCCTTAAGGCATTTAGAGCCAATGACAATATCAAATTGCGCTCAAATCAAAGTGCTAAAGAAATTCTCGACAGTACCTAAATTCTTTACTTCGCGATCGTCTATTGTACCGCTTTGGCATGCGGCTGCTATGAACGGCGGCCTCAGCGTTAAACTTCACCCCTTTCCAATGTTCCGTTACCTTCCGGCGGCTCGCTGCTCGCTTGCTTTGGTCGACCTCGCCGGCGACGAATTCTCCAACTCCGCGACGTTCGCTGATGGTGCGCGCGGTCTCGCGCGGCCTCGCTCTGTCTCGCTACCGCCAGCTCTGGCGTTCGCGACCGCGTAACCAGGCGCTCTGAACGCCTCGTGGTCCTTCTTCTCCTCGTCCCGGCCCTCTTCTCTCCGTCCCAGCTTCTTCTTCTTCTGCTCGTACCGTATTTCTTCTTCCCGTCCCAGCTTCCTCTTCTGCTCACACCGGATTTCACCTTCTCCGCAATCAAGCTTTCTTTTACGCCCTCGTGCCACTAGTCCTTCGCACGACTGCAATCTTCCGACCGCACGATTAACTTGGTTCATGGGCGTCGCGCACTCGATTCATTTAGTAACTGTTTTCTGATTTCTGCATTCTCGCACCTCGCCTATTTAAATTTACGCTCTTTCTCAACTAACTGCAAACCACTACTGACTGAATATCGCCGCTACTTCGTCCTTTCAAACCAGTATCAAGTTCATTCACAGTTCTCTTATCGTCGCTACTCCCACTAACAACTTGTCACTATTTCTACGCGGTTATTCAACTCCCCACTATCGCCATTATAACTCGGGCAGGAAACACGCTTCACAAACTTTCTGACGAGAAGGGGCTTGGGGTCAGCACACCGGCGTATTTAACCGGCCCACCGAAGAGGGGTGGAACAGCCCCGCCTCCCCTCTCCGGCTGACCACGCAACACGGCATCCTTACGTGCATCGCCGAACGCTGCGCTATCTTAGTGGCGTCAAGCTGCATTTCCAGGTTTCTGGTGCTTTCCGCGCGTTGTTTGAATCGTACCAACGACTTCAACAATGGTTTTATTCTTGCAACAGTACGTGAAATTCACGTTCGTTACAATATTAATACTGACATAATATTTCCATCATTTTAGACATAAAATTATACTTAAGACTAACTAGAATCTGTGTGTGTTCTCAAATTAATATTTCTGTATCATTTGTCTTGCATGTTTCTGTGCTGTATATATATTCACACACACACACACACTCACCGTCATAAAAAAAGCTGCTCCCCAAAGGACCTTACTGATCCGCTGCAAATTCGGTGGGTATTTTGCACACCATTCGCTATGCCATTGATTTCGTTTCCGCGGTCGACCACGCACTGGGGGGCGGGCGGTGGTAGGTGCATGACGTCTCGCCCACTGGTCCAGATAAGAGGAATTCAAACGGCCGCGCCGGCCATTGCGACTGCGCTGCCAGAGCTTCACCTGCACGTACACTCTGCCTAGGGGACGCGTTCGACAGCCAGTTGTCCAGCTTTTGAGAGGGGCCAAATCGTGGGTGTGTGGGAGGCTGGTTGGTCCTGTCGCCGTATTGCGCGCCACACCGGTCGTTCGGAAACCACCATCGCGTTGGCGGCAATGAACTGAAGAAAGCACAAACATACAAATGCAGGATCTGGACGTCCGCCACGCTCCACGAGGAGGGAGGACCGACGGATTGTCCGCCACACGCAAACAGTTCCAACGGCAATGATAGATGCTATTCAGCGGGCTGTGCTGCCTGCATTGTCACATCCTTTAAGTGCCAGTACCATTGGCAGGTGATTGCACAACGCAGGGATTGCCGAACGCCGACAGTTACAACGCCTGCCACTCACACCCCAGTAACGTCCCTACAGACTCGCCTGGTGTCGGGAACGACGGACCTGGGGCCATGCAGACAGGCAGCAAGTCATCTTCAGCGACGCGTTCCGCTTCTGCCTTGATGGCGACGACCACCGGGTCCGTGTGAGGAGGCGTAGTGGGAGACCGCCACGACGAGCGGTTTGTGATATTCCATCACACGTCCCGCCAGCCTGGTGATGGTGCGGGGGCGTTATCCCATGGTGCTCGTCCACCATTAGTGTTCCTCAAGGCACCGTGACAGCCGCACGGTACATTCAGAAGATCCTGCAGCCGGTGGCTCTGCCGTTCGTGAACGCCCACGCCCGTGCCCTATTTCAACAGGAAAACGCGCGTCCGCATACCGCAGCCATCTCCAGAGCATGCCTTGCAGTCGTGGATATTCTGCCATAGCCAGCCGCATCTCCAGACCTCTCCTCGATCGAGGATGTTTGGGGTGCTGTGGAGTGTGCGATCAGGATCCCTCCCCTACCCACCAGTCTGCAAGAACTGCGCGCTCAGATGCAAGCTGCATGGGATGGACTAACACAGACTCCATTCGAGACCTGTACAACTCCATGCCACGACGTCTGGACGCGTGTGTTTGCTAACATGGCGACCTCACGCCAAACTAACATGTACAGTCTGTGAGCGTGTAACGCAGTAAATTGGTCCCACAAATGTGAGTGTAATCATTCCGTATGCGTGGTACCCTCTACCTGCCTGCCAACAATGATCTCAATTCGCCTCGTTCTTCTGGGTGCAGCTTTTTTTATGACGATGTGTGTACATAGTGTATACAAGTGATAATACAGAAATGAATGCATGTATCAATTAGCCCCTTTCCCTCATGCACTTCTATGAAAACTGCATTGCAATATTGGTTTAGTGGTGAAATGTCGTTGGCATATAAAATTAAATGATCACAAGTGTTGTCATTGCCAACAATGTTGTTTATTACAAGAGCAGCTTTCGATGGCTTAGCCGGGTAGGTAGTCGTTTCGTGGCTTCCAGACAGCAGAAAACTGATGATGATGGCTAAGCCATCGAAAGCTGCTCTTGTAATAAACAACATTGTTGGCAATGACAACACTTGTGATCATTTAATTACATTGCAATAACTTCAACCGTTCAAAAGTTACAGAAGGTGCTAAAGTTACGTGACTCACCGTATATATCTCAGGCGGTTCGAAGTTGAAATTGTGGTGGACAAAGCGGTTGGTTTTCTCGGGGTACTACGTTGCCCCTGCCAGTACGCATTCCACAGAATCGCGCCATCAATAATTCCCTACCCTTAACCATCATTCCGCTAAGGCTTTAAAGTTCACAGCGGCTTCTAAGTGATAATCCAGGAGCTATCTGAGAAGGGCTGCGGCTACCCCAGCGGGTTATGGATAGGTGATCTATAGAGAGGGAGAATGGTGAGGGGGACGCCCCTAGATACGGACAGTAGAAAGTGGATGTAATGCCAGGCGGCGATAGGTAAAGCTTGAAGCTAGTCCCTGAGGGGGGAAAGAGACCGGTCTATGAACCGAGCAGATGAATAATTGACCATAGCAATTGACGTGCCTTGAAATGAGAAATGTCAATCAACCATCCGTCACTGTTGGGCTTCTTCCGTACCCGCATTTGGAGCTATCAGGGTGCCATTCGGCGCGTCTGGGTCTACTGGTTGGGAATTTACCATTTTTTCAGATCCTTCCAAAACATTCTGAGAGATTTCTCAAAAAGCGAGTTTTTTAGGGAGGAGAGTTGAGCAACAAAAATGCGTTGTAGGCGATTTGAAGCACCTACATAGCTTTCGTTTGATTTCTTTTGACAAGACGGATACATTAGTAATACTTTTAGACGAATTCTTCTAAAAAAATTGTGAAAGAATTCTAGAAAATGTGTTTTGGGGGTTTTAAGGCACATAGAGTGGTGACTAAATTACTACATCTCCTTTTGGGCATAACATGAACCGACTGACAAGAAATTGATTCATCAGGTTGACGATAATTAATCCCAATGGTGGAACGATTTTTTTTACTTTATTGTATACGTACGTATTTGTATAGTTTATTTGTGTATTTATCTTCCTATAACTACACAATTGATGACAGAGATTTTTCTTTCAAATACAGTTAGTTCTCCACATTTAGTTTTTCAATAAAGTCATGAATTTTTTAAAAATTCTTGTAGTTTTCGCGCAATATTGCGTGCAATATATGCAATATTAAAAAAATAGATTTTCTCAAAAAATGGCTCGATAGTGCTAAATGTACTCTATGATATGGCATAAACTCCATTTCGCTCTATTCCTTTATTTTTCCAAAAATTACAGAAAAATGTAATTTTTTGACTTCTGTCTCATGTCTAATACTTACATTAGTGGCAATTCTTCTGTCTAATATTTACATTAGTGGCAATTTGTTCATATTATTGTATTAATGAAAACATGTTCTTTTTCAAATTTTTCTTCAAACTTGTCCAGTGTCCTTGCACTGTTTAATATCACATAAAGTTAATTTTCGGCTATTCTTTTGTTTTTTTAAAAATTAAACAAATGAAATTTTTTTTAAATATCTCTCATGCCTTCAATATGCAGATTCCCAGTGATTTGTAAACACTATTGCACTTGTGAGTTAAAGTGCTTCAAATGACTTGTAATGCTATTTTTCAAAAACTCACTCTCCCTCTTTTCCGTGAAAAAGAGCTTCAAATTTCGCATTTACAGTAACGCTTAAACGCCATTTTCTTAACAACGCCTCCAAATTTTTTAATGAAAATTGCCATTTAGTATGAGATTTTAGTCTTCTCTAATATTCTTAAAATAATATTTCTTTTTGTCAATAATGAAATATTGTAAAATTAAGAAATTTTCAAAAATATGTACTTTGGGCGGTGTTAGATGGCAACTAGCAAGTCCAAATGTCTAGCTCATACGAAAGAAAATAGAAAACTAATATGAGAAAGTCTGTGCCAAGTTATTGCACCACCAGTTTCTAGGACTTTTTCCAAAATGAGTATTCCGAGAACAATGGAGCCAGACTCAAAACGTCGCTATTTTGAAAAACATTCTTTAAAATGGGGTGGTACTTTGCCCCCAAATGAAGCCCTGCGACATTTTAAAAATTTTCTCAAAAATAACTGGGTACACAATTTCTTTTCAATTTCTTACAAGAATAGAGTGAATTTCACTTACAAAGATGGCATAGGTATGATTTTCATTGTTGACTCTGAATTTTTGAAAATTATCAAAGTTTCAATTTTTTTCAGAGTTCCTAACACTATAATATTGAAGATAGCAATTTTCTCCACAATTTGTTCTTTAATTAATATCATGTTCTTTTTTTGAAAATATTACTAGTTTTTAAGTAATATTTAGTGACATATGAAATTTATAAAAAAAATGGTAAAAAAAAATTCTCAAATGGCTCAGAGTTTTGCCTTCAACTCTTTGCACAGATAATGCAAAATCCACTGTGTCAGATGTCAGAAATGCCGATTGCTGTATTCTTTTGCTTTTTAAAACTTACAACATTTTTTGAAATATTCCTCTCACATTGTTAATATTTACTTTACCAGCAATTCACATCCATTGCATTGTGATTATAATTTCATCAAATGATGCCTTTTGAGTTAAGATTTATTCAGAATTTTTTAAATGCATTCTCCAATGGTTCAAAAGTTTAAAGATTATAACCTGGATTTTATCCTGGTATTCTTGTCACAATGTAAAACACCTCATTACTCTGTTTTGCTGCACTGTACTTGTAATTTCTTTAGACTTATCTAAATTGATCAAAATTCATGAAAAGTATTCAAATTAAGCTGCTACTAAGATTGTATGCACTATATACAATTGTACACACTACACATCTTGAATACACTACACATCTTATATAGAGGTTGATTAATATTCAGTCTATTTAAATATTCAGTTTTTTCCTCAGTTAACTAAAAATGTAGCGAACATTTTTATTGAATTTTAGTATATGATCAACCATGACCCCCAGGTATTTAATAACTGCAAATTCATCATCTACTCCATATTTTTAAACCAATTTCACTTTTCTGTTCACAGCTTTCATACTTATTCTAATAAGTATCATTTTAATTTTATCTGTGTTCAAAATTAATTTATTTCTATTCAATCAAATTTCTAATGAATGTAACATTTCTTGAGATTACTTTGTGCTTCACTACTGCTTTCATGTTTGGTATATAGTACACTTATTGTTTGGTCTGCAAATAAGTGTATTTTAAAGTTTAAATTTGTCTTAGAACATAGGTATCTTTTAATTTGTTAATGAACAAAATAAACAAAATTGGACCTAACACTAAGCCTTGAGATGTCCTACTCTTACCTCTATACTAATACTTACTCTTACCTCTATAATAATTTCAAAAGATAATTTATGATCCAAAATAACACACCAATTTTTTATCATCATCAATAGCTTGCAATTAATCATTAATAATCTACTGAACAGAAGATGTCATCAATCAAGAAATCAATGTTTAACTCTAAATCCAGATTATTCACTTATAATCCTTGACATGCCCCATTGTTGTTTCCTAAAATGTTTATTTCTTTATGAGCACGTCATGACTAACTCGTGTTTTGATAATAACAATGAAAGGTGGTTTTCTCAAAGCAACAATATACTAAGTAATGATTCTTAGCAAACTTTTAATATTAAAATATTACCTATATGTGGTGATTGCTGTAAATAGAAGAGGGAGGGAGAGAAAAATAGAGGAAGAAGGGAAGAAAGTGATGGAAAGAGAGAGGGACAGAGAGGACAGACAGGAAGAGGAGCGATGGAGAGAGGAAGTGACAGAGAGGGGGTGATGGAGGGAGGGAGAGAGGGGGGAAGAAAAAAAAATTGCAAGTGACATTTGGGAGGAGTAAAACTTACTATTACTCAGTGGCGTAGCGTCAGGGGACGCTGAGATGCTGAGCATCCCCGTATATAAGAACCTTAAATACTGTATTGATAATCTTACAAGTGGTCTATTGAGCGAAACACCTTTTGTATTAATTTTAAATTGATTTCCTATGATTGAATTCGGCGGGCTGTTGAAGCTGGCCTCTGATTGCTTGGAAGCTAAAATGCTTCAGCGTCTGCCGCCAGATTGCGACGAGCAGTGACGCATGCGCAGATGGCGAGGTTCCCCTCTCCCCTCTTCACCCCTGGCCCAGAGAAACCCTACTGCTTTACGCTAGCGTCTACTGCGGAAAGAAGCTCGTTTGTGCACGAGAGCGCAGCACACTTCAGGCGTTCAGTAAGTTATCTTTCTCTCTCTCACTCGGGAGTCCCCGCTTGGCCATGGGTACAAACTGTAGAAATAGTGCCTGTCTACTATTTCTTAATTAATATCCAAGAAATTGTAATATCTCTTGAATAGATTACATATTATTTAAGTCTGCAATGTATAAATTAATAAATGGTCTTATTGCCATTCGCGTATAAGAATTAAAGCTGAGCCATTGTATAATTTGCTTTCAAGACATCGGCAGCCCTGACTGCTGTGAGGATTTTGTGGGAAGCGCCTACACCGTCGTAAGCAATCGAGATCGTGGAAGTAGTCCCAGTGTATCTGCCTTGAGTTGCGTTCGCCTGTTAGATGAAGTAGTAGTTGATGAAGAAGATTAGATGAAGAAGTGACATTTTGTGTGTTATTGTTGAGCATCCCCAAACGTGTGAGTCACGCTACGCCACTGCTATTACTGTCTAGAAAAAAAACAAAGCTCCATCTCTTAGAGAGACCACTGGACAATACTCACAACTGCAAAAGGGGTCTGTCTCCTAATGGCAATGCTTATTAATAATTACATACTACAGAAACTATTTTAGGAATGAATAACAGGATGTAAATACAAATTTATGCAACAGAATGAAATAAATAAATAAGTGCAAAACTATAAATTTAATCTAGTTTTCAGCTTTAGATATAATGAAAAGAAACCAAAAGAATGTGGGAGGGGGGTACTATAAAATATGCCAATTCATTAAAATTAGTCTTTTAGTTTCTTTCTGCATGTGAAAGTCAAAGCTTGTCCCAACACTAAACATTTTCAAAGATTCTTCATGATGTTGAAAGTTCATTATCAAAGTCTGCATATTTTCTCATACGTTTACCGTAGACAGTGAATTCCTATTTCAAAAATCAGACAAGAAAAATAAAAGAATTGAGCAGCACCAGGCCTGGAGATGTATGTATTGGGTATAACCTAATAATACTGAAAATACAGAATGAACTATACCTCCAAAATGAACATGAAAAGCAAGCTTTCTATAATTGTTTCTTCATGGATGTGGTTTATTATACAATACATTCAATAAAATACTGCTGAACCTATAATTTCCATGAGTAATAATTTTCAATAATAATATGAAATACATTGTACTACAAATTTTTATTAACTATTTTAAAAAGTGTATTATCAAAGTTTTAAAATCTAAATTTATTAATTTGCTGAAGTTTTGAATCAGTAATAAAAATGGTTAAAACTATGTATTTGTGAACTTTTATAAAATTTTGCTCAAAAAATTTTAGATGGACCTGTCTTATTCTGATCTTCCCTATTGTTAATCTGCTTATGCAAAAATGCACCTCTAATCACTCTCATAATAGGCTATCCAATTGCCTAATGGTGGCATATCGTAATATACTACAGGTCTCAATCCACATGCAACAATCTAATGGAACAAAATGACTTTAACGCATAAATAGGTGATTTGCTCTTGGAAATAGTTTTTATTACACTTGAACATAAAATTATTTTTTTATTAATTCTTTCCAAAACACAATCATTTCCTTCTTTATTCACAATTCAAATTGTATATGGCTTAGGGTAGGGATTCCAGAATTATGAAAATGGTCACAGATTACACTTCTCCCCATAGTATGTCACACACATTTTTTAGTGTTTTTTATGTTAAATTAAAATTACTCTTCCACACACAATGGTGTATCCACTATTTTGAAGAGTATTGGTTCTTACAGAATTATCCTGTCAGGATACTTCAAATTTGGGTAGTTATTATTTGATTTAGCAGATATACTCTAATTAAGGCCCCTAGTGAGTGGTGCCCATGGCACGAACCATGACTGCCGCACCATACATACATCTATGACCACAACTGTTTAGTATTGTAAATTTTGTTTTGATGTAATTTAATTAACATATGTAAGAGACTTGAGATTACAGTGCTACTTATAGATTATGTTAAAACTTACATATTCACATCTTGGAATTCAGAATGAATGAATCATGAACATATTTCAGAATGATCAAATATAAGTGGATATAATTTTAAAAATTGAATGGTAGATCAGTGCAATAATATGAATCATTTGATTATTTGTCTGAGAAATTAATTTTTGTTTACAGCAAAAGGCTTATGAAGAGATGTATGAAATATTTGGAAATTCAGATAGAGAAGCAACTATTGAAGATTTGACAAAAATGAAATATTTGGAATGTGTCATCAAGGAAACATTAAGACTTTTTCCCAGTGTCCCTTTTTTCCTTCGAGAATTGGATGAAGATGTTAAAATAGGTAGAATTTTTATTGAATGTATTTAACATTTTTAAAGTTTAAAAATTTCTTTAAACTTTTCCTTGGCCCTCAAACTTGAGATTGTACTTTTTAGAACCACAAAATTAGATGATTAATACAAGTTGCAACAGGAACATTAGAAGATTACCTTCAAGGTATCAAAAGATTTAACTGAAAAGATAGATACAATATTCTGTAATTTTAGATAATTGAGTAACGAGTAAGTACAATTACAAGGAGATAGATATTTGAGAGTAAATACAATTTTAAATTAAAACAATTCTATTTTTCAGAGGGAGTTAATTTTGTAGCAGGAACAACAGTGATCCTA